>SRLM01000701.1:23375-495607 GCA_015708895.1 Populus ilicifolia
AAGAAGAAGAAAATGAGAACTTTGAGATGGAATATTAATGCAAGGATTAAACAATGATAATAATAAATGTCAAGGTTAGAGGTTCCACTAATGGTATGTCAAACAAGTATAGTATAAACTCTTATTATTCAATTGGAAAACCACACACAAAGGAGGTTCCAATCAGATTATAGATTGTTAACATGATTACATTAGTCATCTTATTCGATTAGTGCTAATACTTGTAAATCTCATCAAGCATTTATGATTATAACTTATGTTAACAACAAATTAAGTTCCTTTCATAGCTCAGGTATCGGTTATACCATACAGTATAGACTATGAAAGTGCTAAGCATTTGTTGTACCAAGTGTTATACAACATAAATCAAGATTAGTCATTTAACAAGCAAAGTATTAAAGAGTAAACAAGATAACAAATACAAAACATGTTAATATCAAACATTAAAATCCATATTAAGTTTACACTATACTTATTCTTACACCATTAGTGTAACCTTTTCACCTTGACATAATAAACTTAGTTAGACATAATGAAAGAAAGAAAGAAAAATAAACAAAATAAGAAGATAAATAAGATAAAAGTTAACTAAGTAAATGAAAGGAAATGAAAAGCATAAACTTGATATTAATGAAAGTAAAGCATAAACATTACAAAAAATACAAAAGGAGAGAGCAAGAGCATGATCTTGATCTAGAAACCAAGATGTCTAAATGCATGGCAAATGCCTCCTTTTATAGGTCAAAATTAAGAACTATTGATTTGATGACTAATTGATGAGTAAGTGACCAACTCTTGACTTGGTAACAATCCTTATCTTCTCTTGTCTACCCAAAACATTATTGATAACGTCAAAATTGGAGCCACTCAAAAACATGAAAGTTGTAGGAAATTATCTCAACTCTCTTGTGTAAACAATTTAACTCATTTGGACTTCTACAACTCCAGATATGGGTCAAACACTAAACAGTGCTAGGGCTGGAAGACAGATTCAGACTTCTTTTTTGTTGCTACAATTTGGACTTGAAAATGGCCTTTTTAGATCTTGGGTTATATAAAAGTTGTAGGCTTATGTCTTACCTTTTCATCCATATAAAGTAGACCTAAATCTGAGATCTATAGCTCCAGATATGACCCAATTACTGAACAGTGTTCCGGTTTGGCTTGCACCGACATCTCTTTTCTAAGTTTGACCATCTCTTTGTCATTTCAATTTTAGTTGTTAAATTCATCAATCAATCCTTTCATTTATGTGATAGGCCTGCATTTAAAATAAATATTTACCACAAATTAAAGATATCTTATATTATTAGATATATTATTATAAAACGTGTTTTAGTTAAGGAGTTATTGATACTTCAAGTGCAAAATGATGATATAAAACCTTGATAAAAATACACTTTTAAGTTCTAATCAATCTTCCATTTCAAAGTTCTTAATAACTTTTTCTTTTTCTCTTTCTTCTTCTATTACTACTACTACTACTATTACTACTATTAGTATTGTTGTTGTTGTGGTTATTATTACTATTGTTGTTATTTATAATTATTTTTTATAATTTATACAATTAACCTGCAAGTGGTTCGACCCCAGTTTTGCCGGATTATTTAGTACTTCAACACTCTTATACTTGGGAGAAGACATTAATTTTATGATTATATCAAATATAAACATGAAAATGGGTAAGAGTATGAGATCTTGAAAAAATTCCTTGTAGTTGGTTTAAGAATACTAGTAGTATGAAAATTAAATAAAGTTGTGATGTAGGTTGTATTATTGATAAAGACTGAATTCTTGGTGCTATAGAGGAAGCTTTGGGGACTGGACAATTGCATGGAGTAAAAGCATATGCACATACTCTAAGTAGGTGCATTGCACCTCATCTTTTTAATTTGTGTAAACATATGGATAAATTTACAATTTATTGTTTCACTACTTCGATAATATTGGAATGAATATAAGTAACTTGTGTGCTATGATATGTATCGACTTGTTGTAATATAATTGAAATGGGTACAAATATCTCACATATATTGATATGTATCAAACTTGTGATGATATTGTTGGAATGAATAAGAGTATCATGCATGCAATGGTATACCTTCATTAATTAAAATGATGTTTGAATGAATATGAGTATCTTGTGTGCATTATTATATATCAAATTAATTTTGTTATTATTAGGATAAATACATATATCTTACATTGATGGACATCTAATTTTTCATAATAACCTTGGAATAGATGTTAATTATCTTACATATCTTAGTATGGATTGGGTACACACAATAACTTAGAGATTATAGGAGAAACGATAGATAATTGGTTACTATGGTGTCGATGACTAAAGATATATTGCAATCATACTTGATATTGCGATGAGGGTGACCAAGGTTATGTGAATGATGTTTAGTGGTTGTAGTGTCGACAACTATGTTTGGTACGAATGATACTTAGTACCTATGGTTATAATGCATATGACATTAATAAAAAGAAAAAAGAAAGATAGAAAGGGGATCGATACAAATGAAAAATTCAAGTCTGAATAACTAATGGTATCAATAAAGTTTCATTAGTACTGGTGTTTCAAATGAAAATGATTAGCTATCTTGGCTTGGATAGTTAATGGTATCAATGAGGTATCAATGAGGTTTCATTGATACTGACATTTCAGACAACATTAATTAACTATTTAGGTTTGGATTGCTAATTGTATTTGTTGTTATTTAATTTTTAATCTATATTTTGAATTTTTTTTTTAAAAAAAATAAGAATAAAAAAATAAGGATTTACATGTAGCGATAACATAAAGCATTAGAGCTATTATTAAGAAAGGAATATGACAAGGAGATAATTACTAAATCATATATAATCACTACAATATAAAATATCATAGATATATGATTTAATTCGTGCCGGTTATAGAAAATAATCAATGCAATATAAAATACAATATATATAGGATTTATTAATGCTGATTATAAAAGATAATTTTTATAATAATTATTGCAATAATTTTTTAAATAGCATATATAAATATTTTCTATATGAGTGAACCTCTAGCCATATGCACGAAGAGAGAAAAATATTCACAGGTGTGGTCATTTTTCTGAAAAAAGGAGTCAAACATAAAAAACCCTAAATCCATTCCCCCACCTTCTTCTCCTCTCAAAGCCTTTAACAACCATCACCAAATCTTCCCTCTCTATGGCTTAACCTCCATAGACTACTTTCTGACCATTTCTTTCCCTTCACTAGAACACCTCACTCTCCTATCATCTTCCCCACTCACTTCGCTTTCACTCTCTTTTCTCTGCCGCTAGCCAAACAGGCCAAGATCTAAACCCCAAGCCTCCAAATAGCCACTGCTTCCCTGACCTCCTCTCATTTCTCTCCCAAACTAACATAAACCTTCAACCCCTCACCTACCTCTCTTCCCCTGATTTTTTCCATCAACTCCTCCTCCTATTAGTGGTGTCCACGCTAACCTAACAGACCCAGCAACCCATCTTCTCCTAAGCCGCCATAGCCCCTTATCCATGGTCTTCCTCTCGTTAGCTATTTCAACTTCTTCTCACTGCTGATCTGACAGCCCCATCGCCAATCTCCCAACCATGGTAGCGGTGGACGACACAGTCAAGGTACAAATGAAGTAGGAGGAGGAAAGTCAGTGATCAGCCATCCAAACATCTAGTTTGTCAGCAGCGCGTACAACAAAGCTTGGCTCTAGATTCGATAAATTTTGTAGAAAGAGAAGCAGATCTAACAAAAAAGAGAAAAAACCAAATCGAACTATTTTTATTGCGATTTCATTGTTTTTCATAGGTCATGGCATCACTACCGGCAAAGAAAGGTGGAAGAGAAGAAACGGTTTCAAATCCCAACTTTTTTCTTTGATTTTGGCAGCGGCGCATGGTGCCAATTGGTAGTCACGCATAGAGGAGACGCACCGCCATTGTTCTAGTGTTACAAAAGTCCTTCCTTGTAATTCAGATTGTTTTGGGGTTATTTTGTAATTTTTTTATTTGTGTGATGTGTTGTTTTTTTATTTTGAATTTTTGTTATTTATAATTAGATATGATTGTATGAGAAAAAAATATAATAAAAAGAGATGTGTGTGTTTGTACTTTTTTATATATGTTATTGAATGAAAAAATTAAAAAGATAACAAAATGAATTTAATGTTTTAATTTGCATATGATCAAGTATTTTAGGGACAAATAAAATCGTGTTGTATTTCTTGAGAAAATATAAAAGTATTTTTCTATATATTTTTTTGGGATTTAGTAATTGATTTATTAAAGCTTTAAGAATTTAACTAATATGTGTTTGTTAATTTTAATGGTGATTTACTGTGATGTTTGTGTTTTTTATAAAGAAAAATATAAAAAATATTTTTTTTTATTACATACTACCAATATCATAACATGTTTTAAATATGTTTTTTATGTAAAAAAATATTAGAAGTTTTGAAAATGTATTTTCGCATAGATTTCTTAAACATTACAAAAAAATATTTTCTTGCGTTCTAGATTTTACAATGTATTTGTAAAACTCCAAAGAATATTGTCCAATATTCTAAAAAATATAAAAATCATATTTTTTGGAAAATTCATCTATTACTTATCGTTAATGTTTGTATAAAGAAATTCCTGGGGGATGAATATCTAAAATATTATTAGGAATAACTTGTTATTATTCAGTGTTAATATTTGGATAAAGAAACCCAAAGTGGTAAATATGTAAAAAAACATTTCTAGAAATAATAAGTCATTGCATATCCTTGAAAGAAACCATGATTATAATTGAGAACATTTCAATTTCTAACTCCATGATTTATCCGAGAGAGTATGGAACATTAAGACAAAAATAAGCTTTTAAAGCACATGAAATCTCCTTGGATTTTCTTCTTAAAAAATTTAGTCTGAATCAAACACAGATTTCAAGAAATCTGGATTGGTTCTCCTTGGTATTTTGTAGACATATCTAAGGGTGTGATCCACATTGCCCAAGGGTTCTTTCTTTTTAGACTTTCAGTCCATGTTTATTCATCATAGCAAAACGTATCCTAGAAAAACATCAACACCATAGCAATTATAAGACAAACCAAATGTCAAGCAGCTTACCTTAGGTAGGGTGTACTAGGAGTGTTAATTCCTTCCCTTTACACAACCAATCCCTTGCCTTAAAATCTTTGAAAGACCAATTAGGTTTTCTAGTGATAACTCCCTTATTCATAAAAACAAAATAACCCAAAATTAATCAAGGATCACCTCTCTACCGCAAAGGTACGATAGTATCATTAAGGTTTCATCTATACCAATATTTGTTAAATTGATTAGTTGATCTTGAGCAATTAAGTGACTAATGATGTTAGTAAAGATTACCAACATATATAGCCTAAGGTGAAATTTTCTTCACAATTAAAGCAAAGGCCTTGAGCTCGCCTCCTTTGCTTTTCTTCCCAAGTGAGTCTTTTCATTCTTGAGGTTGGTGTGGTTTTTGTTTGTGCTAGAAAGCCAGGTCATAGATGAAAGAATTGTGGTGGCCATGTGAATTTTCATTGGCGAGGTTAAAAGCTTCCTTCAAGGAGTGTGGTTTGAACATCTTAATGCCTTCTATAATTTCTAATTTAAGGCCTCCCATAAATGTCCCTACTAAGACCTTCTATGTCCATCCTTGCACCTAATTTCCCAACTTTTTGAACTCTTTTTGGTAGTCTCATAATGAGCCAACGTGCGTGACCCTTAATAAATCTTCATCAAAATCTTCACAATCAACTAGTCCAAAACGAGCCCAAAGTTCTTCCTTATAAACCTCCTATGTCAATTCTCTTCCTTTCTTTATATAGGCACGACATAGCTATTGTCTCTATTGATTAGCTTCACCTGCAAGGTGGAATGACATCAATGACACTTTTTATGTTGCCATGGTGTTTTGGTATTCAAAAAATTGTTACACTCTAACTATTTAGTTGGATCATCACTAGAGTATCTTGAAAATTCAAGCTTTGTCAACTTGGATGAGAACATCTATCTTCCTCCTTTTACATGCTTCTTAAACTCTTCCTTATTGTGGCGAGAATGATCACTACGGTCATTAGTGTTACTTCTAAATGAGTCTTTAGTTGAGAGCAATGCTAAAGATAGCTTATTGATGACTTCCTTTATGTAATGTAACTTGTCAATAAGACCAAGTTCTATCCAACTAATACTATCTCGAAATATTTAAAGCCTAGTGTCACGAGGTCAATTTTTTATCCCAAAACAGATCTCACGGTAGTCTAGTCCCACTAGACTCAGCCTTTCCCTCACCTTTTCACTCATGTTTTACCTACGACTAGTTTGTTGTTTAAACCCAAGAGATTACCACACTTTTTCAATGTCATAAGTAGGCTGAATAACACTAATTAATGGGAACATAATGAACAATATAGCAAATTACAAGAATAAGTCTCAACCTTTTCATTAACTAAACTAAAGGATTACCTAAAGTCTATCTTATGTTCTATGCATATTTTTGTTATGCCTCAACTTACATGCTATGTATTTTTATAGCCTACCTATGTATAAGACAATGGAAGTCATATAAAGAAACTACCCTTAACTTTCTGTATAGGTGGAGCACTAATTATCCCATGTTCAGACCACTTCTTTCTCATATAAGAAACTGCCGCAACTGCCAACAACTACTCCTAAAATTGCTACAACTGCATTGACATGTTCTTTCACAAGCCAATTGCCCACTGCCAACACATATATTGCTAGCGTAACTGCTTCATATGCCTTGCAACTAGTACTTAAAAGTGCATTTTTGTCAAGGTTTCATATCATCATTTTGCACTTAAAGTTTCAATAACTCCTTAAATAGAGCATGTTTTATAATAAAATATATAATAAATATAAGATACCTTTAATTTCTAATAAATATTAATATCAAATTTAGGTCTATCACATAAATAAAAAAATTAATTGATGAGTCTCACTACTAAAATTGAGAAGACAAATAGAAGGCTAGGCTTAGAAAAGAGATATTGGTTCAATCTAAACTGAAATACTGTTCAGTTATTAGGTCATATTTAGAGCTATAGATCTTGGATTTCAGATTGGTTTATATGGCTAGAAAGCTAAGACATAGGCCTAAAACATTCATGATATAGTCCAAGACTCAATTCTACTATTTGAAAGTCCAAATCTTAGCATTAAAAGAGAAGTCTGAATCTGTCCTGTAACTCAAATATTGTTTAGTGTTCAATCTATATCTCGAGTTCTAGAAGTCCAAATGCATTGATTTTTTTTTTGGAAAGTTGAGAAAATTTTCTATAACTTTCATGGAATAATTTATTCAAATTCTAATGTTAGCAATGATATTTTGTCCAGACAAGAAAATAAGGATTGTTACTAAAGTCAAGATGTGGCCACCCACTCAATAATTAGTTATCAAATCAATAGTTTTAAATTTTATCCTATAAAGGAGGCATTTGTCATGAATTTAAGCATCTTTGTTTTCAAATCAAGATCATGTTCTTACTTTTGTTTCTTTATTTTTTGTAATGCTTAAGTTTTGTATTCATTCATCTCTTCTTTATGTCTATCATTTCATTTAATATACTTGTATAATTATGTTCTTTTCTTGTTTATTTATGTTGCTATTCTTCATTATATCTAGTTAAGTTTATTATGTCAATGTGAAAAGGTTACATTAATGGTGTAAGAATAAGTATAGTATAAACTCAGCATAGACTTTAATGTTTGATACTAATATGTTTTGTATTTGTTATCTTGTTCACTTTTAATGCTTTAATTGTTAAATGCTTAATCTAGATTTATGTTTTATAACTTTTGGTACAACAAATACTTGACATTTTCAATGCCCAACCATATGGTATAATCGACACCTATGCTATGAAAGGAACTTAATTTGTTGTTAACATAAGTTATAATCAGGAATACTTGACAATATTTACAAGTATTAGCATTGTTCAAATAAGATAACTAATATAATCATGTTAACAATTTATAATCTTGTTGCAACCTTCTTTGTGTGTAGTTTTTAGTTGAGTAATAAAAGGAGTTAATACTATTTTTGAAATACCATTAGCGTATCCTTTAACCTTAACAATTGTTTTTATTATTGTTTAATCTTCACATTAATCATACAACTCAAAGTCCTTATTAAACCACCACCACCACTACCACTACTAACATCATCATCATCATTATTATTGTTATTTATAATTTATATAGTTAACCTCCATGTGGTTCGATCTAGGTCTCGCCTTGTTATTTATTACTTTAACACTCCAACACTTGGGAGAAGGTATTGATTGTTTAGTTATGTCACTTTGGACCGTATGCTGCCCAAGTTAGGATTCGTTGTCGAACATCAACCCATGCCCTGTCGAATTGTTGACGTTACACTACTGCCAAATCTGCCAATGATTATGCATGTTGCCACTGTCGATGCATGTTGTCATTCATGCCAGTATTGTTTATGTGAAGTTTAGGACTACCTACTGTCCAGACTTACCATCAGCCTCTATTTTCGATTTTGTTAACGTTATTGAATTCTTCAATGCTGCTGATCTCATTAGTGCTGTCCAATTCCCACTGTCCCATTATATCATCGCAACACTGTTTTGTCAACATATTGTTGCATTAGCTATTGTGTACTGCTGCACACACACCTTGTCGATTTTTGCTAGTGTCATACAAGCTGCCACCCGGTAACTACTATCCAGCAATTCTTTTTGTTAGCCTACACCCTGATGGATTTCAACCCTGTGACAAACCTCCCCAACCAAAAGAAGTTGACATCCTTGTCGAACCAAGTCTAAAGCACCTCTGCCCCAAGTCTCCACCAATTTTCACAGTTCAAGATTATCCACACACAACCTATCGGTTTTGCCTATATTTTCATTCAGAATACTGCCCATCAATTTTGTGATCCAAGCTGACATTCTCTTCATCAACTTTTGCTAAAACCCAAGTTGTGATCAAGTATTCTCTCGGTTCCATTTTGTATCCCATATGTCAAACCAAACTTTGAGTCCCACCTAAAAGCTTACTAGATCAATGTCCTCAATCTTGTCTGGACATGAACAAAGTTATAACACCCTAATGTTACACACTGCCATGTTCCTCCAAAATTATATGGAACTTCCCCAAGTCACACAAATAGAGTCCTAATTTGTTAGTAATCCCACATGCCAATTTGTCAAACTGCAAGTTTGTTTTCATGAAGTTTAAACACTTCTTCTAGCATCTAAAGTTTTCATCCTTTTTTCCTTATGACCAATATCACTATATGAAACCACTTCAAAGCATCATATGAACTCCCATATAAACATACAATCCCTCAACTATTCATCATCCCCAAGTCTCCACCAATTTTCACAATTCAAGATTATCCACACACAACCTATCAGTTTTGCCCATATTTTCATTCAGAATACCGCCCATCAATTTTATGATCCAAGCTGACATTCTCTTCATCAACTTTTGTTAAAACCCAAGTTGTGATCAAGTATTCTCAACTATTCACACAAACAATGTTTTGCCAACAACAACATACCCAAGACACTTCACCAGCCTCATAAAATTTTGTTGAGGCAACAACACTACATTATTTCAACCCTTATTACAAGTTTCATCTACCAAAAATCAAAACAATGTTTTGTCAATAATGACCAAGCAATCTATCTTTATCACCTTGATTCCTCCATCATCAAAATGCATAAAAATACCCCTATTGCGTCCCTACCAAAGTAGTGTACCAAACCATCCTTGTCGATGATTCATGCTCTTTAATCAAACTCACTATATTGGTTGCCAAATCTATAATCCTAATCAGCCCATTATCAAGACATGCAAACTCCCAACATATGTCCATGGCTTGTCTAATAGCCAAGACACCCAGCATATTGCCTTACTCCTATAACCTCTGCTATCCATTGTTGAAATGGACAAAATAGCCTTAAATCTGCCCCACCTAAGGCAATTTGGCTCAGCCCCTTCCTCCACCTAAGGCTAACCCTTTTCCAATTAGAGTCTTTTTTTAGCTATTTTTCATAACAATAGTGTTGAGTTGTCTCCTCTTCAACCAACAATCCCTTATAAAGTAATTTCCATTACAAGAGTAGCAATCCAAACTCAGCCTTGAACCCCTCAACTTCTACCTTCTTGTCTGACCATCCTTCGTTAGTAATATACTTGGATTCAACCCTACCAAGATTCTTCTTTCTAGTCCCTTTTTTTGTGAAGATATGGACAAGTCATCAACATCCCAACGCTAACATCCATTCCCTTCTCAACCCTTCCATCGACAATTTTGATGGTTGAATCAACACCCATCTTTGATTTAATCCTTTATCATTACTTTGCATCATCCTTAAAGTAGTTAAGCCACCAAACTTCGTAGCTTTTAAACACCAACTCTGCCAAAAAATGCTGGCAAGTTTTTCCTAAAATGGCTTCAAACAAACTTGTCCATCAATCTACTCTATAAAATAATCTATCATTTATGTTACAAAACTGTCCATCGTTTCATCGCGAACATGAACCGCACTCTACTGTAAAGTCTGCTAGTTTATTGGCAACAACAATAGTTCTCCCAAAGCAGTCCTTTGATTTGTCTAGAGAAGCACCTCATTCTTATTGCTGATCATTACGTTAAAGTTTGCCTATCCACGGGCAAAAATGGTAGCTCTCCAAAATTGGTCTACCAATTTGGTCATAGAGCAGTCTCATCGTCAAGTCAATAATGTAACCGTGCTCTGATACCATTTATCATGGGGTCAATTTTTCATCCCAAAGGCAAACCTCATGCGACAGTCTAGTCCCGTTAGACTCAGACTTTTCCTCATCGATTCACTCGTGTTTTGTCTACAACTAGTTTGTCCCATAAACTTAAAAGATCCCCACACCCTTTCAATGTCACAAACAAGCAAAATAACACTAATGAATAGAAACATAATGAACAACACAATAGATTACAAGAATAATTCTCAACCTTTTCATTAATTACTCAACTAAAGAATTACACAAAGTCCATCTTATGTGCTATGCACATTTTCATTTTGCCTTAGCTTATATGCTACATGTTTTTACAACCTACCTATGTACAAGACAATGGAAGTTATATAAAGAAACTACCTCTAGCTTCCTATACAAGTGGAGCAACAATTATTCCATATTTTGGCCACTTCTTCCCCAAGTAAGAAACTATTACAACTGCCGATAACTACTCCCAAAACTGTGGCAACTGCATTAGCATGTTCTCCCACATGTCAACTGCCTACTACCAGCACACATGTTGCCAACATAACTGCTTCGCATGCCTTGGACTATCCGCTACCCAAGTTAGGATTCGTTGTCGTACATCAACCCATGCTTTGTCAAATCATTGACATACACTGCTATTAAATTTGCCAACATTCATGCATGTTGCCACTATTGATGCATGCTTCTATTCATGCTAGTAGTGTTTATGTCAAGTCTAGAACTTCTTATTGTCCAGATTTATCGTCAGCCCTTACTACCAATTTTGTTGACGCTACCGAATTCCTTGATGCTGCACATCTTATCAGTGCTGCTGAATTCTTCAATGTTCCATTATGTCATCCCAGCACTGTTTTGTCAAGCCTTGACAAACATCACCCAAGTCTCAACTCTCGTCAGCATACTGTTACGCTAACTATTGTGTGGTGCTGCATACACATTCTGTTGATTTTTGCTCCTGCCACCCCGTAGCTACTATTTAGTAATGCTTTTTGTTAGTCTACAACCTGATGGATTTTAACCCTATGACACCTAGCTTTTAAATTTTGAATTCTTTCTTTGTTGGTTGCCATTGTAAGATATAGATTTGATACCTGTCACTACACGATGTCAGGCGACGACTCCACTTTTTTTTGTTTATTTAACAAAACAAATAAGATTTTTTGATTGGGAAAAATGAAGATTTTATTAGAGCCACCATCTAGTAATTTGAGGGAACTAGAAATCCAAAATTATACACTAGTCCTAAAGATTCAAGTACTACGTTAGTTATGAATAAAAGAAGATAGATATCACCCTTAAAACATCCTTTCAGAGAAAGGTTACCCTTACTTGTGTGTTTTTTATTTGATTCAAATGCTATTATATTTTGAGCTTATTTGCAAAAAATTTAAGATGGTTAACATCGGTCCCTAAAATAGAAAACACGTTAAAAATGACATCGGTCCCTAAAATGAAGAGACTTTGTCTAAAATGTTGATGTTTGTCCCTAAAAAGGAGAGTCACGTTTGATTTACTAAAAGAAATAATAATGGACATTATCCATATTTGGTATTCAAATTTTTGACATTAGTCCTTTTCTGTAAATAAAAGAGATATGTCGATAAATAATATTTATCTAGAAAAAAATTATTTTGATATCTATGAGAAATGGGTATATCCATACTTGAGAATCGGGTTTTGAACCCATGATAAGATGGGTGTTGGACCCGTGTCGTTATTTCTTTTATATTTATTTTTGTTTTTTTTTTGTTTTTTTACATGTAAAAAATTTTACAAGTATTTATATATAAAAAAATATCAAAAATACCATAAACAATTCATGAATGCCACTATATACGTATTGTTAAAGGCGGCAAAATTTCCCGACGAGATTCCGGCCAACAAATGGTTGATTCTAGTAGATCTAAGGGAGAGGATTCTGATGACGGTGGTTTCGACTTTCATTGATGGCTGATGAGGGAGAATCGTCAACTTGAAGCATTGGGTGGCCGATGATAGTTGCGGCCTTTTATTGGCCAGATGAGGTGGCATAAATGTGTAAAACTGCTGGGGTTTTGCTTCAGAGGATGCGATTCACCTTTTTGTGGTGGTTTGGCGACTTAAAACGACAGGAAATGGGAGATCGAATGAGAGAGAGAATCACTGGTGAGAGAAGAGAGAGGCTTCAAGATGTTGCTATGGTGTGAACGCGAGCATGGTGCACCGGTGCCTCTAAAGGGTGTGAACCGTTGAATCGCGGATGAACTGATCCTGCAGCTGTGATTGACTTGATCTACAAGTTGACCGGACTATCCGGATGAGTTGAGTTGTGATCCAGTATGACGCGTTGCACTAAGTGTTTGGTACACCGGATGACATGACATAACAGAATCGAAGAGCAGATTATTTTAAAGGCTAAGATGGATTTTTGTTTTAATCCAGTATGGTAAGCCCTATTGTATCCTATTAAATCAAAGGCTTAGAATTAAACACTGTTAGATCTAACAGTTTGGATATTTTTTAAATTTTTTAATTTTTTTTTTAAATCAATATCTTACTCGCGTGAAAAAAAAGTAGAAAAAACATGAATAGTATCTAAATAGTAACAAAATAAATAGTAAGCTTTCTCGGGTTTTCTCTTCTTTTTTTTCTTCTCCCTCTTTTGTTTTTCTTTTCTCTTTTTGCTTTGGCATATTTTCACTAGCTATTTATAGCCAATGAAGAGGGGATAGAAAATCATGTGGTGTGCAAAATTCCAATGTTACGCCTACTATGATAAAACTGTATTATTTTTTTTGTTTTATTATATATAATAATAACAAATATTTATAAAGGTAAAATTAAAAACTCAAATCAGTATTAGAAAAAGCTTTTTAACCGCCAAAAATTAATTCTAATTACTAAAAATTATATTGCAACATTAAAAAAAATCTTTATATAGGTATCAACTCGGTGGACCGGGTTTTTTTACCAAAAATAGCCTCAAACTCATTTTTTATCCCATTTAAAATGGTGAGACCCCTATTGACCCGGTAGACTCGGTTTTGACCAAAAATAACGATTTTGACCTGAAATGGCCTGAAACTCATTTTTTATCCTGATCGACATAATAGGACTCATATTGACTCGGTGGACTCGGTTTTGATCGAAAGATGCAGTTGACCCAAGATGAATATATTTTAAACGTTTTTTATTTTTTTATGAATAATAAAATAAAATAACATTTGAGAAAATCTTAGTGAATTCAAAATTAGGTTACAACAATACCAATGATAGGTCATATTCAAAGCTATTATAATTGCTAATTAGATAAAATTCCTCTTAGGGTAAGGATAAACCACAATAATTGACTCTGAATAATCATATCCAGTAATAATAAAAGGGTTTAAATACATTAAGAAAAAAACATCTCCTAAATTCACGACCTCAACTACTTAAAACAAGGAATTCAAATAGCTATAGTAAAACCAAATCCTGATGTTTTCTTCACATCCCCTGCATATGGAACGACTCGTACATGATTCATGCATGTCATAAACCATGGATTCTTGATAGGAACACGTAGTAACCTTCTTGGTGGTTTAATAAAAGAGCTATAGACATTCCATTCATAAAGCTAAAGACAAACCCTACATGATCACACTTCCAACAGAGAATATTAATGAACTAGAAATCGAAACATTGCTTAAGCTATAATCAGAGGTGAAGGCGATAGGTAGGAGTGGCGCACAGATGGTTTGCTCTCGGGGTTACAAGACTAAACGCTTCAGTCATGTCCAATTCCTCCGGCAACATATTGTTAGGAAGCTCCCAATCAAAGCAATGCACCAGCTGTGCCACAATTTGCCGAACCATGGTTAGTCCCAAATGCATTCCAGGGCAGCTCCTGCGCCCTGACCCAAAGGGGAGAAGCTGGAAATCGCGTCCTCGAACATCTATGTTACTCCCAGCAAACCTCTCTGGAATAAACTTATTTGCATCAGTCCAAGCACTTTGGTCGCGTCCAATAGCCCAAACGTTTACAATAACACGCGTTTTTTGCGGGATGAGGAAGCCATCTATGGTGCAATCTTCCATTGACTCGTGAGGGATAAGTAGAGGTGCCACTGGATGGAGCCTGAAAGCTTCCTTTATAACCATGTGCAAGTACTCCAAGCCCTCCAAATCTGATTCTTCCACCATTCTATCCATGCCTATTTTCTCTTCCAGCTCTTTCTGGACTTTCTTCATTACTCTTGGATGCTTGATGAGCTCGGAGAGAATCCACTCAATTGCTGTGGCTGAGGTGTCCATTGAGCCTACAAGCATGTCCTGAAAGAGAAAGGTTCAGATTTAAGGATAATCATGTGATTTATGTGCTGCTTACTAACAGTTATTTTAATTCTATTTACCAAGATTATGGCTTTGATGTTGTCTCGACCAATACGATACTCAGTTTCTTCAGATCCCAAGAAGTCCAACATGACATCAACAAAATCTTTGGTTCTGTTTTCATCCTTGAATTGAATGTGCTCATCAATAATCTTCTCAAAGAAGTCATCAAAAACCTTGCCCACGGCCTTCATGCGCTTTGTAAGACCCTGAAGGTCAAGTGGTGCAATTGGAGGGATGTAATCACCCAGGTTAAAACTAGCTGTTAAACGCATGCCCTCGTGAATCACTGGTTTGAACCCCTTCTCATCAAATTCCCTTTCCAAGTATTTCTTTCCAAAAACCATCCTGCAACTGATGTCAGCGCTTAGAGATGAGACCTTGGCACTAAGATCAACAGCAACACGCTCACGAGAAGGATCTTTAATATACTGAATCAAAAGGCCAAGCTCTTCTTTCCTCGTGGACATGAAAGAATTTATTTTATGGTTGCTAAGCAACTCAAGGGTACACATCTTGCGCACGTTGCGCCAATAAGTGCCATATGGAGCAAATGATAAGTTCTTCTGCTCGTAAGAGATATGCTTCGCAGCCTCATTTGGTGGCCTATTAGCAAACACGAGGTCATTGGTCTTAAGAATCAATTCGGCAGCCTGAGGCGATGAGACAACTAAAGTAGGCACCAAGCCTAACCGCATATACATGATAGGGCCATACTTCTTTGCTAGGTGATGCAAGTCTTGGTGAGGGAACTTCCCTAGCAAATGTAAGCAACCAAATATAGGAAATCCTATTGGCCCTGGGGGTAACTTGCCGTCCTTGATCTTTCTTTTCGACAGCCAAGCTCGGAGGAAGAAAGCGAGCGCAATTAAGGCTAGAGTGGTTAATATCCAAGCCATGCTATGTTTGATATATTAAGGTTGGATTCTATGTGCCAGTGGTGAGCTATAACAAGCTTTTCTTATTGAAAACAAACTTAAATCCAACTCTTGTTTCATAAAGAGAAGACGCTACATATAGTCGTAACTTGGGAGATTATAACAGGGATAAGTTCAATGTCCTTGTTTGAATCGCTTCTTGTTTTTTTCTTTTGAAGAAAGGGATCAATTGTGAATATGTGAGCTCAATTATTTGTCTCAATTTGGTTCCACCAATTCCACTAGTAGGAGGAAATAAATCAAGAAAAAGACATCTATGTGAGTATAGAGGTCTGATTTCTGGCTTGTAAGAGTGGTACATAGACACTTGGGATATGTAGCGTCTGTTTGTTTCTCTTTTTTTTTTTCAATGAAATTTTTTTTGTTTTTTTACTTGAAATTATTTTCATTTTTTATTTCAAAAATATTTTAAAAATCTAATATTTTTTCTTTTTTCTTTTCTTGAAATTAATATTTTTATATTATTTTGATATGCTGATTTTAAAAATAATTATTTAAAAAATTACTTTAATGTATTTTAAAATAAAAAATATTTTCAACCATTATTATATTTTTAACCACCCTAGAAACCTTTAGCCGGATATGAACAGTTTGTCATGCGTGGGAAAGTTAAGCCAAACCACAAAATTTAGTGAGATTTCTTATGTAGCCAAAGCCAAGCCACAATTGAATATTCTTTAGGTGCTGTTCAAGCTTAGCCGGTCTAGACTATTTCAAGGGAGTGATATTTTAGCTTCTTCTGCTCGATAAAATTCGTTTGTATGGCCAATAGAGATCTATTAAAAAGAGTTAAATTAGTGATAAGGATTTTTAAATAGCTTCTTCTTTCTTAGGCTCTTACCCTACCTTTGAGTTTTTCTTTGTTTTGTTTTTTTTAATCATATCCTACCAAGTGAAAAAGGACAGATTGAGACCCTTGTAATATTATTTTCTTTCTAATTTCGACTTTTGGGATGAAGCCACGAACAGCTGACATACCAATTTCTAATCTTTGTTCTGTACGTTAACATGGGCTACTTTCTATTGTATTACATGAGTTATGTTATTGCAAAACTAAATGAACATCGCTGGAATGAAAATGACATGAAAGCTACCTGCCTTTTCTTTCATCTTGCATAGCGCAAGCCCCTTGCTAATTGCGTGCAGCATTTTTTGTGCTCTAGTGTTGCTCTCAAGTCCAGTCTCAAAGGTTATGTCTCATTGTTTTAGGTCATTATCTTTATTTTTAACCCATTAGCATGGCTTGATGTTCTTACACCTAGTGTGTGTCTTAAACTCATTCTACTTCTTCTCTTAGTAATACATGTGTAAAAAATATCTTTATTTACTAATACATGTATAAAAAATATTTATCTCTCATAAATATTATCATTATAAAATTATTTTTTAGATCTTTCATTAAAACAAAGCCAAGGTTCAAGAATTATAAATACCCCATAAACTACCTAGATAAAAATGTTCAAGACTTCACATTCAAAAGACATATATATTCAACACAAGAATCACTTTGTTATTAGAATTTAAGGCTCACAAGCATATTTGTCACTCATTTTCTCTATAATATTACCTATTTTGCCATCAGAAGGTCCTCAAATTCCCCAAAATAGAACTTTTTATAGGTATCAAGAATTATTCATCAAGAGACAATTTCCTTTACTTTAGAGAAAATAGTCATTTAAATGGACATTTGATGAACATATAATTCAACCACCAAAAAACCTTATTCCAAAGCATATCAAATTTTTAAAATCATCAATTGACATTGTCTATGGAAAAACAAAAAAAAACCATCAATTTTCTTTTTACAATTTATACATGACATTTCAAGATCATTCCATAACAAATAACCAATACATGCTCGGACTTAGATGCGTAACAAATCTACCTATTAACACAGGTACTTTTACCCATCTAGAATTCCAACTTATTAATCAAGTACAACTCCTGATTCAAGCGGTGTTAGCTACTTAAGAGCAAAATCGAGTTGTGTTACCCCAATAAGTTTTGACACCCTTGGTAATATCAAAGGCTTTAATACCACCATAAAAAGTCTCTTTCAATATACGGAAGCAATTATGCTACTTTGAAAAGTCTAGGCAAAACAACATTCAAAAAAGTGTCATGCCTCAACGTTCATTAAGTCCAATAAAGGATCGCTTTCGTCATCATGATACCCCTACATAAAGTAGGTATTCAAGGCATGTTACTTCTCATTACCATGGGATGGGTAATTGTCACGACCTAATTTCCATATCCATGACCAGCAGATAGGTAAGGTTCTCCTCCAAGCTTTCATACATATGCGAACCTAAACTTAATATAATCTTATCCTTTAAACAACTCGATCAGAGTTCAATGCAATATCAATAACAAAATTAACTTCATAATAATTTAATTGTCTTAATACAAGGGTTAATATAATTTTATAGTTGTGAAGCACTATCTAGACATAAAGAAAAATACAAATTTCAACAAAAAAGTAGGTCTTGAGGTCCAATAAAATGACCCACTAACAAGCTATAAGCCTAAAAAGATAAATAATAAGAGGGTGAATTCAACAACTCAGTGAGTAAATAATGTTTAATATACACATATGAGGTAATACAACAATGAGAAATATATATATACAATTAGCTTTATGTTCTTATAGGAAGGTTCCTCAAATAGACCATAACAAGAATATCATAAGGTAAAGCTCGTCAGAAAATCAAAATGCAATGAGCAAGAGGCTCCGTACTGTGAGATGATCAGTCCACATAGGTTGGTGACTCCCCCGACCAACTAGGGTTCAGATACGACGTGCACAAAGACTAACACTACTCTGTTAATATGAGTTTTTTGACTGACATACCATAGGTTCATAATCTTAATCAAACAGATATTTTCATATCTCAAGGCTTAACTCATGACATCATCAAATAAGCAACTATCAATTCAAAAGCCAATTCAAAATATATACTAGTTCATATCAAGAATTTAGATTCAATAATTGATCATACTTTATCATAACAAGGACAATGATTAACATATATATTATCAAGAAGCATGATCCAATTCATATTAACAAATCAAATACTTATAATATTTCTCATGTATATAAAAAATTATCCACTCACCTGACTCAAAAACAAAAAAAACTCAAAACTGATACCGAAGTAAATCCTACTAACATTCCGCCGGTAGAATATCAGGATTATCTTAATGCAAAGAAGACATATTCAAGAATAACACAAAAGAACATATAACCTATTTAATACACTTAATTATGAGTATATTCTATAACCCTATATATTTTTAGACTAAACTAATTATTTTTTCAAAAACTTAAAATTAAACAGTTTTCCTGAAATCTGGGGGTGTTCATGGTTTGGTTCGGTTTGGTTTAGACTCAAAAAACTAACCAAATTGAATTACTGTATTATTGTAAAAAAAGTAACCGAACCAGACCAGAAACCGGTTCAAACCGAACTAGTCCGATTCAGTTAAATCCGGTTTTTTTAAGGAAAAAACCAGGAAACCTAATCACATGGGTTTTTTTGGTTTTTTCTTTAAATTGGCTTATGGTTTAGGAAGATTTAGTCTTTTATTCATTACAAAATATCCCAAAAGGCAGAAATTCATTTTAAAGAAAAAGGATTTTAGCTTACATTTAATTAAGCTTTAAAATTTAAAGCAAATTGATGTTCGGTTTTAAACATTTATAATATTAAGGTAATTCACATGGTTAACTTTTAATATGAATTGACTAACTTTCACTATGAATTAAAATATGAACATGAATTTACACATTAATTAAAATTCCATAGATATGCAAATTAGCTAACTTTTAATATACTTCCTAAAGTACTAAATTAATACAATATGCAAGATGCATGATCAAATTTTAAAACTTCAAATTAAAAGTATGTTCGCACTAGAAAAGTTGACATTAACAAACAAATACATTAACAACCAGCAAAAAATTATTATAAACATCCGGTATAATTTGAACTTTGAAGAAAAAAACCGAGCAACACCAGCATCTAAAAATTCCAACAACACCAGCATCCAAAAATTCCAGCAAGGATAATGCTATAAAAAAACACTAGCAAATTAGCAACATATTAGAGTTCAACTATTGAAATAATTAAGTATGCAAAATTTTAAGGGAAATTAACAAGGTAAAGTAAATTAATTACCCAAAACAATTATATTCCAAGATTGCACCAAGCCACCAATATTACTTAGTACTCACAAACAATTAGTTGAGATTTTTAAACTTTCACCAAATTCTACAAAAACATAAATTAAAATGTTAGATTAAACATATATAAATAAAAAAAATATTATAAAATAACTATATTTAAATTTGTAAGAGAAATTACCTGACTCGGTCATCTCAGAATTTTTAATATAATCCATGAAGGTTCTAATGTTGATCGGAATTGGTGTTAAACTCAACCAATTCTGACAACAAACAAGTGCTTGCACTGTCGATGGAGGTAAAGAGCTTTGAAATGGATCTAATATATGACCTCCAGTATTGAATCCTGCTTTAAAAACAACTGTAGATACCAGGATGGCTAACACGTATTGTGCCACCTTGGAAAGAATCTAGTATTTTGTAGCATTACACCTCCACCAACTCAAAATATCTAATTTAAAATCATTTGGATCCTCACAATCATCACCCAAATATCTGTCAACCTTATTTTATTTTTGGACACTGCCTTCTTCCTCTAAATGTTTTTTAGATTGAGAAGTCAAGTCATTCAACATATCACCATTTACCACCATTAAATCAACATTAACATTTTTATTTATACTTGTTCCAACACTATGAACAACCTCAACATTCTCATCAACATTCATGTAATGCTCAAACAACCTTAGCAAAGTATCTTTAACCTTAATTGTAAAATTTTCAACCTTTTCAACATCATACAATCTTCCAAAACAAAATCTCACATACTTCAATTTGACACGTGGATCTAACACAACAGCCACATACAATAAAAAGTTTTGTGCATCTTGACCCCCAATATTTTTTATATTTTTCCATCATATTCTTTGCCATTTTACTTACATAAACACCTTCACTTTTTCAAAGTTGAGATATGCTTGTGTGCATACAAATCAATTCATGAAAGAAAGAATTAGATGTCACATACAATGAGCCAAAAAAATTCAATGTAACCATGTAAAATAATTTCAAGAACTTGACAAAAGATCTAGCCTCTTCCCAATCTTTTAAAGCAGGAGGACCTAAGTTTTTTTGTTTTCCTTACGAATCAACCTCAAAGTAACTCAAATACCTAGGATCGGTTTCTTCTAACCTAAAAAAAACCACATCAAATTTAAAAGCCGCATCTAGCATCATATATGTAGAGTTCCATCTAGTTGCAACATCCAAGAAAACAAATTTTTTACTCCTAATTTTCAACCTTTCCACACATTGATTAAAAACAAGTTGTCTAAAAGGAGAAGATCTAACAAACCTTACTGCATTCCTAATTTTAACCACTGAATTATCAATATCTTTCAACCCCGCACAAACAATAAGATTAATAATATGTGCACAACATCTAACATGTATGAAGTCATTTAATAATATATTAGTTGCCCACCCAATTGTTACTCTTTTCAGATATTTTATTGTCAAATTATTTAAACGTGCATTGTCTATAGTAACTATTAAAATCTTATCAATTCCCCATTCCAATAAACAACTCTCAATCGCTTGGCCAATGGTTTCACCTTTATGATTAGAAACTTCACAAAAGTTTAGAATTCTTTTATTCAAGTTCCAACCTTCATCAATCCAATGAGCAATCAAACACATATAATTAATATTTTAGATTGATGTCCAAGTATCAGTTGTTAAACATAAACGTTGATCCTTAAGAAATTTCTTTAATTTCTCCTTCTCTACTAAATAAACTTTCAAACAATCTCTCCAAATCATCAAACAAGAAGGAATATCAAATCTAGGCTGCATTACTTTATAAAATGATTTAAATCCTTGGTTTTCTATAAAGTTAAAAGGTAGCTCATCAAGTATAACCATTTTCCCAAGAGCTTTCCTACACTCTTCATAATTATAACCCACTGCCTTAACAGTCACCAAATTTTCCTCTTCATTATCACCCCCTTTTATTTTAGGCTTAGGTTTTAAAACTAGAGTTTTTTGTTTTTGATCAATGATAAAAGGGAATTTTTTGCATACACCTAGATGACTCCACATGTTACTAGTCCCATTAAGTATAGTATAACATGCATAGTCTTTTCCACAATACTTACATACAGCCCTAGGACTTTTAGCATTACCATCTAGTTTTTTAAAGTGATCCCAAATTTGGGATGTTTTTCTTTTATTACATCTAGAAGGTGGATTACCTTCTTCAGTGTTGCTGTTTGTGCTGGAGGTAGTAACTGGAACTGGAATAGGCAAAGAATTTGGTTCTGAACTTGAAGGATTTGATTCATTCGATATAGGATTTTTTCCATTATCCATCTGAAATTAAGAAAACAACAACATAAATCAACATCTGACTACAATTGACAATTAGCAGAAGTTGAGCATCATATTAGGTTCATATTATTGCAAAAAGGCATTTATCACCTCTTTATTCTAAAAAACCTGCATACTATAAATTACACATTTAATGGACCTGAAAGTCTGTAATGGACCAATTTCTATTCTAAAAATGAAGGAAAGAGTAAGCAAAACCCTAAAAGTCCATGGCATTTACACATGCTAATCCAACACAGTTTACTCAATCAAGGCCTCGGTTCCATTAACTTATTCAAATTTTTATTGAATTATTTCACTCCCCTATAGGGATTCTCATGCAATCTCTATCTTATATAATTATTAGCACTTAGCAGGACTAAACATTTAACAGATCATACATGAACATTGAACAGAATGCAGAATAAAACAGAATAAAGTCCTGAACATACTGCTAGCAGCCTAAAATTAATATAACAGAAAATAGATTGATAGCCAAGCAAAATAATCAAGATAAAAACATATTGATATTTGATAATACAGATAAAAAATGATAGTACAGATCAAAAAAGCGATAATACAAATCAAAGCAATTAAGATAAACCAATCCAATACATATTGAAGTTAACAATGCTAAACAAAGAAATCAATAACTCGATATCAATAAAAATCAACAGAAAAAAGAGAGAGTCGGGTAGAAGGGGGCAAACCTGAAGAAAAAAGTAAAAACCCTAGCTGCAAGAAGATAGAAAAAGAAGAAAAGGTCAGAGATCTCTAATGGAACAAATGTTACAAGTAAAACTTATAAGCACACGAAGGCCAGAACAGAATTAACAACGCATAAACAGTAAACTTTACCTCTTTGACTTTTTCTGCTGCAGGTGAAGAGAGACGCAAGGGGTTTTGTTCGGGTTTTTTTTCCACTACAAGTCTACTAGATGAATGCGGAGATATGGGTTATTTATTTATTAATCAGCTAGAGAAGAGACAAACATGTAGGGGGCAAGAGACAGAGAAGATGAAAATTGAAGGGGAAAGGAAGAAGGTTGGTTTAGTGTGGGCTGTGGCTGCAGATGAAAACTAAATGAATTAGGTTTAGGTTTACATTTTATTGTACCATTTAGGCATTTAGTATTTATACTAGGTCGTTTCTGTCTTGCTAGCTTTATTTTAATGGGTAGCCAGTTCGGTGATGAAACCGAAACCGAACCGAACCGGAAAGATTTTTTGTTTTAGTAATCGGTTTAATCGGTTTTTCATCTCGGTTTAGTTTTCTCAGTTAATTTTCTATTGGTTTTTTCGATTATTTGGTTTTTTTGAACACCCCTACTGAAATCTAATCCATAGTAAAACAAATAATAAAATTAGTAATAATTCACTAAATAACCCTCATTTATTCATCAAACCAATCTAAAACACTAATATTATAGTTATGTACCAATCTGGAATTTATCCCATTTTTAAGATCAAATTGTAATTTTCATCTAATTGAAGAACCAAACTAAAAATATCACAAATTCATGACTATAGTGGAATTATGCCCATAATTAATTCTTATTTCTGTCTAGAATCTCTAATTATGCTCCAAGGATCATTCTGGGATTTTTTCAATTTTTTAGGGTCAAATTATAATTTTTGTCAAATGGGAGGACCAAGCTAAAAATATCATAAATCCATTAATATACTGATATTATGACCATATTTAATCTTCAATTATATCTAGAATATCTCATTATGCACCAAGGACCATTCTGGAATTTTTTCAAATTTTTAGGGTCAAATTGTAACTTTTGTCAAATTGGAGGACCAAATTGAAAGTGTTAAAATTACATACTTATACAGAAATTCTAGCCATAATTCATCTTTTATTCTGTTCAGAATCTTGGAATATGCTCCAGGTACCAATTTGTAATTTTCCAAAGTTTAGGGACTAAACTATAATTTTCACAAATTGAGGGACCAAACTAAAATTTTGTCACAAACCAAGAATTTCAACAGAAAACATATTATTTCCAAATTTCTAACTCAAAATTCATTATTTACACAAATCATAACTCAAATCTTCATCTTTACCTATAATCTCTCAAAATTAACTAAATAATCCATTACCCATAACAATCAACCCTATAACATTTAAATTAATTCATCAATCAAACCCAAAATAAAATCTTCAAAACCCTAACATTCACCAAAACTGAAATTTAAAGTTCAAAGAACACATTTATATATTTATAAAACTAAATCTTACCCTTAAACTTGTTTTCCTCTAACTCCCTTTTATCTCTCTTATCTTTCCCTCTTTTCTCTTCTTCTTCTTCTTCTTTCTCCCTTCACTCCTGCTGACTCTCTCTCAAAATTTACAGGTCTCTTGTTTTTTTCTATTTATATTTATCAACTCATTATTAAATTACTACAAAACCCCTTATTCATTTATACGTACTCTTTAAGCCTTCAAGAGCTTTATTGCCTTTTCCTATCTTTTTTAATCCAAAATATCATAATAATAGCCACCAATCTCATCATTCCGCACCAGAATATTCAAGTTCCATGGAACCAAGCAAAAAAAGAGTTGACGGGAAGTTAACATTTAATCACATCTAAAAAGATGCCTACAACCTTCATTAAGTGTGGAGCCTTCCCCCCCCTCCCCTATCTAGATAGGTTTTGAATACTTAAATTCCTCAAGACTATATCTTTATAAAAATGAGCTTAGATAAATATGATGGTCTTGTCAATCCAAGAAAACATGTGTAAAATATGTGTAGTAGCTTATAGTTGTTAATTCATAAGAGTGATGCGATATGCAAGATACTCTTTGAAACCTTTATAGGGTCTACGCATGCTTGGTATAACAACTTGGAACAAAGTTTTATTTAAGGATTTAGAGATCTTTGCACTAAGTTGGTGGCATGTGTCAATACAAGCATACCCTTAAAACAAAGTTCCATGAAGCTATTTAGGGTTACCTAGCTCGATGATGAATCTATAAAGGCATACTTGAAAAGGTTTAGCAAGCACATGTTCAATATAGAAGGGTTGCTTAAGCTAGTGGCCTTTAAAGCCTAGATGCATATGCATACTCCAATCGTTGAACCTAGAAATTATCGGTGAAGGTTTAAGATATAGGTGAAGAGAGGTAGTCTCTTCCCCTATTAATGTTAGGCAAGAACTAAAAGGATTAGAAGTTAGTTTTAAGTCAATTAGTAATTAAGAAAAGGTTGTTGAAAAGAGTGTCAAAGAGGCATAGCCTATCGAATGTGTTCTAAATTCCATGCTTAAAGAAGTTGAAGAGATAGCTCAGTCATAGCCAAACCTACCATGATCATAAGTAGGTCAAGTATGAAAAAAAAACCTATTAATAGAGGAAGACCCTCTAGGAATAAGAGATATAGGGCTAAAGATAAAGCCAAAAAAGGATATTTCATGTATAATTTTGAATATTATCAATTTCAAAACATAGACCAAATAATAAAATGTAAGAAAAAAAATTTAGATTCATAGAGATATAAGAAAAACATATAAAGTTGTAGGTTCCTAATTTTAAAGAAATTCCTGCCAAGATGACAGATCTTGTTGTAAATGCCTCTACATGAGCTTCAGGTAACCAAATATGAACTATTACCATAGGTACTTTGATATCAAAAGAGGTGAAAGAAGCAACCTATATAAAGATTTGGCGTCACTCAAACAATTCTATATTACTCATAAATATTCATTTTTTATTTAATTTTTTAAAAATTTAATCCATAACAAATTTCACATTAGACTTCACATTGTAGTATCTATATTTGGATATGATGGAGGGTACCAAAGACCTTTGGAGTGGGATAGGGAACATACTCTATGGGGAGACCTGCATGCTAGATTTGACAAAAGCTTACTTAAAGTCAAACAAGTCATGGAAAATCATATATGGGTGGAAGAGACAAGTATGTTGCAACACAAACCTCCTTATTTTTATATGTGTAACCAACCTAAAAGACCTTCTAGGAAGAATTGTTTCCTAAACACCATTATCATGAAGTTTATCCTACCATTAAGGGTAAGGAATTTATCCAATATCCTCTACCAATGAAATTCACTCTCTATACACACGCATCTAATAAGTATTACATGTTTTACCAAGATAAGGAGCATTATACAAACAATGATATACCTTAAAAAAATAGCTAAGGGCTATATTCAACAATTTATGAAGGGCAATACCTGTTTTGAGTAAAGCAAAAAAGAATTCAGCCAACCCAACTAAGTATTGTTGGAGATAAATGTTATTTTAGGTGGAACCTTGGCAAGAGGTAATAGTGAAAGTAAAAAAAAAGGAAATACAGAAAGCAAGTCTTTACTACTTCTTGTCTTCCAAATATATGGCATGAACTTTTTATGTTTACCCAAAAAATAAATGAGGGGTAACTTTTCCACATAGAGATGGCCTTGTTATCTCAACAGTCTTAGCTAATCACCATGTCCATAGGATATTAATAAATAATGGCAGTGTAGTCAATATTTTCTCTAGTAATATAATGGTACAAAATAAGAATAGATCACTTGAGATTAATTCCTATAAAAACTCTCCTTATTGGGATCATAAGTACAAGAATAACAGTGAAGGGTGCCTTAGAAATTTACCATTAAGACTTACCCTAAATGCCTAACTCTCAAATAGACCTTTATGGTCATTAATACGAGTCTGGCTTACAATGCCATCCTAAAAAGATCTTTTATCCATAAAATCAACATAATTATCAGTACTAAATACTTGCCCTTGAAATTCCCTACTCATAATAGTGTGTCCATGATGCAAGGAAACCAAACATCTTATAGGCAATATGCCTATGCCTCCTCGTGTCTTAAAGGTGAGAAGGCCTTGTTAATAAACCATTATGGTTTTGTGAAAAAATAAGTCAAAATATGGACAAAGGTCGTTAAAGGTTGAAGGATGTACCTCTCAAGAAAAAAAAATGATCATAAAGATGGGATCTATTTTAGATCCAAGTTAGGAACAAGCTTTAAAAGGCTCCTTACCATCCAAAAAACTAATTTTTCTTTTAGACATTCAAATATACTTGGTGATTAGTACTTAAAAATACATTTTAATCAAGATTTTATATCATCATTTTGTACTTGAAATATCAATAACTCCTTAACTAAAGCATGTTTTATAATAACATATCTAACAATATAAGATACATTTAATTTGTGGTAAATGTTCATCTTAAATACAAGCTTATCATATAATGAAAAGGATTAATTAATGAATTTAAAAAATAAAATTGAAAGGACAAGGAGATGGCCAAACTTAGAAAAGAGATATTGTGTAGTCCAAACCGGAATATTGTTCAGTAATTGTATCATATCTAGAGCTGTAGATCTTGAATTTGGATCTACTTTATATGGATAGAAAGAAAAGAGAAGATAAGGATTGTTACCAAGTCAAAAGTTGGCCACCCACTCATCAATTAGTCATCAAATCAATAGTTTTCAATTTTGACCTATAAAATGAGGCATTTACCATGCATTTAGGTATTTTGGTTTCTATATCAAGATCATGCTCTAGCTTTCTCTCTTTATATTGTTTAAGTTTTGTTTTCATTAATTTCAAGTTTATGTCTTTCATTTCTTTTTCTTTACCTAGTTAACTTTTATTTTATTTATGTTTTTATTTTGTTTATTTATGTTTATTTCTTTCATTATGTTCAGCTAAATTTATTATGTAAAAGTGAAAAGGTTACACTAATAGTGTAAGAATAAGTATAATATAAACTCAACATGGACCTTAATATTTGATACTAATATGTTTTATATTTATTATCTTGTTCACTTTTAATACTTTGCTTGGTAGATGGTTAATTTAGATTTATGTTGTATAACATTTGGTACAACAAATACTTGACACATTTATAGTCTATATTGTATGGTATAACTGATATCTATGCTATGAAACGAACTTGATTTGTTGTTGACATAAGTTATAATCATAAATTCCTGACAACATTTACAAGTATCAGTATTAATCGAATAAGATAACTAATGTAATCATGTTAACAATTTATAATCTGATTGTAACCTTGTTTGTGTATGGTTTCCAATTGAATAATAAGAGTTTATACTATACTTGTTTAACATATCATTAGTGGATCCTCTAACCTTGATATTTGTTATCATTACTTAATCCTTACGTTAATCTTTCTTCTCAAAGTTTTCATCAACTTTTTCTCTTCTTCTTCTTCTTCTTCTTCTTCTTCTTTTTCTTTTTCTTTATTATTATTATTATTATTATTATTATTACTACTACTGTTGTTGCTGCTACTATTATTGTTATTATTGTTACTATTGTTATTGTTATTGTTGTTGTTGTTGTTGTATTATTGTTATGTATAATTTATATAATTAACCTCCTTGTGGTTCGACTCCGGTCTTACTAGGTTATTTATTACTTCGACACTCCTACACTTGAGAGAAGACATCAATCTTTTGGTCATGTCACTTGGGATCAACCCTCAAGTGGCCACATATCAATTAAAGGTTATCCCGGCCTTTTCCTTTATTTGTCAGGAAAAAAAAAGTTTTAACGGTGAAAAAGATAAAGAGAAGTAACAAAAAAGATGAGAAAATTACTTGTTGTTGGGTTTATCCATGAGGTGATATATCTAGATTAGTTGAAAAACATGGTAATTGTAAGGAAAAACATCAACAAATAAAGAATATGTGTGGATTCTACAGATTTGAACAAGGTTTATCTAAAAGTTTTCATCTTTCTAACATTAATAAATTGATGGATTCCACAGCATGTTTTGAATTCCTCAATTCTCTTAATGCTAACTCTATATATCATCAAATCCCTATACACCAAAATCAAGAGGAGAAGACATCACTCATCATCGAGGAATGATATTTTGTTATAAGGTCATGCCTTTTACACTAAAAAATATGACAACCTCCTATTAATGGATGGTAAACAAAGTCTTAAGCATTAATTGGGAAAGATTATTGAGGTTTATGTGAATGATATGTTGGTGAAGAACATGGCATTTGAGCAACATCTTATAAACCTAAAAAAGGTTTTTTTTCATTATGAATTAATATCAAATGAATCTCAATCCCTCCAAGTGTGTATTTGCCATTAAAAACAGGAAGTTCATGGGCTTTCTAGTATGTAGCAAGAGGATAGAGCCCAACCCCAAAAAAATCCAAGCCATTTTGGACATAACTCCCCCACAGTTAGTAAAAAAGGTTCAACGTCTCATAGGGATGTTGGCTACCCTTAACAGATTTATTTCTCATCTTAAGTAGCGTAGCCTTTTATTCTTAAAAACCTAGAGAAATATTTCTAACTTTAAATCAACACTTGAGTATTAAGAAGTCTTTAAAAGGCTCAAAGCTTACCTCTAATCTCCCGAGGTTTTATGTCAATCAAAAAGTATGAGAACCTTTTTTTCTACTTGGGCTTAACAGACATAGTTAGTGCAATACTAGTATAAAAGGAGAATAAAATTCAATGCCCGATTTATTACTCTAGTAAAACCCTTCAATATGTTAAAACAAGATGCTTGAAAGTAAATAAAATATCCTTGGTTCGAGTTATTGTCTCTAGAAAGTTGAGGCCTTATTTCCAAACTCACCAGATCATTATCTTGATAGATCATTCTCTCAAACAAATTCATCACAAACCTGATATATTAGAACATTAGTGAAGTGAGCAATTGAGTTAGGAGAGTTTGGTCTCCAATACTAACCCATACTAGTTATGAAGGGACAAAGTCTAACATACTTTATTGTTGAGTGTTCTTTTAAGAAGTCCATACTTCATGAATCTCAATCTTTATCAAGTTTTGAAACACCATTCCTTGGGCCAATAGTTTCCATTTTGATTTAAGACTTCATTTTATTACCATTTTGATCCTTGTTTTTTTGAGAGAGAGCTTTTAAAAAATGACAAAAAAAAAGTTATTTGTTGGACAACATTTTAGCTTTGAAAAGAATTTTGGCATCAACAAATCTTTTTTAGCAAGAAGTGTTTCATTGAGGTGTTTCTTAGTTTTCCATCTTACTTCAAAAAGTAGATTGAATCCCTAGAAGTTTTTCTATATCAAGTTGATTTTACTTTTTAAGATCATTTTTTTTTCAAATTTAAGATCATAAATGAGTTTCTAGGGTTTTTATAGTGTTTTTTAAATGTTTTAAAATGAAAATTTGATAAAAAAAAATAGTTTTTTGAATTTCAAAATAATTATACCTTGATTTTCCAACTAGCATTATGGTGTTTGGAATCTATATGCTTGATTAAAGCATTGTTTGTTGCTAAAAAAAATATTGTTTGTCTTTTTAAAAAAATTAGCGAACAATATGTCATTCAGGTTATTTGCCTCTTATGCAAAAAATAATATTTAACTGAGGCATGCCGACTTGGGTTTCTTGTAAGGCACACTTGGCCTAGTAGGCTAGTATTGGAAGTGTCTGGTTTTTTAAAAAAAAAAATTCTTATTCAAACTTCCTTCTTTCTATGTATATTTATTTCACATTAATGTTTTTAATTAATACCATTAGTCTTAGTTTTTATGTTGTTCTTTGTTCAATTAAACAAAAATAAATAAATTTTATTATTAAAACTAATAAGAGCTATGACCAAGATCTGCACAAGTTGATCACCAATCTATTTAAATTATCATTTGGTATTTTTTAAAAAGAAAAATACTATGAAAATCTTTATTTAATTTTACACTTTACCTTTATAATTTTAAAAATTACAAAAAACATTCTACATCAACGCAATTTTAGATTTAAAAGAAAAGATAAATATACCCTTGTACATAGCATCACAAACAAGCTCATGTATATAAACAACCTAAATGACAAACAATCCCATTTTCTTTTCTCTCCATGACTTCTTCTCTCCCTCTCCATTGACAAGAAAAATCAAACCCTCTGCAGGTTAAATGCCCACATTCTTAATAGACGCAAATGGCTTTTGACTCCAATTTCGAATCAACAAAAGCACTTTCTTTTCTTCTTAGCATGTTTAACACCTTCTGTATAATCCTCACACCTCAAAGAATTCAAAGACCTAATTTTCTCTAACAATTTGTTCATTGAGATTTTGACCAATCATTACTAATACTGATTTCATAGTTAAATACTAATACTGTTTTTTTGACTTGCAACAACAGCACAAAAAGGCCATGTAGACTCAGATTTCTCTTCTCTGCCATTAATAGAATGGAAATTGAACAATTTAATATTGAACCACATATGAATTCAACTGATCGTGCTTAGTGTATCGCGAGTTGCAGCTTGTCTTAATGATCAAGTATAATCTCTTTCAATTTATACATATAAGAAAATCAAAGTTGATGCTTCGACGTGTTTGGATTGCAGGTGCTTGATGATTTTGATGCGCTGTGGGTTTTTTAGTAATTAAATGAAAAATAATGGTTCACCTCTAATTACTTGGATATTTTTTGTTGATTATTTTTTATCACTGTGTTTTTTATAATTTTCAAAACTATAAAGATATATTATAAAATAAAATAAACTATAAGATATTTAGAGTAATTTTTTTAAAAAAAAAAAAGTTGAATCAAGGTCATTTAAATTTCTTCTTATAAGAAAATTAGGTTTTAGCTCAGCTAAGTCATCTAAATCATACCTTAAAACACATGAATCTATTTAGAGTGTTATTATATTAATAATTATTAGAAAAATTAAAAAGATGGTGTATATAATTTTTTTAATTAAAGCTAGTTTTGATTAGATTAATTAAATTTCATATCAATTGGTCATGTCATTTTAATTTTCATATAATTTAATTTAAAATTTCATAATAAGTAAAAAGTTGGGTCAAGGGACCTCTAAGTTGACCCTAACATTTTAATAAGATAAAAAATATTGTTTATATATTTCTTTATTTTTATTTTAAAACATTTGAGTTTTTTTTTTCAATGTTAGTGGTGATTTTTAAAAAAAATAATATAGAAAAAAATCAATAATATTTTTTTATTGAGATAATTTATATTAATATAAAAGAAGTAGGGGTTATACAAGCAAATTATATGGTTTCAATTAAATTTAAATTGTTCTTCTTCTTGCATATAAAATTTATCATATATATATATATAAAAGAAAAACTTTGATGGCTCAAGTGCTTTGATCTATGTTTATTTTTTAAATGCTCTAATTGCTTTAAAAATAATATTATAATAATATTGATATGTATTGGCATATAGAAACCTTGGTAAATCTTATTAAATACATTTTTTAATTTTGAAATTTCTGTAGCTAGTAGAAAAGTGGCTGTAAATAGTTACACTTTTTCTTCTTTTTTAGCGTTAAACAAAATTCGATCCAACGTTTGACGAAGAGCAGGCAGGTAACTTGTTGTTATTCTAGTCCTCAATTAATTTAATGAGCCACCCATTTGGAGAGGACCTTCAGAATTACAGGGATATTTTTATTATTTTTTTATCAATTTGCACCAACTGAAGGAGAGAAAAAAACCACCAAGAAAACCTATCATCTCTCAAGATTCACACGTCCTATCAGCGTCAAGAAACTTCAATTTCTGCAAGATTCATCACCACCACTACCAAATGGCCTCAACTTCACCAGAACCACCATCAACAACAGAAGAATCCCGACCGTTAACACCACCATTATCACCAAGTTCAACAGAAATCCTTGAAGCAGCAGCCCAACATGCTCTAAACAGTGAAGACCCTTCTTTCCTCATCGCTGTTCTCAACGAACTTGACCTCCCCGTCCTCACCTACCGTTCCCGTATGATTTTGAACTACTTAATACAGTTCCACCCTATCCCCCTCTGTCACCGCCTCTCCAAAATCGTTTTTTCCTCCAGGGATACCATAACTAAGGTGACATCTGCTGTTGCTCTCGAGATTTTCAAAATCCTCTTCTCTGATGTCTTCTGGGGAGAATTCATTAAACCTTTACTTCTTGATCTCAAAAGGGATGACTATGCAGTAGAAAATTTTCCACTTATAAACGAACTTTTAACACATTTCAATCCCCATTATATACCAGAAAATGATTGGCCCGGGTTCACAACTGCAGTGTGTGATAATTTGGATTCTGATAAAGAAGAAGTGCTAGAATTCGTGTTTTCAGTGATTAACAAGTTGTTTACTAATGGTGCTGAAAAGATATTAGAACTAAGTCTTGGAACATTGTGTGACAAACTTAAGAAAATATTAAGTTCTAGTGATGTGTCATTGAAGATGAAAGAAGCAGCTGTTGAGGCCTCTTTTGGTTGTATCTTGCGCCTTAAGAATGCCGTAAATGATGAATTCTTGCAAGATCTTTTGCGGAAAGTAATGAATACTGTTTTCTTTAATGGTGAAATAAAGTTTGATATGAGTCAAGAGGGATATGCGCGTTTGATTCTTGATCAACTGGTTGCATTGGCGAGGACGGACGCGTGGTTCTTGAGAAACCAGGTTGATAAGGTACTTAAATTTACGTTTATTATCATGGAGAATCCTCAATATGAAGAAAGAACAAGGTTTCTTGCGATAGAATTTGTGCTAGTTCTAGTTGAAGATAAAAAAGGTAGCCAGATTTTGGTAAATACAGGGGGTGGGCATATCAAGAGGATGCTTTCTCAATTGTTATGTATGATTGCGACTATCAACGAGAACACGGCATTGGATAATCGTGATGAGAGGGATCAAGAGCAATGCAGATTACTTGACCGGGGAATGAAGAGCATGGCTCGATTTTCAAAAGCATTGGGTGGGAGATTTCTTTTGGAGGGCTTTCCTCAACCATTTGCATCATGCTTTAATTCCGAGGCATGGCAAAGACGCCATGCTGCTGTTAGTTCACTCTCCATTATTTCAAAGAATTGCTCAAAGGTATGGAAGCGTGACCTTCTGATAAAACATATATGTAAGTTTTTCCCTTTTGGACGTCTTCATTTAAAGAGATAAAACGAACTTGAATCACAGCTCTGAAGCCTCTAACCTTCTTTCAAGTCCTTAAATATGATGGTTCTATCTATTGGTTCAAACTTCTGTTCTTCAGTTCTCCATTTATTTTCCCCAAAATGATTTCCTCCTCTCCTTCTTAGTGTTTTCGTTCAGTGAAAAAAGATGTCAAGTAATCACTTTTTTTGGTTTTTGTTACAGGCATTAAAGTCCAAGGTAGATCTTGTGGCCAATCCAATTATGAAAATGGTTGACGACAGACATCATCTTGTGCGTTGGAGAGCTATGTATGCAGTCGAGGAATTCTCCAAGTATTTACACCCTGAATTGCAGAATCACTATAATCAAAAAGTGCTGCCTGCTTTAACGAAAGCTATGGATGATTTCAGTAATTCCAAAATTCAGGTACATTGTTTTCTTTTTGAGCTGTTTTGAATCACCCACTACCCCCCAACATATAGTCCTGCCTTGTTCTTAGTGTCTTTTGCGCATCACCTCTTACTTATACTTCAAGTAGAAAGAGTCAAGGTATTCTCAGACTGCAAAACTGACAGTATTGACGGGCCTATCTATCAAAAAAATAATTGATGTTAGTGAAGTCGATGACAAGAAAATTAGATTTTTCTATAAAAACGAACCTTTGTGCTTGTTGTAAAGTGTCAAACCTTTTTTTATTTTATTTTTCCTCCCATCAAAACACTAATGAGGATAGAGTTTGGAAATATGGTGGTGCACTTGGAGCACATGGAATTGAAGAAGGTCCTCGCGCCTCTTTCTCCTGCTTTAATTTAGATAGAGCTTCTGATTATTCTATCATTTATAGGCAAGGATATTGACTGGCATAGATCATATAGAAACTTTTGACAGGATTAAAATTGCTCAGTCAACTACTATATACTGAATTTTTGGCTCCCCGGAAATCAATAAGAGGGTCATGAAATGAGGAGCTGAATGAAAATTGACTAGCCCTGGCACTGTTAGAAGTCTATCACCATCTTGCTGACAGACGCTGTGCAATAACTTTGTCTTCGTGGGATTGAAATTGAACCTAACCATGATTTCTAGGTCTTTTAATAGTCTTTTTTATCCTTGCGGAAAGCAATCTAGGGTTGTTAAGATGCCTCAATCATGAAATGAAACTCGAAGTCAGAATTGACATATCAAAAGCATGTTCAGAATGAGCTTGCAAAGGTGTTGTTAGAAATGAAATCATGGCAGACATCGCAGCCTTTGTAGTGTTGATTTTTGTTCATTTGGAATGAATTTTTAATTTTTGTTCATTTGGAATGAATTTTTAATTATCTGCCTTCTTTTGTTTACACAATCTTGTAGTCTACTAAATATTTTTGTATCAAATCCTCTTAGTTGGATTTAAGCTTTAGTTGAACTCAGTTGTCAAAATGGGTTCACTGCCTTCAAATATCTGGTTATCTGGTTTATGCATCTGTGCATTAACTCGTACACGTCTAAGTGCACTGCAATGTTCTATCTTTTCAGGTGCAAGCTGCTATGGCAACTTATCACTTTGTTGAGTATTGCACTTCAAATATGTTAGAACCTCACCTTGATGAGATTATCAGTAAATTGCTCAGATGCCTACAGGTGAGGTAGCATGTTATCTTTCTAATCGTGTGTGGTTTCATTCATGGAATGTGAAATACCTCTGTGAATGCTTCCCGTGGAGGATCTAGCATTTTTCTTTTTTCTTTTTTTTCGAGCTTTCCTTGATAAATATAAAAACTCACATGCATGTGCATAATTGTATAATAAGAAGCCCGAGTCCATATGCAACTATATCTTGTCTCTGATTTGCAGTCTTTATATTGATTTTGCATATGCACAATCCAGAAAGGAAAACAACTATTGAAACTGTGGGCCTTATCAGCATTAGCAGCAATTGCTAAGTCATCACAGGTACCAGTCAAGAGTCAAGAGTTGCTTGTGGCCTATTTTAAATTTTCTGGTTTTTTATATTAATTATTGTACTTTTGCAGGACCGGTTTCTAGAGTATTACAGAACAGTTATGCCTTACCTAAAAGTTGTGATGACGAAAGCAGAAGGGGAATCTAACAGCAAGCTCCTTTCTGCAACTCTTTCGTGCATTACAGCAATTTGGACGGTTTTCGGAAAGGACAAAGTCGGTGATGATACTCAACAGGTAATATTCAGTACTGGAAATGTAAGATGCGGCTTTCGGATAGGTTAGTAAGGAGTTTTGATATAAAAGATTCTCGAGTTGCTAGTTATTTGCTAGTTAATCCTGCCTGGTGTACCAGAAAGGATGTAATCTGCCTGCATAAATAAGTTATAACATGAATTTAGACCAAGAAAACTGTTTTTGTTTATCTGAAAACAGTAATCTGTTTGTAGTTCTTTACATACTGTACTGAATTTGGATTCATGGATGGTTTCAGAAGTCTCTTGAAGCCACCCAAATGAGAGATGTTTTAGAGTTTGCAAGACATATTGGACCTAAGTATTTTTCAGGATAATGTTTTTGTTAGAACACATTCATACAGTAGCATTATTGACCCTTTTTTTTTTTTTCCTCTCATGCAAGGTTGTGCAACTTCTTGTTTCCACACCCATATCAAATCTGGAGATACATGACCCAATGAGAATTGAAGGGTTAAGAGTATGTTAATAGTAGTTGTACAGCTTCCACTGCAAAAAAAAAAAAAAAAGGTTCTTTACTAGCACCTTGTTCTTCACTGAAACATGTAAGATACTGCAGGCATGGGGCAGACTTTGCAAGTGCTTAGGCCACAATTTCCAGCCTTATATGGAAGTAGCCATTCCTTGTTTGCTTCGATCTGCGCGGCTTACTTTGCCTGATGATGCTAACGTTGAAGAATCGGATTCGGATGAAAGGTGAGTCTTCTTATTAGAAAAGTTTAAAAATTACTAGAGAAACAAATTGATGAGCTGAAAAATAAATGGCAGAACATGAATGTTATTCATATATACAATTCTGATTTTAACATATGAGCGATGGATGAAGTGATTAATCATTATAAATCAACTTCACTCTAAAATATTGGCTATCTTTTGCAAACTCTAAACAACGTTATCTATCATAATAAAATTAGTTCAATATTTTTTTCAAAACTGGAACCCAAGGAATAAGTACAGGATCAAGTATAAACCATGCTATTTTTGGATTATTTTTTTTTTTTTGGCTGATGTATCAATTTTCTGTGTGGAACACTAATAAGAAACCGGATGATTCAAATCAAAACTGAGACTCTTGAGGAGAAAGCCACAGCTTGTGTATTGTTGCGTGATTGCGTTGCTGAACTGAAAGGAGGCATTGATTTATGGATTGATGAGGTAGTTAATTTGGCAACACATAATAGTTTTCATAGCTTGACCTATGTGAACGAAATTTAGCATTTTTACGAGCATCTGTGCAGGTTGCTGAAACTTTAGTTACACTTCTCGATTTTTACGAGCACGCTGGGGTTAGAATAGCAGCTGTATTAGGTAATTAAAAGCTAATGTAGTCTCCAATAATTACTTTTATGCATTTCTTAAACATCTCCAATAATCGCAATTTCCTTTCTGCTTTGTAAATAGCCATGCCTGAAATACTGAAATCGTCGAAAGCAGCAATTGAGAAAAGGCTTCTTCAGAAATCTCCCTTTGAAAAGTTGTGTTCTGATATAATACCAGATTTGGTTGAAGCACTGGTTAAGGTTATCCTGTAATTCATAATTATTATAATTATTATTGAATTGAATCAGATACATTGTGATTATGAGAAATCTTTAACTACAACTAGTATTTGTTTGTAGGAAGAAGTCATTAAAATTAGTGCAGTAATTTTGGATTCCTTGGAGGATTGCTTGGAGGTCTGTAGCTTTTGTTTTCCCCCTTAATGTGTTAATTGGTCCACTGATAAGAACATAAATATCAGTCATGTTGTTAAGAAAGACTACGCATTCTCTTCCTATGAAAAGAACTGCATTTTATGCGTCAACTAAAAAGATATAGATAATCATGCATCTGCTAACTCGGGCCACAGCTCAGGGGGGGGACAAAAGAGTCATGGCTCAAAATTAGTTGCGTGGTCTTAGATATTCTGATTTAAAATTAGTTTTAGCGTTCTACTTGGTATAGAATATTCCCAGCATGGAATGAAGAGGAGACTGGTCGTTCCACCTTTTGCTCATCTCTCCGGCATGAAAAATCTTAAATTGCTCCGTATGCGAATAGCCGCTTTTAATCTCCATGGTGTGTATAAATTGTTATCTGACAGTTGAGCACGGACTCTGATGACCAGGAAGCTTATATGGCTCCATTCTTAGATTTGACTGAATTACTTTCCTCATGCCGAATAGTCTAGGTCTCTAGGGAAGAATTGATGCTCTTATCTTATCAGCACAAACTTCTCTCCTTCAGTTATCGGGACCTGTTTTAAATATAGACCAGATCAAGCGCTTCTTGTCTGTAATAATGGACGTTCTCGACACTAGCATGTCCATTCCCAAAGGTGATGAAGCATCGGAGCAAGGAGAAAGAGTTAGTAAGAAAGTAAGTGATTGTATCACTTTTCACCGGATGATTGACTCCGCAACCGCTTGGCGCTTTCATTCAAATAAGGATATTATAGTTAGTGTTAATTCTTACCACGTATTTGTTGGGTGAATCCCGACCGGTGATGTTATGATATTTGCTCATAGGAGGCCAAGCACACTGACACAATATTTAACGTGGTTCGGCAAAACCGCCTACATCCACGGGAGAAGTCAATATATTTAGAGATAGAGAAAGAATACAAAACAAATACATGGAGGAGGAGGATTACACCCTCTCATACTCAACTCTCACCTCTCTTTGCTGCACTTGCAGCTGCTGCAATGGCAGCAAGGCTGCTGCCATTGCAGCTCTCTCTTCCTCTCTACTCTCTTCACATTCTCACAATTCTCTTCTCTCATTTTGCTCTCTAACATATGCCTCTATTTATAGGCATTCATGGAGGCTTTTCTTCAACAAAGGTGGCTGCCAACTCCAACTCTTCTTCAACAATGGTGGCTGCCAACCTTTGACATCTTGTATGAATGCACATGTTTGGTGCAATACCAAATGGTTGTTGCACATTAATGGCAACCAACCTAACAATCACCCCCTTTGCCATTCATGTAGGGCAACTGTCCTCTTTCTTCTTCAACACAAGCTTGCATCTTGCAGCTCTTCCAAGCTTTTCATTTTGAGAGCATCTTTGGCCAAGTTTATAGGTACTCACCAAACCTTTCAATCATCAGAGTAACCTAAGCACACCTTTTCTCACACAAAAGGATCACTATAACCAGATGGTCTGCCACATCACATCTGAATAGTGTTAACGCTTGTCTCTGGAACAACATTCCCCTTCGAGCGTGCTCGGTCCGGAATGATTCATCAAGCCTCTCATCAAGGCTTACAACACCCCCTCAAACGGATATTTCAAGTGCGACAGTCATTATTTGAGTATCTCAATATGATCACAAGCTCACCACTCTTCCAAGAGTTTACTCATCCAGGAGTTGCGCCTGCCCTCTGTTTCACCCTAGAAACCACGCCTTACTTCTCCATGAGTCTCCTACTCTTAGTCTCAAGAGTCCAGGTAGCTTTCCACCTTTAACCATGGGGGCAGCCCATAAAAGGTTGATCCATATCTGTCTTCATACTCTGAGTATTACAATGCCATTACCGAGCCCACCACCTTGACAAGAGTCAACTTGTTCCCGGAACCTGCGCATGCCCTTCTGCACCTTCATAGCAGCCGCGTCTTAATGCTCCACAAGTCATCCACTTATTGTCCAAGGCAAATGTCTTCTAGCTCATTGATCTTTAGCATGAGGGCAATATCCATGAAAGTCAATCCTGCATTTATCTTCATACTCATCATAGCCCTTTCATTGGCTATCCATCTGTCCACTCATACCTAGCCATCACATTGGCTCTGGGGCGTTCTGAACTGGGCTCCTTTCACGGCCCTCACACCTTCTCCTGAGGTGTCTCCGCTCGTTGTCATGCGGCGGTCTAATTATAGGCTCATCTCATAGCCTCCATACCTTACTCCTGAGGTGTCTCCGCTCGTCATCATACGACGATCTAATCATGGGCTCATCTCATAGCCCTCACACCTTCTCCTGAGGTGTCTCCGCTCGTCGTCATGCGGCGGTCTAATTATAGGCTTTTCTCATAGCCCTCACACCTTCTCTTTAAGGTGTCTTCGCCTTTCATAGGCGATCACATCCTTCTTCAACTGAGATGCTTCAAAGTGGCTCCATAAATTCTCTACCACCATGTGGACTATGGGAGAGATCACTGCCACTAATTACATAGAAAGAGAAAGTTGCGGTATACTCCTCGCAATCCTCCACCTCAATTTCTATGTTTGGAGCTTCTACGCCTTTTCTGCTTAACAGCTCCACCCACACCAACTCTCTTTGGTGTCTTCGCCTTTCATCATAGGCGGTCGCCTTTTATCACAGGCGTTTGCACCCCCTCAATTAGGTGCATCTACAACAGCTCACCCTTCCATCTTTACATGCATTGAAAGGTCCTTGTTTGTTGCCTTTATCAAGAGCACAAGAGACTTCTTGTTGTACAACCTTTTCATACAGTCTCTGCTTTGAGCTTCATCTGGGAACTATTCTTTTCCTTGCACTTGTTGTCTCATTACAGTACCTCGTTGGATCCTCCGGGTACTCCTACACAATCTTCATGTGCTCTCGTGCAATTTTGGTTCTCCAGATTTCTCCCTATTCCTTGCTTATGTTTGACAGCAGCTCATCCTGTCACAACATCTATCCAAGTCAAAATAGGGTGTCAATCTTTATCCTTTTGCTGTATTTCTCTTCCATTATCAGGGTCTTCATCAATTCTCCCCTCGAGAAATTACAGTCACCGAATCTAACTTTCTTGGAGAAATCATCACTTCATCAGATCCTTGATCATACGGAACCCAACTGTTCCTTTGTGCCGTCATCCTGCTAGTCTTCAACAGTTTCATAACAAACTGTCACATATACGAAAATAGTACCGTATGGATAATCCTTCCACTAAGCAAGTTCCCAGGAAAGATTGGAGGGGTCACAACGGTCCCGCTTAAAACCCAATCTCCTAGACAGAACTTCTTAGGCCATATCTATCCATCGTACTGTCTTTCCGTATATACAACCATTTGCTAGCCTTGTCGCGGCATTTCTTTACAAGTGATCTGGGGTATCCTTGTTTTATACCTGATTTCTCAACATCTGGTGAGACTACCAGTGCTCAGATTCGTCAAGATTGGTCTTCATCAAATTTCACTCTCCACCTCAAATTGTCCACATGATCGGGTGTTTAGAGTGTCCCAATTTTACCTTCCCTTAAGGCAATTAAAATTCCCCACGTAATAGTTCATCGCATGTAATTGGGCAAACATGTGTGATTTCTTCTTCTTCAGCTCCATCGACCACCATGATGACCATCATATGCCTCCTGATCGGGCAATCTCTCTTTAATAATTCATCACTGCCATTTCTGATCTCAATCTCAATGATCGGATCATACCATTGCATCCGGAACGATCAAATTAGCTGAAAACAAGTCTGAAATCGTCCAAATCGCACTTCAGACGGCTAAGATTTGATCAAAACAATTTTGGCCTGTTTAACGGCCCAGATTCAATCTCAGAACCGGTTGCACGTAGACTCTGCCACACAGGATCAAAATCCAGGGAGCTGATGTGGCTGTAATGACGTGTCATCCACGTAGGACATATAGGTCAACAAAAGCTGACGTGGCAGTTTGACTGGTCAGAGTGCTGCTGTGTCAGGTGACGTGTCTGCTGACTGTGCAGAACTACTGACATGGCAGAGGACGTGGCAGTTTGACTGGTCAGAGTGCTGATGTGTCAGGTGACGTGTCTGATGACTGTGCAAAACTGCTGACGTGCTTAATGACGTGGCAGTTTGACTAGTCAGAGTGCTGATATGTCAGGTGACGTGTCTGATGACTATGCAGAACTGCTGACGTGGCTGATGACGTGGACAGTCACCCCGCCGGCGCGTGCGACGGTTTCCGACGTCTGATTTCGACGCAGTTTTCACCATTGGCTTCGTCTCTTCCTCCTCTACACAATGGTATGGTCAAAACACAATTTTGACAACTTTCATTTTTGAGCAAAATCAAACATCACGTTAAAACCATGTGCTCTGATACCAATTGTTGGGTGAATCCCGACCGGTGATGTTATGATATTTGCTTATAGGAGGCTAAGCACACTGACACAATATTTAACGTGGTTCGGCAAAACCGCCTACATCCACGGGAGAAGTCAATATATTTAGAGATAGAGAAAGAATACAAAACAAATACATGGAGGAGGAGGATTACACCCTCTCATACTCAACTCTCACCTCTCTTTGCTGCACTTGCAGCTGCTGCAATGGCAGCAAGGCTGCTGCCATTGCAGCTCTCTCTTCCTCTCTACTCTCTTCACATTCTCACAATTCTCTTCTCTCATTTTGCTCTCTAACATATGCCTCTATTTATAGGCATTCATGGAGGCTTTTCTTCAACAAAGGTGGCTGCCAACTCCAACTCTTCTTCAACAATGGTGGCTGCCAACCTTTGACATCTTGTATGAATGCACATGTTTGGTGCAATACCAAATGGTTGTTGCACATTAATGGCAACCAACCTAACAGTATTTGTTTCTTCATAAAGGTTTGTGCTTGCTTGAAGATTTTCATTAAAACTTACAAGGGTTCCTTGTTGCAATTCTTCGACCAGCTTTTATCACCTATGGAATATATGTGGGTACGTTTTATTCTTTAATTCTTCCTTTTTTATACCCCTCTCTTACATAAGCTCAGTTTATTGTGATTCCCCCTTAGTGACCAATTAGTATGTTGATGTCTCATGCTCAGTGAGCAGCATTCGCATCCGTACAAAAGGCTGAACCATGCTTAAAATTTGCCTTTTCTTGTAATCTAGGTTTAGATGCATTCCACTCTTAGGTGAGAAATTTCTAGCATAAAAATCTTAGCATTGTGTTGAAATTTGTTTTCCCTAAATCATATTGCTCGAGTACGAGGCATGGGAATAGAAAACTGGATATGTTGAAGAAGGTGCGTGTAGAGGTTAATTCTCTGGTCAGTTGGAATGCTACATCTGATAAAGAATGGGAAAAATACCAGTGCATAGTTTTTTACTCTTTGAATAACATATTGTGAATATGAGCCCATGGAGGTTCAGAAACAGGGAGACAGAGAACTGAAAAATTGAGAGAGCTCTGCTCCATTTATTGTTTTGCCGCAGGTTAAGGATAAAACAGTTAAAGAAAGAAAAATTGCCTTGAAAATTTTCACTGATGTTGTAGAGGAATTCCGAGAAGAAGCTTTGAAGTAAGCCTAGTCCTTTTTAATTTGGTTAGAGAATGTAAATTTAAAAACTATAATACCAAATTGATAAAGCAGGTTCTGTGAGAGTGAACTCTTGTTGCTATTTAAAGCTTGCAATGATGATGAACCAGAAGTTCAAGAGGTCTGTTTATGACCCAGCCTAGCAATGACAGTGATGTTGTGCACCTCGTAAAAAGAGAATATCTCTTATTCAGAACATGAATTATTGCAGGTTGCTGCACATGGAATTGGAGTTGCTGCAGCCTTTGGTGGATCTATCTTCAAGCCTCTGGTTGGAGGTAGCGTGTTTATTCTTCATGTAGTCCTGTTATTACCTGCGCGCAGTATTCATACAATAAATCCCATTTTTTTCATTTGGCAGAAGCAGTTTCTGCTCTAAATGCTAACATATGCGATTCAATGGCATTGCACCGAGATTACATAATGGCCCATGATGCTGCTGTTACAGCTCTCGGACAAATATACCTATTCCACAAGGACAGAATCAATGCAAGTGAGGTGCATTGCTACTCTTGCTTCTTATATTTTTGGTACAGGGAGGCGGTGTCTAGGACTGGAATTTGGTCTAGAAGTACAGAAAAGTGATTAAATTTTGCAATTCAAGCAATCTAGCTAGCCAAGAGCTATACTATCAAAGGTGTAAGAAATATTCAGGTGTAAGTGTGCTCTTACTGTCACAGATGGTAGTAAGGATTATAATATAATCACGACTGTAACTTATTGTAACCCATAGACTCAATCTGAAATGTATACAAAGGAACGTGGCCTTATATTTTCAATCTTCTAAGTTATCCAATGTAATTTACAGAAAAGTTGCTGTTGAGATTTTCTACAGGTCCCAAAGGGAGTTTTCTACAGCTCTCAGTCTGTGGAAGCAATTTGATACTATATTTATGCTACCAGTAATACAAATAGTTGTAAACTTTATGATAAGTTCCAGCAGAGTTTTCCATGCTGAATTTTGCTAGAAATGCTAATTTTATGATTTGATATTTTCCACTTGTATGCAAGATCTCTCCGTAGGTAAGTGATTTGTCATGTAAAATCCCCCTTCCTCCTATCCTTTTCAAATGGGATTGTGCTAATTTCATCAACTTCCATTTCTATAATGTTTTTGGCTTTGACAAGATTTATTTCTAATCTACTTAGCAGGTGTTTAGTACATGGCTAAGCCATTTGCCAATAAAGAACAATCTACTGGAAGTCAAAATTGCACATGATCTGCTGTGTTCAATAGTTGAGATGTAAGCCATAAGATATTTATTTTACCATATGAAACTGGTGCAACTATAATTGTCAGAATCAGCTGTTTGATGCGTTTTTTATTCTCTCAGATCAGAGGACGAACTTCTTCGCCAAGATTTTGCTTATCTTCCCAAAATCATCGCCGCTTTTGCAGAGGTAATTTCTCTCTCTGACCTGTTGTGGGTAATACTCATAATACAATTTTCACTTTCTGGAAGTGGTTTCCTATGAGATCCAGTCATGTATAATATATGTGACCATAATCCCAGCCTTAAAAAAAATGGGCTTTAATAAAGGCCATGAAGGATCAGCCCAAATCTAGTAAAACACCTTGCTTAGAAAAGGGGGCATGTATTAAAATACAATTCTACCAGACTAGGTACCAAAAGAGTCCTTACATACTCATCAAAATACATACAACATGGTTTTCACTCGTCAAGTTTTTGTGCAAGTTCAGAAAAGGAAATGGTAATTTCTGCTGTTAATGCTATCCTTGCAGATACTATGGGCTGATGATGAAACTTTAGCAACAGAGCAAACCGTCAACCGAGTGATTAAACAGTTGAGGGAGTTTAAGAGCAGGTTACCATCAAACATCTGGTCATCTATCCTGTCAACCTTGGAACCCTCTCGTCTGAATGTTTTGCAACTTTCATTGTCATCTTAGTTCTCACTATTTCTGGTAATCATGTAGTTCCTTGAGATTGAGCAAGGATTTGTCATGGATACTACTGTTTGAGCCGTATTAAACGATATAAAGCATTTGTTTATTGGAACATTCTTTTCTGTTAAATCTTCTCTTCCTTATTCTCGCTACAAACGAGTTTTTTAGTGGAAGGAAGGTGATTTTTTCTTATAAATAATGGGAAATAAAGTCGGCAATTAAACAGATAGTAACAAATAACACTAATTTAAGTCAATCTCATTGAAATCTGCAACATATGCTGTCAAAAAGATTATTAGTTGGTTCAGGATTCCGAAGCTACCTAGGTTTTAGATCTTGTATAACTAAGTGTTCCTCTCATGTTACAAGTCTCATGGTTCTATCCTTGTCTGTCACTCGATCATCTCAATCCCCCACTCTCTGTTTTTGTTTCAACTACTATTGGTTAGACTTTAGAGATATGGAAGTCTTTGGTGATTTGCGTTTCCATCTTACTCCACTCGACACAGTTAAACCAGGAGATGCTTCCATGACATGTGACAGGATCGGCATTGAGGTGGATCGGCATTGAGGTTGAAGCCTCTTTCATGCCTCCAATACTTGACGAAGAGGATCTCAAAGAATACAAATCACAACTTGTTGATCACTACTGTAAAATTAACAAATATAAACAAAAATATCAATGAATTTTTTTTTAGTATATTGCAATAACCTTTATCAATAGAATTTTTCGTCCCTGCATCCATCAGTATATACCAAGAAAATTTCAGTAAAAAAATAAAAAATCAAATAAAACAATGATGTATAACTTTTATAGACAACATTACCAATAGAAATAATATGATGGTAAAGTACATCCGTAAATATGCTGATAAAAAAATTTCATTGATATATACCAAGAAAATTATGGAGAGTATTATAGTAGGATTCAAAAAATACAAATTATACGGTGATATGGCATTTTTATCAATAGAGTTATTGATTTCACAACAAAATGTTTAATAATTTAAAAAAAAATTATTTAACAAATGTAATTTCAGGTTTATAAATATTGAAACTGCAAGAACAATAATATCATTCTTTAAATCATCAATAAAAATTTCATTGTTCCAATAAAGCCAGGTTTCCAAATATCCAAAATAAAAATCATAGATTGATGCATGGTTTTCAAGGTTCAAAGGCTAGTATTAACTTATATATTTTTATATTAATTTGGTTAGTTTATTAAATTTATTGAGATTTTTTTTATAAATTTTTATTTCAAAGGAAAATTTGAATGGGAAAGATCTAATAATAACGTTATTATAAGGGTTTGGGAGAATCACGCTACAATTAGGTAAGATCAAATTCAGGATTAAAAAAATTTATTCCAAATGTTAAAATTTTATTTTTTATTTTCTAACAGATAATTAATTTATATCATATAGGTTATGTGATTTTTTATAAGAGACACAAAAGAAAGCCAAAATATATACAAAAACAAGAGCTTCCAAGCTGAAATGACACAGTTGTTTAAAAGGATTTTAGAATGTTGTGCGTCTTAGAGGTTGTATAGGTGTAATACATTCATCATATGATGTCTGCACTTTTCATTCGACAATCTGGTGTAGAAAATCAAAACCAGCATGTTCATGGCTTCATTACCACAAACACCGGTCATTCTATTATGTTTGTTTTACATGTGAAATGGATTGTAGGATTTTTGTTTACTACATCCATTTTTTTATTAGTTTTTTTATAAATATATTTAACTGATAATATTTTTATCTTACAAGCTATGATTCTTAGACGTTGATTAATATTAGAAAGAGTATTTTTATCAAGGTTTTACATCATCATATTATATTTAAAGTATCATTAAATTCCCTAACTTAAACATGTTTTATAATACAAGTTTGATAGCCTCACGAGGGATCATCAAAGGACCCGCTGGATGGAGCCGCAAGGTTTCCTTCACAACCATGTCTAGGTACTCCAACCTCTCCAAGTCTGATTCTTCTACCATCCTTTGCTTCCCCACTACTTCTTCTAATTCTTTTTGCTGTTTCTTCATAACCCGTGGATTTTTTATCAGTTCTGAGAATGCCCAGTCAATCACAGTTGCTGAAGTGTCCATTGAACCCGCAAGCATGTCCTGCAAAATGTCATGTGCAGGAGCATAATGATATTTAGATTAGTAATGCTACCTTCATCGCGTAGTTAATTCAACTCTTTCATTAAGATTAAAAGATAAAATTTTCATTTACCAGCGTTATGGCTTTCATACAGCCTTGATCAACAAGGTACTCGTTTTCTTCGGATTTCATGAAACTTAGCATGACATCAACGAAGTCCTTGTTTTTGCCCTTCTCCTGGTATTGGGCATGCTCATCAATAATCTTGTTAAGAAACACATCTAAAACTTTGGAAATAGCCTTCATGCGTTTTGTCAGTCCCTGGAGATCAAGAGCTGCGATTTGAGGAATGTAATCTCCCAAGTGTGGAGCTGCTGATAAATGCATGACCTCTTGCATCACAGATTTGAATCCCCTCTCATCAAGATCCTCATCTAAATATTTCTTCCCAAACACCATTCTACAGCTCATGTCAGCATTGAGGGACGAAACCTTAGCACTCAGATCGACAGCAACACGTTCCCGTGCAGCTTCTTGAATGTACTTAATCAACAGATCAAGTTCTTCCATTCTCGTTGACTTGAAAGATGTAATTTTCAAGCTACTAAGCAACTCTATTGTGCACATCTTACGCATGTTGCGCCAGTACGGGCCGTATTGTGCAAAAGTCATGCCTTTTTGTCCATAAGAGATGTACCTTGCAGCCTCGTGAGGTGGTCTACCAGCAAAAACAAGGTCATGGGTCTTAAGAAATAATTCGGCAGCTTCAGGCGAAGAGACAACAATGGTTGGCACCAGGCCTAACCGCAAATGCATGATGGGGCCATATTTTTTAGCAAGCTGATGAAGAGCTCGATGAGGAAACTTCCCTAACATACGAAGACTTCCAAAAATTGGAAACCCTCTTGGACCAGGCGGTAGTCTCTTATTCTTGGTGCTTAACCAATGGAGCAGAAAGATTAGTGCAACAAGGGCTAGAGAAGTCCAAATCCAAGCCATGGATGTGATTCTATAGCTTGCTGTTCTTGAAGTGTATAAAATCTCTACCCTTTTATTTACTTGGATATTGTGACTTATGAATCGAAAGCCTGTGGAAAAACAAACAGGAGAGGTAAGTTCAACGTTGTTGTTGTTTGCTGTTTTGATCGAACTTTGACTTGTGTAATTAAGATCGATCGTGACATACAATAAAAACACAAAAGCATGGTTTGCTTAATTCAAGTTAATTGCGTCATCACGGATATTAGATACTTTGAGTCATTTTGAGAACGTAGTGATTATTTTTTATAATATTTAATAAATATATATATATATGTTAACATCGATCGTGACATACTATAAAAACACAAAAGCATGATTTGCTTAATTCAAGTTTGACTGTGTCATCATGGACATTATACACTTAAGAGTTATTTTTGTGAGTTTATTTTTTAAAATAAAATTTAAAAATATTTAAAAAATAAATAAAAAATTTTTAACATCAACACATTAAAATAATATATAAATATTAAAAAAAATTAATTTAAATAACAAAATTAATTATTTTCAAAAAAAACTTTTCCAAGGCAAATACAACTCTTATTAACTAAGTTTTATTTATAATTCTTTCAAAAAAAAAAAGCAAAAGCAATTGAAAAGCCACTTATATAGTTTTTGGGATCATACTGAAAAGCTATTTATATTATGTTTGAAATTATAGTAGTAGTTATTTTTTAAAATGTTTTTTATTTAAAAATATATTAAAATAATACGTTTTTTTATTTTTTAAAATTTATTTTTTCAATTAATGTATTAAAATGATTTAAAATCATAAAAAAAAATTAAAAAAAATTAACAAAAAAACACACTCTTCGATTTGGATTTCAAACATGTTACTTAGGATAGCATAAATTATTCAAAACTAAATGATATTATCCAAACTCCCCCACGCCTGCACACTACATTTAGCGCACCGAAAGCTGCCAAACAATTAAAAACGATGCCACATTTCTTTCTGTGGAGAAGGATGGGATGCCCAACAAACAACAGAGGGGTTAGGTTGCATCTCATGCCTTTCAAAGCACACCATTTAGGAGAGACAAAAGCAGGGTAATCCAATGAAATTATATGGGGTATTTGTGAGAAAATCTCCAATTAAAATGTTTACTTTTACTAGAAGAGAAATTATTAATTTTTTTCTATTAATAAAATATATTATTGTAATTTTTATATTATATAGTAAATTTTTTTCCTTAAACAAATTTTATTTTTAAACAACCACATAAATTGTTGCATGTATTATTATTTATTTTCCTTGTTCTCCTAAGAGTTGTGTATTTTATTTAGCATGCCGGCATTAAAGACTAAAATTAAGTGCAAACTAACAAAAGTGCCGTAAGCTTATGGTATTCTAGATTTGTCAGCAGATAACCTACAACGGGGCCTTTCCATTTCTTTTTCTTTGTTTAAGTTAAATTAAATTGATGTTCATCTAATTTATATATATTATTTGGGCTCCCTGGATTTTATTTTTTTCTTTACATCTTAAACTCCGTGCTGTTGCAGGTTGCGACTTAAAAAAAAATATAAATTATAGTTTTTTTAGATTTTAATAAAGAGTTTTTGTGAATTTATTCTATTAATTAAATAAATATTTTCAAAATTATAATTAAAATAAAATATAAGTTTAACAACACTATCAAACAAAACTTATATTCTCTAAAAGCATGATAAATAACCAATAATATCTTTATTATTGTTTTAGAATCTAACTTTTAAATCAGGCGAGTTACAATAAAAATATAAAAAGAATTAATTTAATAAATAAATTAATTAATTTGTGATCTGGTTAGCCTAGAAAAAATTATTCATAATTTAAAAAAAAAATTATATTGGTTTTACAATTGTTATAAAATAAAAAAATAAATTAACGCTAATTAACCTTAATCAATCCAGTTAACTTGTTCTCGATCAACCGTACTCGTGTAGGATTAAAAATTATAATCTTGACCTATATAATAAAGAATCAAATAAAATATTTAAGAATACATAAAATATAATGAAAGCTCAGTGGAGTGGTGCTTCAATTAATAAGTCAGGCTTTAAAATTTAATTTAGGAAAATAATATCATGTGTACCCGCCGTTGAGCAATGGTCGTTGGTCTGACTCGAAATCGAAAGGTTCCACTTCCTAAAGAATTCACCTTTCTTCTTTTCGTTTATTTTATTTCTCAAAAGTTCCCAAAAACTTACGGTTTTTTACCATCAACCCCCTACTTTTTCTAAAGTTATCTACTCCTCCTAAAAAAAATGATTTTTACTGGCTGTCTAGTTGGTACTAGCTGTCTTTTTATTTCTTTTTTTTAATTTTTAGTATTTATGTCTATCATTTGATTTTTCAAGTCAATTTTTATATATTTATTTATTTTTTATTTATACCCTGATTTTTTATATTATTTTTTAAAATAATTTATAAAATTATATTTTATTTTATTTTATTCTCATTTAATTTTTTTAGTCTAAGGTAATTTTTAGAGTTTTTTTTTTACCCTCTATAAAAAATTTTCCTGATAGATTTCATTCTCATTTTTTTAATTTTTTTTTGTGTTTTTGTAAAATTTTCAAAAGCAATGCTTTTATACCTGATTTAATTCTTCAACATGTAATTAATTTGAATTTAAATTTGATTAAACTCGTGTCTAAGATTTTACTAGTTGTAAACTTTAAAAATTAACTTGTTTTTACAAGGTTTGTTTAAGATCGTTTTAGTTTTTTTTATCATTTTTTTAACTAATATTTTTTTATTTCATTATTCAATATTTATTTAATTAGAGATTGAATTCTTGCTTTTCTTTATGCTTTCTAGAACCTTGATTTTATTATTTTTTATTTAATTTGGTTATTTTAAATCTTTTTATTAGTTATTCTTTCTATTAAGTTTATTTTTTAAAATAAATTTTATTCTTTAATTAAATATAATTGATTTATTAATTATAGGCAGATGCAGGTTTTAATTTATTTTGTTTAATTTTTTTTTCTAAAACATTATTCTAACTATTCCCGTGACTTCTTCTTATACTATGATTTACAATTTCATAATCGGGGTTGAATCATCTTATATAACTTTTTTAAGTGATAGACAATATTCACGAAAAAAAGTTGCTGATAATTTTTTTTATTTAGCACAATATAAATAATTCATTTGATTTGGTTGTTAAATATTTTTTTATTATTTGTCTATTTTTATTATTTATAGTTCATATCAAATTATTAAACTACTTGATTTTATTAAATCCAATCAAATTCATAACTTAAATATTATATATTTTTTGCTTTTTTATAAATAAGATTTTCTTATTTTTTTCATGTGTGCTCAAAAATTTTCTGGCCGCACATAACATAACACAACACAACACGTGTTAATAATTTAATGATATACTAATATTTCTTTATTAATAAAATATGTTCTATCAGCGTTGTAAAAAAGAATTCTTGCGACAAAATAAATTGACATCAACTGCCACCGCATCATCCGTATTTGTTTGCTCAAATTCGTGATCAACTTTTAACCCAAAAAAATCCGTTTGCATCCGAGCCCCTGATCTCTCTTAAATTTCATACGATTCCCCTTTTCTCTACGAAAACGGAAAAACTCTCCTCTTATAACACTTCAGAGCAAATATGCCCACCCGCCTCTTACAAAACCAAGAAAAATGCTATCAGCACGCTCTCTACAACTCTCAACACTTCATTCTTCTTCATTTACCCATGACTGTTCTCAAATTATTTTATTTTATTTTTTCATTTAAAATTAAAAAAATTACGTTTTTAAATATTTTGATGCACTGATATAAAAAAATTAAAAAATATATAAAAAATACTTTAAACGAAGCTTTATAACAACTTCAAGACTTCGAACACTAATATCTTGCATTTCAACCCAATCCAAAAAGAAACCAGTTTAAACTGACGAGGAATCGGAGGCCCAGGAGCAAGTTCGGTTGATATTGAGGAGTTTCAGTGATATACAACCTTGGTGAAGGCACATGATAAGTGTGTTAAACTCACGAGGACCGAGCACTGCCTTATGCTGTTTGAAGACCTTGGCAGGACTGACAAGTGGCTTTAATGCCTCGCGGTTTTTGTGCCTTTGGACTCTTTGAATTGAATCTTTATGTGTTTTTAGGTTGTGGGTACTTGATGCTATTGAGATTTTGTTTGAACTTCTTGTCTTGTTCATATGTTATATGGGTTTGGTTCACATTTTGCCTTAGTAGTCGTTGGATAACTAAAGAAGATGCTTTTAAGTGGAAGTTTTTCTTTTCTTGGTCTAGTTTCTTTGCTTTTGAAACCACATCCATTATCATGCTGTAATTGAAGACTGGAAATTTCCATGTCACATTCTTGTCTTGTGAATGTAATTAGACTTTGTGTTATCATTTTTACCTAAAATAGCTAAAATTTACGACATTGTCCCTGGAATGCTTGATTTTCTAATATGATGATCTCATTGTCAAAAAAGATTCATTCACAATTGAATTTTACAAATGAGAAGATATATTTATTTTTATTATTAATCAACAATTAAATAATAGATTAAGTCATCGGGTTTTTATATTTAGTGTAGCTTTTGATTAAAAAAATCTATAAATTTTTAAGTATTGAATATACATGTAGATTTGTTGATAAGTTCTATCCTTAAAATTTTTATGATCAAGAAAAAATTTATTTGAGATTCTAATAATAATATTATAAGTTTGATATATCTAATCATCTAGAGTTTAAGAATTTTCTATCAATTACTGAATTATGCTAAGGATCGGTAAAAACTAGAAAATCATCAATTTATCCATTAACTAACAAATTAATTTGATATATTATGACAACTAGTGAATGAGTTTTTTTGCAATGAAAATTGTTAAAATAAAAATTCATAATCAAATAGAAAATAATTTTTTTATAGATTATTTGATTATTTATATAGAAAAAAATTGATGAAAGATTCATGATAGATATTATAACCGATAATTTATATTCTATGAAAAAATAACGAGTATAATTAAAATAAATATGTAAGAATCTTTTTTTTATTATTATTTTGTTATTTTACTTTATTTAAAAATTTACCAAACATAAATAATATTTTGTTTTGGCTAATGTTTTTCATAAACTTTGTATATTTATTTTTTATAGGTATGAAGACCAATAAAATTAAAATAATGAATGTATCATGAAGATACAATTTATTTTATAGTTTTGATTCTATTTGTTATTGTTATCACCCTCTTCCCGCATACAAAGATTGTTTTATATAACTATCTAGGTGATGACTAAATAGTAAGAATTTGAAACCAAGAGGTTTGCTCCCTTTATGGTCTCAGGTTTAAGTCCTTGGTTGCTCATATGATGGTCACTGAAGGCTTAAATAGTTATTAATTTCAAAGCTTGTGAGATTAGTCGTAGTACACACAAACTGGCCCGAATACCTATATTAATCTAAAAAAAAATATTGTTTTATATTTATAATAAGTTATTTGCACAAAATTAAATCATGCAGTCTTTTGTGTTTACAATTTATGCATGGTAGATTAGAAGAAAAAAAAATATATATCTTGTTACATTAGTTTTAAGTCGGAAAATTATCCTACCTCCGCCACCGACTAAAGCTCTTGTGTACTTTGGGAGGATGAAAGGCATTGAATGATGCCAACCCAATGTTGTGACTTATAATATTTCAAGCTCGAAATATAATTCAAGTTAATGCTTTATTTAAAGATCTTGATGTTGTTTCGCCTGATATATACACATGTAATGGTGTGATGGATGCATGTGGGGAAAATGGGATTATCCGAGAAATGGAATATGTACTTTCTCGCATGAAAAGTGATCAATGTAAGCTTGACATTATTACTTGTAATTTGCTGATTGATTCATATGGGAAGAAGCAATATTTGAGAAGATGGAACAAGTGTTTAGGAGTTTGCTAGGTCCAAGGAAAAACAACATCGCCTGCATTCAATTCTATGATAGTAAATTATGGGAAGGCGCGGCTGAAAGATAAAGCAGAGAGTGTTTTCAAGAAGATCTAATATGAGATGCACACCGGGCTTCATTACAAACGAGAGTCTCATCATGGTGTATGGAATCTGTGACTGTTTCTAATGCCAGAGATATATTTGATAATATGATTGAATCAGGTAAGGAGATCAAAGTTTCCTCCGCAGTTGTCATGCTTAACGTTTACTGTATGAATGGTTTGCACATGGAAGCACATATACTTATTGAAAATGCACATGGTGTAGGGTTGCTTCCAAATTCATCGACATATAAACATCCTTACAGGGGATACACAAAAGCTAACATGAAGGAGTTTGTGCAAAAGTTGCTAAAGCATATGGATAAAGATGGCATCATCCGTAATAAGAAGTCCTCCTTGGATGCTTTCGGAGCTTCCAATTCTTCAGTGGCAAGTCCGGATTCTGCCATTCCTCTCAAGGGTCCAAGCAGTGCACATAACGATGCCAAGAATTTGGCAGAATGATTGGTAGTTTGTTTCATGATTTTTTCTGGTCTTTTCCAGTCCGGAAGGATTTTGTAAAGTTCATATCACAAAGGAACAGTTGGCTACTTTTGTCCCTGATTGGTGGGCTGCTGAAATGATTTTGACAGCACACAGCATGGTATGTATTCTGTTGTCCTTTTAGCCTCCTGATCATAGTCTCGCTGTTCTTCTTGCTTTGTTTCTTGAAAATCAACATCCTTCACTATATTTACTTTTATTTTCAAATTCAGTATGCCTCAAGATATCTTGAATGTACTACTTGCTGCACCCGCTTTTTGCGTGTATCTTCTCTGTCTGCATTTCAACTTAGGTTTACAGATATTCGGCATCAGCGATCCTAATAAAGCACGGTTGTAGTACTTTTAACAGCTAGTGTAAAACTAGTTACATTCTTTATGAATAAAGAAAATTATCCTTGTCGCCAAACCTAACTGGTTGTGTCAGCAGCTTAACCAGCCTTTTTTTCTTTGTTTCAGTGGTAAGATTGCTTGTTGGCTTAAACGTGACATTCTAGCTATGGATCTGACCAATTTACATGCAAGATTTAATGGTGCTTCTCCTTCCTTTTGCTACCTTAAAAACCAAGCCAGATAAATCACATTTCAGCAAATTTCTGTGGCTGGAATGGTTCTGGTGTTTTGATTAGTATATTCATAATGTAGATAAGTAAAAATCCAGCAGCAATCATATCCTTTCCTGCTTGTTTTTGTTTTTTTTTGGTTGTTTTGTTTTCTTCTAGCAGCCCAAATGCATAGAACAAATTTCTTTTTTCCTGCTTTTCAAATAATTTTTAACATGCTCTAAAATTCATTGTTTGCTGAAGGGTTACATGCATTTCAAAGTATTTTTGGTACACTGCAAGCTAATATGCTTGCTTTTTGACCCAAAATAGAGAATTTTAGAAGCAGAATTCCTTCAGCATGTCGCAGGCATCTCCCCCCAGCACGCTAAATTATATAATACTTGACGTGATACAGGCAAGCCCTCCTGAGATCCTTGATGTAACTTTCTGTGCTTCTTTCTCACTTTGACATTTGAGGTAGCTGGGGCTACAAGGGATGGGGAAGAAAGCGGAAAACGGCTGTCAAGCTAGTATTATACTGGTCCTTCGATATCTACTCGATCATTGTTAGGAAACCTTGAACATGGGGACTGTCTTTCCACAATTGACAAGGTAGTATTGTTTTTATTTTTTTGATGCAAGACAAGATAGTACTGTACAAGCTTTTTTATATATAAAATAGCATTGTAAAGGCGAAGTTTAAATTAGATACCCATGTTTTTTCTTCATTGATGGTTCATGGCAAATTGCAGCTATTACATGACAGCAACTGTTTTAGCCTTTACCACAAAGACCGGACTTGGACCATTCGATTGCTGTTTTCATTCCCTTGGCAGAGAAAGAAATCCATCAACTGAACTGCAAACCACTTATGACAACAGCAAGTGGTGATGGTGCTGCCAATTGGGTGCTGTAGTGTTGGCCGAAAAGCAGTTTGACACAGTTTAATCATGGCTATAATAACGAGATATTATTCTGGGTTTCCGCTGCAAAGCTGTACACAGATAACAAATGATACCAGAAAAGAAGAAAGAGCCATCACATCTAATGAAGCTAGCACGTCTGGGATGTTAGCTCATGATCAAGGTGTTGTCAAAATACCGATTCAATGCCCACATCCAAAAGAAACCAACTGCCGTCGTTCCATTGAATCCTAGCAGATTAATTTGGAATAAATGGGTCCGCATCTTGTAACTGAGGTCCATTTAAGTGAGAAATTTACACGGCAGATTGTCAACAGGCGAGACTACTTTTCTACTAAGAATAACCACGAACATACATAGTACACTAAGCTTGTACAAGTACAGAATACTTTGGAACCGATAGGGTCAGTGAGGGCTGCATCTCCTAAACAATGACTAATTGGATGGTATAAATCCTGTCAATCCTCGTCTGACTCTGCAATCAGCATTTTGTCCATCAGAATCAAAGTATGACATATATAATACAAGGGAAACAAGGACAAATCGTTTATTAAGAGTTTTCAGACTTGAACAACTTTCAAAAGTATGACATAATAAAGGGCATGCTCATCCATTCATCCATGCAGTATGTAAATCAAACATTGCAAAGGCATTGAATATACTTTTCCATTAAAAGCATACCATGTATGGCTTCCATGTTATCTTCCTTGTAGACACCAAGAGGTGAACCCCGCACAGAGAGAAGCATTTCACCAGGTTTGGGAAGTCTTAGAGTTCCTGGTGTCATGCCAATGGACAGTCTCTGACTGCTGACCTGCATCATCAATGAAGGCATGTCAGACACTGGACATTTTTGGTGATTAAAATTTAAGAAGGCAAATTGAATTGCCATCTGGATGCAACATCAGATCACATAGAAGCAAAAAGAGAATGAAACTCCTTAAGTTTCAATGTGATATTCATTAGAAACTTAAAAAAAGAGCTCATGAGACATGCCCTGGATCAGTAAATTCATTGCAATGGAGCTGCCTAGCTGCCCACTGAAAACATCATCCACAGGAAAAGGCTTTCATGAAGACTTTTGTGCAACAGAAACATGCTTTCCTAATGATTCCAAATATTTCCACCTGAATAGGGTCGCAGGCTATATGTTATGAAGGACTCAATTGCCAATGGCAACTTGATTTGATAAACAATTATCTAAACTTCCAACCACCAATTAATAATTTTATCAATGCTCTTGACTGCTCCAAGAGTTTTTTCATCACAACATTCAATAAAACACTCTAGGCAATGGACAGCATGGTGGTTCTGGAAAAATGCTTGGGTGACAGACAAGCCACTCAAATACAGCTTGCAGCTTGCAATACATTACTGTAAGAGAAGCTAAAGAAATTTATAGAACCTACAAGGATAGTCATGTCTTCCAATTGATCATTTATGTTTCTCACACAACTTAACAGAAGGAAAAACAAGAGGATGAAAATCAGTTAAAGATCGTAGAGAAGCTACTAACCCCAGGAGTTTGGAGACCATCACCATCATGCATCCGAAGCATCTGAGAATCAGATTGACCCTCCAAAACCTATGAAAAAGAAATGTTAATTGACGTATAACAAAGAATGGAAGTTTGCCTTAATCATTAACACCAGGAAGTGTTTGGATGGCCTAAAAATGCATGCCTTTACAAAAGCTTAATGCATAACGAAACATGTTTAGCTATATCTGAAAAAATGGACTTTTTTGGGTAAATGAAAAATAAGGAAAGAGAAGGTTAGAAATTTTTAATTTCTTCACCGTTCAAGAACTGTGCTCATAAGGTTCAAACTACAGACTTTTCATCTTCAAACAACACACATCAACCAGTAAACTTGTTTTAATGATAAGAAAACCTTCCCACCACTGCAAATGCAACAAATATAAGGAGGAAAGATAACTCTTCACACCCTTCAAATAAGGAATCGAATGGTTGTAAAAAAACCTATGTTGCCATTCTAGTGTCATAAAGTGAAACATAAAATTATATAAAACATACAAGGTCCGTCATCTGCAAATGATCAGCTGCACCAAATATGCTTGTTTTCACTGCCATCAATCAAGCAACCCATGTCAGATATGCGACTAACTTCTATAAAAACAAATTCCCATCTCCATTCTCCATTTTTTTGCGTTTACCTGCATCGCTTGATAATCCAAAATGACCAACAGATAAGTTAGCAGAACAACTAGGATAAGCCATGGACAAACGACGTAAGAGAGAAGCATTCATGTTTCCCCCATCTGAAAAACCATCAACATTTTCATTAAATTTCACAAGAAACTCTCCATTTTCCTCATTTCTTTCAATAGACAAGTTGGGCAGGTTTTCTTTAAAAAACTGCAAAACAGGTGTTTTCAGCTGTTCCTTAGTAAAATACGATCGCAGCAACCGCAATTCTGTTAGCAAATGCTCGATTCCCACATCACGCATTGCCCTAATTGCCGCAATTTGACGCTCCACTGCACAAAACAGATTCAAACCCAAATTTAACCCCTGGAAAAAAAAAAACCTACGTCTTTGTTTTATAATTCAGATACGACTGACTGCTTAAAAAATAGCTAAGTAAAAATCAACCCGAGAAGAAAACGAAAAAATGGGTTCATAATCTCCAGCGAAACCCAATTTCCTTTCCCTCCATTCACCGCTAATTTACTTGAAAATTGAAAAAAAAATCAAAGCAGTAACTTGAAAAAAAAAAAGTACCTGCTTGGTCAATTAATGGGAATTGTTCGGGTTCTTCAACCTGGGGCTGGTTCTCTTGTTTACTCGAGGCAGATTCTTTGACAATCTTTTTCACTCTCCCTCTAGCCATTTTGAGCCAAACAGATCTTAAAGAAGCATAATACAGTAGGAATTAAGCAATCAATTTGAGAAAATGTGAAGGAACAAAACCACAAAGGATCTGTTGATTTTGGAGTGTCAATGCATTTTTTTATCCGTTTCGGAAATTCAAATCTTGTTTCGTTAAAAAGGAGAGAGGGAGTAGAAGCCCTAAACAGAAAAGCACAAGATCATCCACGGCAAATACACGCGGCCCATTTCTCTAAGCCCATCATCACAGAATTTTGTTTGTGTGACCCAACTAAACTTGCCTTTTCGAATTCAATCCAATTATTGTCTTTATATATATATATATATATAAAAAAAAAAAAAAACTAGAAACATTGTCGATTTGAACAGTGGCTTGATATCTTCTCGTCTGCCTTCTTTGCTTGATGGGGGCACTTCTTCTCTGCATTGACATCCACTTGAGATGAGGTTTCAAATGGTTCTCAATTGGTTGTTTTTTCCTCAAATTTACAAGTATGGTCTTGTTTCTTCTCTAATAAAAACTAGTGTGGTTAGCTACTGAGAGTTTTTTCTAGTGCTATTAAAGATTCATATAACCTGCAAGTTGATGTAAACCCTCCTGTTAATGAAAAAGAAGAAGAAGAAGAAGAAGAAGAACTAGAGTTGGTGTGTTACTGTGGCAATTTGAGGTAGCAGCCATTATTGTGCATTTATCGCTGTACATCATCCTTTTGGCATCGAGGGAGCTGCTAATTGTGGGTGGGTTTTGATGTGTGATTCATTTTGGACCGGTTCTTTCTGGTTCCCAGATAGATGAATGCATGATATTTTGTAAAGTAAAACAGTCCCGTGTAAATAAGAAAATTTACACAGATTTAGCAAATATGTATAAAAGATAATTTTAATTAAGGTAATATTTATTTACTAAAAAATAGTTTTTGAGAAACTATTTTCCAAACTTTTTCATATTTATTTGTTATTAGAAAAGTTAATTAATGAAAAACATTTTTTAATCAATAAAAAACATTTTTTAATAAACAAAAAATACTTTCTGATCAACGAAAAATACTTTCAAGTCAACAAAAAATATTTTTTAGTCAACAAAAAATATTTTTCAGCCAAAGAAAAATTTGATTTAATTTTCAGGAAAGTGTTTTTCTTTTTAGCTGTATTTGTTTTTCAGAAAATAATTTTTAAAAAAATATTTTCCAAACTTTCTTGTGTTTGTTTGTTATTAAGAAAGTTGATAAATGAAAAACACTTTCTAGTCAAAAGAAAATTTAACTTGATTTTCACGAAAGTGTTTTCCTGAAAAATTTAGGAGGAAAACAATTTCTGAAAGTTGTGAAAAATTTAAAAATATCATTATTTATTAATTATATCAAATTTGATCCTCAAACTTTTGATTGCTATATATATTTTGTTTTGAATATTTATTTTTTAATTTTATTTCTTAAAATTTAATTTTTATATTAACTTTGATCCTCATTTTTATAATTGTTATTTGCTTTTCTCCTTCTTTTTTTTAAAATCTTTTATCTATCAAATTTGATCATCATTCTTTTAATTGTTATTTATTTTATTTGAAATATTTTATGAAATGTTAATTATTATTATTTTAATTTCTTCATCTTTTTTTTAGATTTGATCTTTATTAATTTGATTATTATTTATTTTATTTGAAATAATTTATGAAATTATTTTTTTTTTCAATTTTATTATTATTCAACTTTTTAATTTGTAAGATTTGTTTCTCATTATTTTAATAAACTTGAAAAAAATAAAATATTAATAAATTATTTTTGAGTTTATTTTCCATAACATAACCAAATATTGGAAAGTGTTTTCCAGTTCATTTTCTATAATACTACCAAATATCAAAAAATAATTTACTTTTCAGAAATTTATTTTTTCCAGAATTCACTTTTCAAAAAAAATAACTTTCCTGCAAATAAACATAAACTAAAGTAGAGTGAAGTGGAGTGAAAATGCATATTTCTCCTATAAAGAAATTAGCAAATTTACAGCAACCTAATGTCAAAAAAAAATAAACAATACTAAATCAAAATAATGTTGTGAAAATCACATTGTTTAATAACATGACATGATTCTTCATCATGCTTGATTGCTTTAGGGATTGTTCTTGCTAAAAACATGATTGTCATAACCATTTTGCACCATATTTTTCTAGCAATGCAGAAGAGAAAAGTAACATGGAGAAAAGGTTAGCTAAAATAGTTAAGCACACAACACACCTATTATAGAAAAAAAATACATAAATAGCAGTAAACAATCTCAATTTCTTACTGTTTTCTTTTTAATTTCAGATCTTTTCAAATCATCTCTATCAAAACTTGATGCGACCATTTGATATGGCAAGTAGTAGCTTCTCAAACATTATGAAAACATTAAAACTAGATGTTTTTTACTTGTGATTTCTTTCAACCATAGACTTCACCACTGTTGAGCTTGTGGCTACTGGCAATAAGAAAAATTTTGTTGTAGTTCATGCCTTCAAGAGCTCAGGAATATCATTCAAGATTCTACGATAGATTTTTTTTTTTTAACTACTGAATTCTTTAACACTTGAAACAATCATTTGGAATAATGTTTGTCAAGAGTTTGAGAGAGATTAAGGGTAAATACTTGGATGATCTTTTAGCTGTAACCGTGAAGAAGATTTTGCGAGTCGCTCCTTTTGTCTAAGATCCTATTACAGAAGATCATAAGAAATCAGAGAGCATCAGCCTTAGTCTTCAAATCAACGGGCCTAACTTGTGAGGCCCTATCGCGTGTTCTCTTTTATGTTTTTTAATTTTAATTAATATCATTTCTTATTTTATTTTATTTTATTCTTGTTTTCATTATATTTTTTATTTATCTTTTTAATTAATATCATCTCTCCTATTTTTTTAAATTGTTTAGATTGGATTAAATTTTTAAATAATTGTTTTTTATAAATTTTCAAAGAGTTTAATGCAATTTATCTAAAAAAATTTTTCTTTTATATTTTATATAAATAAATTACATTTTTTTGATGCATTTATAAAAATAAAAATCATTTATTCTTAGAAAAAAATAATTTTAAAGATGAAATAAAAAAAATCAAGATTAGAAAATAGGGTTTAATATTTGTATATATATCTTGAAAAATATATTTTTATTTTAGTATTTTATTAAAATTAACAATTTTTTATTGGTTTATCGATTTATAATTTTTTGTTTTGTTTTTTGCTTGTGTAATTAAAAAGAATCATGATATTTAAAAATATATTTATAATATAAATGCATTATTTTATTATATTTAAAATGAAATTAAAATGTTAATAAGACTAGTGTTGACTCAAGTATTTGTACCAGAAAAAAGAAAACCAGCAAATCAATTATTTTGTAAATAATTTAGTGGTAAAATTGGAAAAAGAAAACTAAAACAACCCAACTTAAAGGGCATTAAATCAAATCAAATTCCAGCCCAATTACACGGAAGCAGGCCCACCCTGGAGCCCACCATAAACTAAAAACCCTAGTCCCTCACATCCTTTCACCCTATATAAATGCCTTCAGTTTCCGTTACCCATTTCGTCTCCGCAGCGCCCCTCTCCCAGAAAACCCCTAACCCCGGCAGCGGCAGTAGCCACAACAACCGTCACCATGAAGTACAACCCTAGAGTCTCCTCCTCCAGGCGCAAGAATCGGAAGGCCCACTTCTCGGCGCCCTCCTCCTTGCGCAGGATCCTAATGAGCGCCCCACTGTCCACCGATCTCCGCCAGAAGTACAACGTCCGATCCATGCCTATCCGCAAGGACGATGAAGTCCAGGTTGTTCGTGGGACTTATAAAGGACGTGAGGGCAAGGTGGTTCAAGTTTATCGCAGAAAGTGGGTAATCCACATCGAGAGGATTACACGTGAGAAGGTGAATGGGTCTACAGTTAATGTCGGTATCAACCCGTCCAAGGTTGTTATTACCAAGTTGAGGCTTGATAAGGATAGGAAGTCTTTGTTGGATCGCAAGGCAAAGGGACGCGCTGTTGGAGATAAAGAGAAGGGCACTAAGTTCACTGCTGAGGACATCATGCAGAATGTGGACTAATTGGTATGCCTGTAATGAAATATTTAGTTGGTTTGTGTTTACAAGGACGAGGTTTTGAATGATTTAGCTATTTTCTCGATACTGCTAGTGTGTTATCTTTTTTGTTAATGCTTGGAGACTTTAAGGTTTCTACTGTGACCTGGATTTTGTTACTTTCTGTTGAGGCTTTGTTACTGATATTCTTATTGTTGCCTTTTTTTTTTACTGCTGAAAGTGTAATTGGGACTGTGTTTGTTTGGATCCTGTACGTTTAGACCAGAACTGGGTAGCTGGAGGTTAGTGGCTTAAGTAGCTGGGTTATGTTATTGTGTATGCTTTCGAGTCTAATTGGTTGAAACATTAGTAGAATTATTTTTTTCTATCATTTATGGGTTTTAGAGTGGAATTGGAACTAGGTAGTTGCTCTGAATGCAAGCAGGGATAGGCCTAGGAATTTGGTAGGGTGCTGGGACAGTGATTTGTTTTTAATTAGGTTATTCAATTTGTGTTAGGAATTGGTACGCCGTTGGGTCTAGGTTTGTTCTATAAACGTTTTTGTCTAATTCGTGGTCTTCACTGTGTAATTCTTAAGTTTAACATATAAACATGGGAATATATTTGGAAATGTAGTAGCTTAGGCTAAAATTAGAATGGCACATTGCGGTTTTAAGAATGCAGTAGAATTTATATGCCAGTCTCAAATATGTAGTTTGTGATTGTTTGAGTAAGAATTAATTGGATGCTACAAACATGATTCCAATGTATGTAATTTACAAGTGCATATTGCTTATGGGACGTCTTCATGATTGCATAGTTGGATTCTCTTATGATTGTGGGATTGGGAGTCTTTTTACCTTGCTAAGCCATCATCATTGTTGATTTTTTTTCATCTAGTATAGATCATGAAAACCTTGAATTGCACATGATACGGTAGTTTTTGCATGTGCAGGCTCGGTGATTTATATATTTTTTCATCTAATTGTTTACTATATCATGAGTGGATTTGTAGATCTTGGTAGTGATTTTTAAATGAATCTTTGTAAGTATACGGAAATGATATTTGTGATCCTAGACAGTTGTTGTTTGTACCCTATAACTTAAACTTACTGTGAGCATTTTACTGACAAGAAATACATCCCCTTTCAATTATCTTAACATGTTTCTTTACATTTGATGGTATCAGTATAGTTCATTGACTATTGGAAACACAGTTGTTTGTCTTTAAAGAACACCTTTGACATAAATGACCTAGGATTGATTGCAATTGTGCCTGCATGTAAACTTTAGGCATATTTGTTCATGCTTTGTTGCAGCTTTTCTAGTCATTGTTTGGGTTTATATCTGTAGTACGTAAATTGTTTGGTAAATGAGATGTGTGGCGCTCTTGTTTGAGATTCTTGATGTTAATGGTGATGATATTCTAGACGAGCGATGAATGGAGAGCTTTGCTGAGGCCAGTTAACGTGCAATGATATTTATGTCAGGGTTAGTGTTCCACTGAAGGCAATATATATAGCTTTCTAGTTAACTAGAACATCAAGATAGCACACAATTATTTGAAGTTTTCCATGATTCCCATAAAATGAGCGTAGCAATCGAGTCGATATACATAAAATCCTGCTGCGACGGAGAAGTGAATTTTTTCTCCGTCTGCTTTCAGCTTTGGAGTAGTTTTTCATTTCTCCGTTCCCCGCCTTTCACCATGTATCAGCACAATTACTTACGGTTACGACAAATGCTTAATCTTGGAGACTTGCAAAGGCCTGCACCGATTTCACCTCCATTATGATCTAAACATTTCAATCTTTCAAAACCATGCTAATCCTGGATCGATCAACCAAAGCCTTTATGATATCCTTGTAAAATATTTCTTGTATTCCTTTATTTATTTTATAACATTCAAGTCACAATTTAAACATGGCTCATTTACAAGTTGAAGCGTGGACCAGATTTTACAGCCTCAGTAAACAAGTTTAACATGCTGAATTCAAGACAAGCTGGAAAAATCTAACAAAATTCAAACCTATCAAGCTTCATTCTTGTGTTTGAGACTCGTTGAAGATGATCTAAATTTCGTTCTTACTAAATCAGGGGACTGGAATCTGAGCACATCAAGGTTTCCAACCTGTGGGCTTTTCCTCTAAAAAAAGTACTGTTGGTAATTTCTACTAATTTACCTATTTAAGCCTCCATTTCCAACCTAGCAGCTGCAGCAACAAATTAGATTATTGAGCTGTTGGAATTAATTTTAAAGTTTAAATTCAATTTATACTTTTCATTCTGTACGATTTATTTGTGATATGGTTATTCTTTAAATCTCTACAATTATCCCTATATTAGTATAAATACATGTATTGAGAGCATTATAATCCAAGTTAAAGTCTACATGGACTTCCTCTCTTATAAAAATGGTATAAAATGAATAGTATATGTTCCATTTATTTTAGCTCATCTTTTCTTTTCAACAAAGTGGTCTCAGGACTAGTAGGTTGAGGCAACGTTTTGGATGCGGAGCAAGCCGATAACACTTCCGATCAGAGCCCGTGCTTCCATTGCGCTTTCCTAGACACTCAACTCCTTTTGGTGATTAAAGTCATTCCCTGACTCCAAGCATTTCAGTCAAATAGGAATACAGTTTTCATAAAAGTTTATAAAAGGTATTCGATATTTTATTTTTGGTAAATTTTGATGTCAAATGAACTTTAGAAATATATTATTTTAGAGAGTCAAAGTTACAGATAAATCTTGTCAAATATATCATACTATAACTTTGTATATTGTTTAAGACATATCTATAGCTACAAGTGTAATTTAGCTGTAATTCAAGTTGTCATACAAACTATACATGTCAAGCTTTCTAATCATATATGATAAACTCATTAATTCATCTAGACAAAAAAGAATCACGTGTTTAAAGTTAACACTAAAAATCTACCTAAATTGTGTGAAAATTAGAGATTTGGGTTATATAAAGGAATTTTAGCATGAAGAATTTGTGTTTATTATTATATTTAATTATTTTAATTTTTAATATTTTTTTAATTTGAATTTGTTTTGGATCATTAAAAATTGTTTAAGAATTTATTTTATTATTGGATTTATGTTAGTTGATTTATAGTTTAGACCTATTAGCTTACAACCCAAAAATGGTTCATGAGGGTTAATTAGAGGAAATTATATTATGTTTTTTTAGTTGTAAATTTCAGCAACAAGTTGAAAAAGAAATGTGAGTTTTTTTTAGCACAAAAACATTTTTTTTATAGGGACAAAGATCATATATTGACTTATCGAAGATTAACTAGATTCATGACATCATTCACATATTTAGAGTTCTTAGATATAATATTATCTTTAGGTACAAATCATTTTTCTAATAACTTTGATTTTTAGGCATACGATTACCTTTGGATCAAGGTTTTATCAAACTTTATTTTTAGCTTTCCGAATTGTTATTTACCTCGTTAGGGGTTATTTAACCACATAATTAAGAGATTCATATTAGTTGGTATCAGAGCCAGGCTTTTAAACTCAAGTTATATCTTTTATTTTTTTCTTGTTAGTTTTGGCTTTCTAAACTTTAGTTGTCTTTGATTCGGTTTTCAATTATTTTGTGTCTAGAGTTTAGTAGTTTACACTTAGGGTTTCTTAAAAAAATGATATTATTTTAGTTTGTTTCTATCTCAAAATATATCAGTAGCATAAAGAGTAAAAAAAAGAAAAAACTTTCAAAAGTCATTTTTGTTAACGAAGGAGAACTTGGACCAAACCAATTCAAAAAACTCTAAGATTTTATATATTGATTCTAAGATTCATAATCACACCTCATATAAAATTTAAGCTCATTTAAAGATCATTTGCTATAGTAACCAAGATTGGGGTTAAAACTTATCATAATAGGTTAGATTTGCATTAGAAAAGGAATTTCAAGTTAAATAAATTCAGAACATTCTAAACTTTTATATAGTGGGTTTTAAGGTTCTAATCGCATCACATCCCAAATAAAATTTGAAGTCATTTGGAGTTTGTTTACTATAGGAATCAAATTTGAGATTGGAACTTGTTAATACGAGTTTAATTCATGTCTATAAGTCAATTTTGTTTTGCTATTGTTATTTGTCAATTATAATAGTATAATAACATCATAATTGATATATTTAGATTTTTTTTATATATAACCTTTGCATCTTTTTTCTTTTGTATCTTTAAAAATATCTATTTTTAATATAAATGCACTTATTACTCATGAAATTGTAATCATAGTTTTGTCTTTATTTATTTTTATATTTTATTACTTATTAAGTCATTCACACATATTTGGATACACTATTACAACTATTATATTTGGTTTTGATTTCGGTTCTGCAAAAGTTAAAAAAAGGTATGATGAAAAAAGGAAAAAAAAGGTGTAACTAGCATATTTGAGTGAAGAGCTTATATTTGAGTGAAATATAAAAGGAGGATAAATATATGAAGGAATTAGTGAGAAAGATATATTTCTTGTCAACTAACCAATTTTTATAGTCAAAGATGTCGAAGGTAAACAACAACATGGCACCACAGAGAGGAGATAATTAAATTATAACTCATTTATGCTTTATGATTCAGCAAATGGATCAAATGACCAACGAATTTAGGGATGGGTTGGATAGGTTGGAGAGGCAATATGTTAATAATCATGGTAAAATTCAAATTAGGATTGAGAGAACATAATTTAATGTTAGACGGGCTGTTAGGTAAGTTAGCATTAATGTAGATGAGTTTGTAACTGATAATGCAGACATGAGTGATTTTGAAGAAGTGACCCTGGAACATAGGGGATGTTTTGGACACCACCAAAATTGTTAGTTTGAAAGAGAAAGATATGGTGATAATTTTAGTCAAATGGATAATTATAGGTATTAGGACCATGATACTGAGTGAGGTAGAGATTTTGGTACAATTAAATTGAAAATATTGACTTTTCAAGAAAAGAATGATTTAAAAGTTTATTTAGAATGGAAGAAAAGGTAAAGTGGATTTGGCAGGACCAATACTAAACCTTTGTGTATTATTTAGGATTATATAGAGCTATATGTAGAATTTAGTCGCAATTCAAGTTGTAATAAAAGCTTTTTAATTATATATTGTAAGCCTAATAATTCAAATAGACCAAAAAAAAAACATGTTTAAAGTCAGCACTGAAAATCTGTTAAGATTGTGTGAAAATTAGAGATTCAGATTACATTGAGGAATTTTAGCATGAAAACTTTGTTTTAATATCCTATTTTATTTATTTTTTTAATGTTGAATAATTATTTTTAATTTAAGTTTGTTCTAGATCATTAAATATTATTTAAGGGTTTATTTCATTATTAAACTTATGTTAGTTGATTACTAGGTTAAGCTTATTAGCATGCAACCCAAAAGGGTTACATTAAGGTTAGTTAGAAAATATTATATCATGTCTTTTTAGTAGCAAATTGAAGAATATACATAAGTTTTTTTTTTGTTTATGGCAAAACAATCTTTATTTGCAGTAATAAAGATCGTACACTAACTTATCGAAGATTAAATGGCTTTATGGTGTCATTCGCATACTTAGGATTCTTAGATATAAGGTTATCTCTAGATTCAATTCTCTTTCTAATACTTTTGGTTTTTAGATGATAAGATTATTTCTAAATCAAGATTCTATCAAACTTGATTTTCAGCTTTTCAAATTATTATCTATTTATTTAGAGAATATTTGATCACGTGATCAAGAGTTTCTTATCATTCTAATATTCTAATCGTGATAACTTTTATTTTTTACTTTAAATTGAACTTTATCACAAGAAAATCATTGGTTCTTGCAAGTATAAAGCCCCCCTCGTAATGATAAAATAAATTACAACCAATTTTTTGTTTGTTTACTTTTAAAATGCATTCATTATATTTTACTTGGAACATGGTATTGAAAATGAAAAACCTTCAAAACTTGTCAATATCCATCTAAAAGTTACAATCTAAAATCTGACAATTTCTTACCAAGAAAACAATAAAAGAACAATGCGTGAAGTATGCTACAACTCAACATCAAAAACCTATTCAAGATTCGTGGATTGATGGCCTACTAATACTTTTTAATAGAAGAAAATTAGATAAAAGATTCTATATTATCATGTATTGTTGGATGTTTGTAATTCTTCTATTTAATTGTTACTAAATCTATTGCATCTGTACAAGTTTAGGGCTCCTTCAACTAAACATGCAAACCTAATCATGAAAATGACAAAAGCAAATAAAAAAAACCCTATAGAAGCAGCTATAATAGCATATAAGTTGTGATTCCAACTCTGGTGAGTTCTATTATGTGAAATCCATATGAAACCTACAAATGTTTTACAACTTGGAACCAAACCACTAGAAAATTCCTATTACTTTTGTTATGTAAGAGATTTTTTTTTTACACTGCATTATTATTGAACAAGTTATATTAGGTGAGGCCCATCATTAATGAAGTCTAAAATAACATTGTTACCACTTATGGTGGAAGCAATAAAAGGTGGATATATATGTTTTTGCCTTTGAAAATGTTGGTACGTGCTTATGTCAACAGTGAATGAAAACCTTGTCAAAATTGACCAACCAACAAAGTCATTCCATGCAACCCCATCAAGGTGAAGATAACATTTTCTTCCTGGATGATGGAAGGGAATGCTATTTGATGAAGCAAAAAGTTTGGAAAAAAACCAAAGAAAGAAACCCTTGGTTATTCAAGTCACTCTCCAACTACTAAGAGTCCGTCTTTTCAAGTCATGCCTGAATAGCCAAATACCTTAGTAGTATGGGCCAACCTTATATAACCAAAAACCCTAGCCTAACATCTTTCAAGCTCGACAAGTTGATTGCAATATTTTTAAGTCCCAAATCATTAATGCTACTTAGACACTCACTTCAACATGTTTTTTGAGTTTTAAGATATTAGAGCAACATCTTACACTGTTTATTAAAGCATGTTTTGCGTACCTTCAAATCACTCGAAGCTATTAGCATATACTAAATTTTCCATACAAAACACTACAATTAATAGTAAGCACTAAGCTCCTTGTTAATAGTACAACCACTAATAACTCATTACTAACTCAATGCACTACAAGTATTTGCAAAATCAATATTCATGAATTAAGATCACATGATCAAGAATTATAAATTAACCAAGCAAAGCATTCAAGTTCAATCTATTCGAATTCATTCAAGGACTCCACACCAGTACATTCACGCATTCCCTATGTTTTTCTTATATATATATATATATATATATATATTATTTTCTCCTTCTATATTTACTAATTTAAACCATAATTAACTTGTTTTTGCAAGAAAAACCTAACTAAGAGAAAAAACGCCCAATCACCTTAAGCTAAAATGCAGCCAAAGAAAACCCAATCCAGTGTGAAGTTGATACAGCTTCATCACTATTTATAAAAGAAGATTGCATGTCGAGCCCATCTTTCCCGTTGCTTGATTCATTGCCTTGCACCAATAATTTGGGACAAACAACATGATACAAAAGAAACCGAAAGAGATGTGCGGTCCCCTCATTTGCTGTCCTTGCAAGCAAATGGGAAAAATATCCAATACCAAAGCGAGACTTGTGATGGAATAAAGCGAACGCAATAAATCTATTTTGCCAACCCACACATTAAAAGATATAGTTGTTCACGCTTCACACAAACTATGACACGGGGAGAAGCACAAACTTATTTGAAAAAACCCCTATATCATCAAATAAAAAGAAAAATACATTTCTATTACACAACAGAAACAAGTTGTGATTAATGTTAGCAAAGAAACTTAAGACATCAGAATTGAGTGAGACAATGCCGAATGATTTGGAAATCTATGAACCCAGGACCATATTACAATTCAAAGGTGAGCATGCAAGTCATCGTATACCTTAATGTCAACAGGAATTCAATAAAAAGAAAACAATGTACGAGGCAAAGCACTCAACCGTTTACTAAGAAAAATGCAAGGCTATCACCTATAACCTGTGGAAACCTAAGCAATGGAGAGAACCAATCAAATCAAGGTAGGAAACAATTAATCTAGAGGTGCCTGGCAACAAATGTTAACTTGTTCTTGATAGCAAAATTTGAGGGTTAAAATGCATGACAAAAGTACTACATAGAACAGTAAGGGCAACACGAATAACATCAGATGATGTAAGAGAAAGAGGGGGAAGAAAAGATTGAGTCCATTACTGATAGTTTACCAAACAGGAGAAATTTAGAAAGGGGAGAGCTACTCCAAGATCATTATGGCCTTCTAAAAAGAACTGTTCTATTTTCTCCTGATGCTTAAAATGCTTTTAACACCCCAAATTATGATTTCTTTTGTGTATCTTTGTAAAAAGATGACATTTCACGTGAAATTACGCCTACCAATCTCTTAAATTGACCCTCGATTGCGAAGAGTGCAAATAAAGGAGCTTTAAAAAAAACCCTTTTTAATTACAAGTGACCTGGTTACATTACAAAAGCCAAGCCATAAAAAAAGATTCATGTGAATTTAGGTTTGGGCATTGGTGTGCTATTAGGATTCACAGTACCAAGCTTTTGAATCCAATGGAGCATTCCTTTCTTATGATCTTGGCAAGTTGGGTTCGGTACCAGATTCAAGGTTCCATCACGAGCAAGAGAAGATTCAAATTGCTCCAATACTTTTACAATCTGCCAAAACTCTGGCCTCTTATCTGGATGCAATGACCAACATTGCTCAATTAGAGCTCCCATGGCAGCAGGACAGTCCCTCGGGATAACAGGTCTTGAATTCTGGATAGAAATTAGAAATTTCAGAAGTTGTACTTTCCGTATATAAAACACACGATTGATTTTCATAAAACATAGAGAACCAAGACATGATGGGGAAAGAATAGAAGGAAAACAAACCAAACCAAACCAAAAGGAAGCAATCAATGGAAATTCTTACTCATACTATCAGCCTGATTCAAACAGTTTCAAATCACCATTAATCTAGTACTTGTGCAGATACCAAGGGTGATGAATATGTTGCTAGATTTCACATTCCTTACACAAAGAGAACGAAAACAGCTTTGGTCCAAAATACTCCGCCAAACACACAAGATGGATGCAAAAACATTAGACATAGGAAAACATAAAATAAGGGTTGGCGGGTAAAAAAGGAGTTCATAAATGCAATCAATGAAGGACAAAGCTTGTACACAGATGAATAAAAACATGGAGAAATGAAACAAGATAGGATAAAATGTACCAGATTAAATTTATGAATTCAAACAAAAATATTGACAACAAATACAATACTTGCATACCTTATTCACTACTGCAAAAGCAGCTTGGATGGGAGTCATATCCTCATAGGGAATTGTTCCAGCCACCATTTCCCATAAGATGAGTCCAAAGCTGTACACGTCAACTTTTCGCCCATAGGATTTCCTTTTTATCATCTCAGGTGCCATCCATCTATAAGTGCCAGGGTCATCAGCCAAGGAATCACAATGTGCATCTCCACAAGCTATACCAAAATCAGCAATCTTTAAGTGGAACTCTTGATCGATAAGGACATTCTCTGGTTTAAGGTCCCTATGAATGACACCTTGAGAGTGAATGTATTCCATTCCACGAGCAATGTCCAGAGCAATTGTCATTAATTTCCCTACGGAGAGAGTTTTAGGCTCAAGCTTGTGCAAGTATGCTCTCAAGGAACCCTCGGATAAATATTCTGTTATAACACAATAAACTGGAGGCTTTCTGCATGCTGCTACAAACTGTATTGCCGAATCAAAATATATAACTTAGAAAGGATTAAACAAGTTAGCAATCTAATACTCATTCCAATAATGATAATCTCAGTGATGGCTAAAATTCATCAACTATTAAAAAAAAGTTTCCAATTTGCATGATTCCTCTAGGCAGCAAAATTATGTAATACAACCAGACTAATCACCTTAATGACATTTGGATGGTGAAGGTGAGATAGAAGCATGACTTCTCTGTTGAATTGATTCTCTAATCGAGTTGCTAAGTTTCCATTTTCATCATCATCTGGTACCCTAATAAGTTTAACTGCAACAGGTTCATCTTTATATAAACCATGATAAAGCCTACTGTGTGCCCCATGAGCAAATCTAAGCCCAAGAAACAGCTTAGACAGATCAACACTGCATTCATCAGCTGCTTCCACAGCATTAACCTTTCCTCCACCATGATCAAAATACTTTGTCCAGGCAGATTCCTTCTTGCTCCTAAACTTTTCATGACCACCCTTCATCAAGGCTAAGTGCCTAAGTGGGCTTGTATTGAGCTTCTCCTTGGTTTCTTTTAACTCTTTATGCAAAAATTTTCCTATAATTCCCATGTCTTGATCTTTTCTACGAGGAAGTGGTGTTGAGAATCTCTTATTAACAGACCTTGCTTCTTTAAAAGTATCAGGAAGGATTGTTTTAGGGAGAGGAGATAAAGATCTTTGCTTATTGGTGAGTGGATTTCTCTGAATCTGAGAATTATTAGACACTGATGATTTATGACTGGGAAAGGAAAGTGATTTCTGATTGGGAAAGGAGTGTTGCGAGTTTTGATTAAAAAAGGATTGCTGTGATTTCTGCTTGGGAGAAGCAGTTCCTGTTCCAGGCCTGGATTTCAAGCCCGCAATTCTCTCTGTCTGAATACTGATGGGAAAAGACGCCAGCCTTGAAGAATCCAAACGATGACATACTGTGTGAGAGAAATTAGTCCTCCTTATCCAAGAGTTAGCCTCCTCCTCCATTTCTTTTTGTTTTCCCTCTTCTCTATCCCACCAATTCAATCGCTGAAACCTCTAAAATCAAGAAATCATTCAAACCCGTAAAGACAAGACAAGAAAGATACCATGTTATATGCAGACTTCAATCTTATCCGAATCAAAACCAAAACCCATCAAATCCATCATAACCCTTGAAACAAATAGAGTAAAAGCCCTCTTTAACCATCAAAATCTTGACAATCCACTACCAAAAGAGGTTTTTTATGGCTCTTCAACTGACCCTCTTTTTTCTTGTTCTGGCTTCAATGTAAAATGGCACCTTCATAGAAGCCTAAAAAACCCACAAATCCCAATAAACAAATATAATTAAAAAAAATATTCATGTCAAAAAACAAGGCATGCTCAACTATTGTTGAAAAATAATGAAACAATAATTTATCACATTATTTTGCCAGGCCTTGTTTGATTTTAATTTTATTTTCGTTGAATAAAGCATGAAATATAGTCTAGTGAAACTTAAACTTTTTAATTTTTCTACCACCCACTCTCAATTCTTAGAAATGAATATTTTACTTTACCTGTTATACAAACAGTGGCAAGCATAAAAAAATAACTTTATATATCATTAAATATTGCATCCATTTACATCATTATATCTTTTCATTGCAATGAGAATAATCCAATAATAACTTTTGACTTTCCTCTTCCATAAACTTTTTTGCTTTCATAAATGAATTGATGTTTTTAAACATGTTTTGAAGTGTTGTGTTTGTGTATATTGTTTGGAACAGGTTGTCTCTATACATGGTAGGCTCTTGTCTTTTCTATGTAAAAGGCAAAAAAGAAGATGTGAGTTAATTTAAGCATATGTTAGGTATGCTCTGAATACTTTCCAGTTTAAAAGAACAAAGTCTTTGAGAGTCCTGGTGAATTCAAGCAGATGTTTGCTATCTATTGTGTTACATTAATGATCCATTCCTTTTATTGACCATGAACAATTTCGTTTTTCTTAATCTTCTTGAAGCAGAAGTTTCCAAGCATAAAATTCAATGGCTTTGAATTATAGATCCATTAACTGGTTGGATGCCCCAATTATGCAAATTGTTGGAATGTGGACACTTTGAATGTGATGCCATCAAGTTTCAATGCAATTCCATAAAAGTTTTAAAGCAAAGACAGAGCAAGCAGCAACGAAAGAGATGCAAATTGGCACAAGCAGAAATTATTCTATTTATTAGACAACCTAAAAACCTTAGCACAGGGACTCGTACACCAGAAACCTGAACTAGATGCGACAAGAACAAAGTTTAACACATGGAAAGAATACTAAAACACGTCCATGCAGCGTACTCGAAATGACATATGCAAACACCCCGATAAAGAGCAAATTTTCAACCCAGACAACAGCAAAATGCACATTTTGGGTTGATAAACAGACCGAGACAGTCAAAGGAATGTCTCAGGGAACTGGACACATCATCAAGCAACACAAAAACATAACAGAACTAAATCAGTACCCTTTTTAAGGGGCCCTAATCTACAATTCCTTATTTCCCTTCCTCCCAGCCTCTTTTTCAGGGGCCCATCAACATCACAACAGGGTCTCCGACCCCTCACATCGCATCAAAAACCAATCCGCGACAAATCTGCCACTTTCCATTTCATTATTTTTCCTTTTCTTTAAAATAAATGCAGAAACTGATGAGGAGGACGAAGAGGAGATACCTGTTGAAGATTCTGCCTCTACAGTGGTGACGGCGCGTGCCAGTCACGAGTCGACGGTCGGTACGTCTGGTCCCACGAGGCGACGCCGCTTCGAGGCGTGTGTTGGATGAAGCAGGAGAGGGGCTTTGTATTCTTCTAAATTCTGTCAGCGGTGCAACCCACCGCTACCTAGAGGGAGATCGAAGAGGATGAAGAGTAGGCGGCTTGGACGGCTTCCATAGCTGCTACACGTGGCTGTTGGCTGTTGTTATTAATCTGTTCTTACGGCAGCCTGAGGTGGCTGCTGTTTTCAGGAGTTGTGGAGGTTGTCGTTGAAGAAAACCGAGGTGAGACAGAGATCGGACGAGGAGGAACCCTGGTGAGATGGATGAATGGTGACAACGCTGCTGATGCCGGCGTCAAGAAGCAAGGTCGGTAGTGATTCTGAGCTGTGGCCGCTGCTGGAGGAGGGAAAGGAAAGGGGAAGAGACGAGACCGGCGATGATGAATCGGGGGCGCAACGAAGAGAGAAAAGGGGAAGATGTCGGCGGAGAATGTTTGTGCTGGTGGGTCTCCCGGCCGGAGAGAGAAAGAGGAAAAGGAAACGATAAGAGAGAAGAAGTGAAGAAGAGAAAGGACAAAGAAGGAGAGAAGGATGGTTTTTGTTTTCGCTTCGTCTTCTTCTTTCTCTCTCTTTTGACTTTTTCCTTTCACTTTGGTGGTACCCACCAAGGAAGAGAGGGGTTTTTTTTTATTTTTTGATTAAAGAAGAATCCAAGTGTCATTGTCGGAGAGAATGAAGCGGTGCGAGGGAGCCAAGCCAGCAAGCGACTGTAAAACGGTACGGTTCGCACGGATAAAATTTATCAAGCTTGGAAGGCGCTGCTGGTGGTGGGTCCCGGGGGCGGAGGGGAGGACGGGGCATTTTCTTTATTTGAGGTAAGATATTCTCCTTTGTTTTGGAAGTGTGTGTACTGCATGATTTGAATTGCATGGCTGTTAGGGAAATTTAGAGATTTTTATATTGAATGGTTGTGTTTTTTTTATGTTTGGAATCATTCAATCAAATGGCATCTCCAGAACCATGAACAGAGTCTATCATTCCAGTATTGGACATTGTTTGTTAAATTACCATGTTGTTTCTGGATGGAAAAAATGGAAGCGTCGAGGGTGGGGTAATGAGCTTTTTCTTTTTTTTGGCTGATTTATTGGTCCCTAAGAAATTATTGGGGTATGTTAATATTTTTTTAATTTTTTATATAATAAAAATATATTTATTCTCTCAAAATTAATAAAATTTAAAATTATTTATCAAATTTTTTTCATCTTTTAAAAATACTTATTTATTCCTTAGATAAAAAAAATATAAATGTTTTAATCAAGAGTTTTTTTCTTCCCCCTTTTAGTAGACATTAAAAACTTATATTTAACTTTAGAAAAGATTAAAAAAAATGTATGTATTTGGAATGTTTTTATCTTTTAATATGGTTTTTTTAATTTTTAGGATTACAAGGGGTGTTTTGGAATTTATATTTTTTTTATTTAAAATGATTGTTAGTGTATACTTATTATCCCTTAACAAATAATTAGTATCTACATCATTTTGGTGGTGCATATAAAGTCATTCAATAGCCTAACTTGACATTTTATCTTATTATTAGAAGTGTTATTATATTTTTTTTCTTGTAGTGTAACGCATAACGATATATGATAAGTCAAATTATTATTTGTGATTATTTTTTCTCTCTCTCTCCTATAGGAAAAAATATATGATTTATCACTTTTTTTATTTCAATTTCAATTCTTATTTTTTTGATTATTTTGATTTTCATCTCATTCCTTTTATAAGATTTTATTTGTTTTCAATTTAGTCATTCAAAAACAATTTTCTCATATTTTTTTATTTTTATTATGGTCCTTATTCTTTTTATTTTTATTTTTTTCTTTGTCCTTTTATTAAAGTTTTGTTGGCTTTCAATTTAACCCTCCAATTAAAAATTTTTGTTTGCCCTCTAATTTATTTATTTTTATTTTCATTTTCACTATCATTATCTTAATCACAATATTTTTAGATTCTTTTGTGTAATTAACTCTCTTTTTTTAATTTCAACATTAGATATTTAATTTATTAAGAATTAGGCTTCATATTTTTTTTTTATAGTGCTTTTGATCTATTGACCTTGGTCACAGGTTTGAAAAGTTAATGTCATTTGATTACTCACTTTTTTTTACAATATTATCATTGTACATTACTTTTTTAATAAAAAAAATTATTTGTGATTATCTATAATTTCTTTTCTATAAATTAATTTCGGTTTTATGACCTGGATCATAAGTTTTATATGACTATTGCTTCTTCAAAGATAAAATGTCTTAAATATTCCAATTCCTTCTCAAATATAGAACGCTTTAATCTTTTTTAAAAGGGTTAGTTATCCTTTAGTTTTTCGAAGATTAACCTAAGATGATTAAAGTGTAGATTTAATGTAGAACTATAAATCAATGTATTATATATAAGAAAAAAACATTCAGATAAGTTTTCTCCAGTAAAATAGCATTCATCAATGCATAAAATGCTATTAGCATATTAGTTAATCCAAGAAGCATTACTTTGAACTCATAATATCCATAATATGTCTTACAAATTGTTTTTTTCACATTCTCTTCAAACATCCTTATCTAATGATGCCTATACGTTAGGTTCAATTTAACAAAGAACTTTAAACTATGAAGTTCATCCAAAGATTCATCTATCAATGAAATTAAAAACTTATATCTTTATAGTCAAATTATTTAACTTTTATTAATTAATACAAAATCTTTAAATGTTATTCTTCTTCTTAACTAGCAATATTAAAGAAGCAAATGGATTATGCTTAATTATTCCATTTCTTATTATTTATTTCACCAACTTTGTAATTTCCTTTTTATGCATATAAAAATTCTTATATGATTTTATGTTAACTTACTTTTCTCCAAGAATTAATAGAATTTTACAAACCAAACTCTTAATAGGTGATAATTATATAGGCTTTGTAAGTACAATGTTGAATTCTTTTAATAATACTTCCATAACTAGATGTTGTATTATATTCTATGTTATTCTTATAACTTCTTTGTTGAAAAATTGTCTAAAAAATCTATATAATCCCTCTATGAAACTCTTATCATCTTAGTTAAGGTGATTTATTATAATTTAGCTTTCCCTAGAATACCTCTCAGCTCAATCATCCTTTCATATTTTTAAATGAAAACTTCTTTCTTATAAAAATAAATATGATAAGTGAGTATACCCTTAACCAATACACTTTTAATACCAATGCATACCTTCTTAACTTTAAAACTCGTAAATCTACTCAAAAATTATAATCTTATATAAACCATAAAAATTTTAAATTGTGAGCATTATTACATTTTGTAACATTTCAAGTGACAACATTAACAACTAACATTGTAGTCTTAACTATCACAACTTTGATTTTAAATATCACTTATTTATTTATAAGGTTATGAGTGCTTCCACTATTTATTAGTATTACCATATCTTTTCCTTGACACCTCTCTCAATATTGATGGTGTTATTAGCATAGTTTTCTACTAATACATTTAGAGATAATTCATACCTCTCAATCTTTTTTTTTAATGATTTTTTCTTTTCTTATTCCTCTGCCTAAAAAATATTTTCTCTATTATCTTTCAATTCTTTTATCATATGTAACCCTTTATGGCACATTTATAACAAGGAACATAACACGATAAAAAAATTGATATCTCGATCTCAAAATCAAGATCGAATCACAAGAAAATTAATTATATAATAATAATAATAATAGGATTTTAAAATATAAGATTAATATAAAGATTAAACAATAAAAACAAATGTCAAGGTTAGAGGATCCACTAATGATATTTGAAATAAGTATAATATAAACTCTTTTTATTACTCAACTAGAAACCACACACAAAGAAGGTTTCCATCGGATTATAAATTGTTAACATAGTTATATTAATTATCTTATTCGAATAATGTTAATACTTGCAAATGGTGTCAGGAATTCATGATTATAATTTATGTTAATAACAAATTAAGTTCATTTCATAATACAAGTGTAGGTTATACTATACGGTTAGGCTATGAAAATGTCAAGTATTTGTTGTACCAAATATTATACAACATAAATTTAGATTAATCATTTAATAAGCAAGTATTAAAAGTGAACAATATAATAAATACAAAACATATTAGTATCAAATATTAAAATCCATATTGAGTTATTATACTTATGTTTATACTATTAGTGTAACCTTTTTACTTTTATATAATAAACTTAACTAAATATTATGAAAGAGAAACATAAATAAAAAAGATAAAAACATAAATAAGATATAAGTTAATTAAGTGAAGAAAATGAAATGAAAGGCATAAACAAAAGATTAATAAAAGCAAAAACATGATCTTGATATGAAACTAAAATGCCTAAATACATGGAAAATATCTCATTTTATAGGCCAAAATTGAAAACTATTAATTTATTAACTAATTATCAAGTGGGTGGTCATATCTTGATTAGGTGACAATCTTTATCTTGTTATCTGAACAAAACATCATTGCTAACATCAAAATTTGGATAGACTTAAATTATGAAAGTTCTAGAAAATTATCTGAGCTTTTTTTTAAAAAAATAAGGTCATTTAAACTTCTAGAACTCGAAATATAAGCTAAATACTTAATAGTATCTAGGCTGCAAGATAAATTCAGACTTCTTCTTTGTTACTAAGATTTAGACTTCCAAACATTAGAATTGAGTCTTGTATTCTCAAGAATATTTTAGACATATGTTTTAGCTTTCTAGTCATATAAACCAAATTAAAATCTAAAATCTACAGCTCTAGATAAAACTCAATGACCGAACAGTGTTTCAATTTAGACTAAATTAACATTTATTTTCTAAGTTTAACCCTCTCTTTGTCTTTTCACTCTCAGTAGTTAAACTCATCAATTAATCCCTTAATTTATGTGGTAGGCTTGCATTTAAGATGAACATTTACCATAAATTAAAGGTATCTTATATTAGTAGATATGTTATTGTAAAACATGATCTAGCTAAGAAGTTATTGATACTTTAAGTGTAAAATGATAATAGAAAACCTTAATAAAAATATATTTTTAAGTACTAATCAGAACAAACTTATTCCTACATTTAAAACATAAACCAAACTTTTTTATTTGCTCCTAAAGATTATTAGTTGATTGTTTAAAGTCATTTGGCATTTCACCTCTAGATTTATCGAAGGATTCAATTAAAAATTACTTGTTAATCTTTCAAAGCCATTTGTTAAAGAAGTTTATAGAATTAGTCTGCTTTTCTTCACTATTACATAATTATATTCTTTTTGTCATTTAGTTAGTTCAAAAGATTACATGAGTAATTGACTTAAGAATCTTTAATATTGGTTTAATATCTTTTTTAATGGCACAAATGAAGTTGGATATATAATATATTTTTGGCAAGGAATTATTCAATGAACCCATTAATGATTTGAGTTCCTCAAATTTCTCTATATAATCCTCTGCATCTTTTTATTGTTCTACCTTGTTGAACTTTTATACTGTATCATTAAACCAATATTAAAGATTCACAAGTCAGTTACTCTTATGCAATCTTTTAAGCTAACTAGATGATAAAAAGAATACAATTATGTAATAGCTAAGAAAAGCAGACTAATTCTAAAAACTTCTCTAATAAATGGCTTTGAAAAATTAAGTAATTTTCATAAAAAAATAATAATTTCATTACTTACCTTACATGTCTCTCAAACAATTATATATATATATATATAAGGCTAAGTGATTTAACTTTCTTTAACTTCATGGAACTTCCTTCCTAACCATTACAAATTGAGTTAACAAACCAATATCATATATTTATTTTAATTCATCACATGTTAAATGTCATGCTAAAACTAATATTGTTGTTGTTGTTGTTGTTGTTATAAAAACTTAAAATGCATGAAGAATTTAGTGTGCACCTAGAAATATATTAATATTCACCATAACATTATAATTATCATTTTTTTCATTTTAAAGAAAATCCTGAGGTTTTGGTGTTAGGTGTAGAATGGTTTTTTATTAGTTACCATTAGTTATTATAAGATTAATTAAGGACAATTCAATCTTTTTACCATTCAAATACTTAATATAATGACTATATTTCTCTAAAAAGCAAAATATTTTAAGAGATTATATGAGAAAAATACAGTTTTTTTCTATTTTAAAGATAAAGTATAAAAACTATAATATTCATACAAGCAAAAATTATTAAATTTGCATCCATGATCTAGTAATTCTTTTCATATTGATTTTTTAATAAAAAAAATTAAGCGAGCAGTTGAATCTTTTAAATAATATAAATATTATAAAAAAATATTAGCATTACAGGGCATACATTACCAAACAAGCAATGCTCACGCCTTTATATGGTGCATGTGGTGTTGCCTTACCTCCAAACACCACTTTCTAAGATGATATTGGAAGGGGCTTGCTATCATTTTTTCAAAGGTGCAACATTTAAGCGTGGTTGATCAGTGATTAGGCTCTAACAAACTTTTTTCTTCTCCTTCTTTTCTCTTTATTCCTTTTGTCAAGATATAAAAATGTTATGTAATTTATTTCTAGTTTTCAATTTAATCTTCATTATTTTGTATATTATTTGTTTTTAATTTCACCTCTTATCATTTAATTTCATTTAAATTTTATATCAAACTTGTCCCCACTCTTTTGATTTTTTTTAATCTTTTACAATTAAATTTTATTTTTAATTTCATCCATTCATATTTAATTTCAAGATATTTTTATATCAAATATATTCTTTTTTTTAATTGTTATTTATTTTATTTTGGATCATTTGTTTATTTTATGCCTTAGCATTTTGATGATTTAGAATTTCACTTCATTATTTTTTAGGTTTTATCTTCTATTATGTTAGTATTAAACTTATGACTAGAGTCGTGAGTTTTAAAAGTTAACACAGGTTAACTTTGGTTTTTCTTAATCCTTTTAAAACAATTAATTCTATCCTTTAACATTTAATTTAACAAGAATTAGTCTTCATATTTTTTTTTATAATCTTTTTTTTATAGAATTATCTCAGTTATAAATTCATACTCTCGAAGTTAACGAGTAAACCTTATTTTTTTCATTGTTTTTTTTTTAATTCTACCCTTCCATGTTGAATTGTTTGATAATTGAGTGTTATAGTTATATTAAGTTTGTTTTTGACAAAGTTACCTTTGTATCATGATCAAGTCTTAAATTTAACATGCTAACTTAAACGGACTCGAATTGAGTTTTTTAGCCTTTTTTATGTTGTTATTTTTTTAAAAAAAATTATTTATTATCATTGTATTTTTGTTATTGATATTATTTGAAGTAATTGAGTATATTAATCATAATTAAGTCAATGGTCCACTTTTTTAAGAACACTTGCATTGTTTTGGTATTTTTTTTTCTATATTGAAAAAAATTAAGTCAACATGAAGTATATCGCAAGCCCCTATCTAGTTTGGGTTTTTTTAGAGTATAATACATGTTATATTTTAAAATATTTTTATTTAAAAATAAATTAAAATAATATTTTATTTTTATTTTAAAAAATATTTTTAATATAAGAATAATCTAAAAATAGAAAATAATAATAACAATGATAATTTGAAGCTAAATTATTTTAAAAAAATATATAAGTTGAATCAGAAAGGCAAATGGAAACTTAAGGGTCGTTTGTTTGCGTAAAAAGTGGTTTTCTAAAAATCACTTTCTAAACTTTTATTTATTTATTTGTTAATATGAAAGTTAACCAACGAAATATACTTTCTAGTTAAAAAAAATTTTAACTTAATTTTTAATAAAGTATTTTCTTTTTATTTTGGTGTAAAACATTTTTTAAAAGTTATAAAAAATTTTAAAATATCATATTATATGCTGATTATATCAAAATTGATTCTCAAACTTTTAATTAATATATCTTTTATTTGATTTTTTTAAATTTTATCCCTTAAAATTTAATTTAATTTAATTTAATTTTTATGTTAACTTTAGTCCTCATTTTTATGATTGTTATTTACTTTTTTTCTTATTATTTTTTTAATTAAAGTTTTTTATTTATCAAAAAAAAATTATCTATCAAACCACTTTTCAAATTGTTTCGTGTTTATTTATCATTAGAAAAATTAGTCAACATAAACACTTTCTGGTCAAAGAAACTTTGGACGAAAAACACTTTTCAGAAATTGCAAAAAATTTAGAAATATCATATTACTTGTTGATTATATCAAATTTGGTCCTCAAACTTTTGAATGGTATATATTTTGTTTGAATTTTTTTTTAATTTTATCGCTTAAAATTTAATTTTTCTATTAACTTTGGTCCTTATTTTTATAATTGTTATTTGTTTTTCTCTTATTATTTTTTTAATTAAAATTTTTTATCTATCAAATTTGGTTCTCATTCTTTTGATTGTTACTTATTTTATTTAAAATAATTTATAAAATTATAATTATTAATATTTTAATTTTATCATCATTTAATTTTTTATTTGTTAGATTTAATCTTTATTATTTTAATTATTATTTATTTTATTTAAGATAATTTATAAAATTAAGTTTTTTTCAATTTCATTTTCATTCAATTTTTTAATTTGTAAGATGTGTTTCTTATTATTTTAATATACTTAAAAAAATATTCATAAATTATTTTTCAACTTATTTTTTATAACATAATAAAATATTAAAAAAATTTCTAATTTATTTTCATGCTATTATAAAATTTTAAAAAATAATTTATTTTTGGAAAATTAACTTATTAAAAAATAGTTTTCTTCAAACAGCGAACAAACGGAGCTTAGTTTGCTATAACCAATCTTATGCTGCTTCCACAAATTGGCATTACGTAACGTTAGCCCGTCTTAATCCACCCTCCAATGGAGATCCCAAACCCACCGTATTTCTCTTGTCATTCAGAGTCTTGTGCCCATCTCCTACAAACTAGCCTTAAATCGAGAGACCCTTCAAAAGGAAAATCAATCCATGCTCAAATGGTTAAATTAGGCCTTACCTTCAGTGTCTATTTAATGAACAACCTCATGAACTTGTATGCAAAAACCGGGTTTCTTTTAGATGCCCATGATTTATTCAAAGAAATGCCTGTGAAGACCACTTTCTCATGGAACACAATTCTTTCTGGGTATGCGAAGCAGGGAAAAATAGAGAAAGCCCATCAGGTGTTTGATTTAATACCTGTTCGTGATTCTGTTTCGTGGACTACGATAATCGTGGGTTATAATCAAATGGGTCGTTTTGAAGATGCGATAAAGATTTTTGTAGATATGGTGAAGGATAAAGTTTTGCCGACCCAGTTCACACTTACTAATGTCCTTGCTTCATGTGCTGCCACCGGCTCTCGAGATATAGGGAAGAAGGTTCATTCTTTTGTCGTTAAATTAGGACTTCATGCGTGTGTTCCTGTTGCAAATTCGCTTTTAAATATGTATGCAAAGACAGGGGATTTGAAGATGGCCAAGGTTGTTTTTGATAGGATGAAGTTGAGGAACACATCAAGCTGGAATGCTATGATTTCCTTAAATATGAATTGCGGTAGGGTTGACCTAGCTCTTGCTCAGTTTGAGCTATTGAGTGAACGCGATATTGTTTCATGGAATTCAATGATTGCAGGATGCAATCAGCATGGTTTTGATAATGAAGCATTACAGTTCTTCTCTAGTATGTTAAAAGATACGTCTCTGAAGCCTGATAGGTTTTCCCTAGCAAGTGCTTTATCGGCTTGTGCCAATCTTGAGAAGTTGAGTTTTGGTAAACAAATTCATGGTTATATTGTTCGGACAATGTTCGACGCTTCAGGAGCTGTGGGAAATGCTTTGATCTCAATGTATGCAAAGTCTGGCGGAGTTGAAATTGCTCGAAGAATCATAGAGCAGAGTGGGATTTCAGATCTTGATGTGATAGCTTTTACGGCCTTATTGGATGGATATGTCAAGCTTGGTGATATAACCCCAGCCAGAGAAATATTTAACTCGTTGAAAGACCCGGATGTGGTTGCTTGGACTGCCATGATTGTAGGTTATGTACAGAATGGCTTAAATAATGATGCTATAGAGGTATTCAAAACAATGGTTAGTGAAGGGCCTCGGCCAAACAGTTTTACTCTAGCAGCTATGTTGAGTGCCAGTTCAAGTGTGACATCTTTGAATCATGGAAAACAAATTCATGCAAGTGCAATAAGATCAGGGGAGGCATTATCACCTTCTGTGGGCAATGCTCTGACTACGATGTATGCAAAAGCTGGAAGCATAAATGGTGCACGGAAAGTATTCAATCTTCTACGTCAGAACAGAGATACTGTCTCTTGGACTTCTATGATTATGGCTTTAGCTCAACATGGTCTTGGAGAAGAAGCCATAGAACTATTTGAACAGATGTTGGCACTTGGTATCAAGCCTGACCATATAACTTATGTTGGGGTGCTCTCTGCCTGTACACATGGAGGATTGGTAGAGCAGGGCCGAAGTTATTTTGATTTGATGAAAAATGTACACAAAATTGATCCCACTCTGAGCCACTATGCATGCATGGTTGACCTGTTTGGGCGTGCTGGATTGCTGCAAGAAGCATTCAAATTTGTAGAAAATATGCCTATGGAACCAGATGTTATAGCTTGGGGTTCACTTTTATCTTCTTGTAAGGTTTATAAAAATGTTGATCTGGCAAAAGTTGCGGCAGAGAGACTGCTATTTATTGAGCCTAACAATAGTGGGGCATACTCTGCCCTTGCTAATGTGTATTCATCTTGTGGGAAATGGGATGATGCTGCAAAAATTAGAAAATTGATGAAGGCTAGAGGAGTTAAAAAGGAGCAAGGACTTAGTTGGGTTCAGATCCAGAACAAAACCCATGTATTTGGAGTGGAGGATGGTCTTCACCCACAGAAAGACGAAATCTATAAGATGATGGACAAGATCTGGAAGGAGATAAAAAAGATGGGTTTTGCTCCAGACACTGAATCTGTACTGCATGACCTTGAAGTAGAGGTGAAAGATCAGATTCTTAGATATCACAGCGAGAAACTTGCCATCGCATTTGGGATAATAAGTACTCCAGAAAACACTACATTGCGGATCATGAAGAACCTTCGAGTCTGTAATGACTGTCACAATGCCATCAAATTTATCTCCAAGCTTGTGGACAGGGAAATAATTGTGAGAGATGCTACTCGTTTTCACCATTTCAAGGATGGTTCCTGTTCTTGTAAGGACTATTGGTAGGCATAGCATTTAGAAACAAATTTCAATTGTCAAGTCTACAAAAGTTGGTTGATTCAGGATTTACCATGAAAAGGCAGATAGCTGGCATAGGAGGAAGTCACAGCTTTGGCTGATTCCCTACTCTTCAACATTCTTGTAACCCATTTTAGTCAACTCCTTATTGGAACTCTGCTTAATGTGTAAATCTGAAGAAGATTCTGGAGATGTGCGCGTTGTTCTCAGTCATGAAGATCCGTCACAAATTCACAATGGCTTCTGCAGGGCTGTTTTCCTTAGAGATGGGACTGCCTTATTCCGGCAAGCTAAATATCTTTCACAGAGGACTGTCATATCCACCATTTCTATGCTAAAAAACGGCTTGAGGATTCATAACAAATTTACAGCTGCTTCTGCAGGACTGTTTTTCTTGGAGGCGGGATTGCCGGTTCTGCTATGCTAAATAGCTTTGACTTCGTACGGTTACATCTGCTCCTCAAGTTGTGCCTACAACGCATGAACTCGCTCGATTTGCTGGTTCTACTTCTAAAATTGAAGGATATATACTAGTATAGCTGCTGCGATCATATGTTGCATCCCGTGGTGCCACGTGAAAAATAACCCCTCGCTTCATTGAATTATCGGTCCATGACCCATCATAAACATCAACTACTACTAAAAGACGATTTCTTTTATCTTTTGCATTTAGGGCAATCCTAAAAAGTTCCTACAAGGCATTGATAAGTAGCATATTGATTATACAATTATTTATGCAATAGAAAATAAAAATGCTACCTTTAGTGTCTTTGAATGTTTTACTTCCTATTTGTTTTTATGTTTAAAAGTGTTATTAAAAAAATAATATTTTTTTTTATATATTCAGATGATTTTGACATAATGATATCAAAAATAAATTATAAAAAATATATATTATTTTAATATATTTTCAAACAAAATTTACTTTAAAATAAACATTTATTATATTATCAAACAAGTCATTTATCTTAACATGATTTTGCTTGTCCCTAATATACTATACGAGGTGGACTCCCCACTTTGCTCGAAAGGAAGATCCTCGTAAGAACATTATAAAACCTTAAGAATGCGGTCCTCCCTAAACGATCATACCAGCTAAACTAAGCCTCCAGGAATGTCAGGCTAGCAGCTGTTTTTAGGCTTGGTATTTCACTGATGAAGGATTGGTTCCCAAACTAGAGCAGTCGGGAGGGAAAAGAAAAGGAAGAAGACGACCTTGGATTATTTCATTTAAGTTCCAAACTGGATAATCAGTACAGCCATTGGAGTTTCTGTGAAGTAGGCCTCGCCGGAGAAACTCCACTACGAACTGTTAAACCCTCGTTGTAAATGATGAAAAGGGCGGATGAACTGGTATAGGAACACTGACGCTAAGCTGGATAGAAGCAAATCATGTCAAACATGCTTGCATTTTACTAAGTGCCTATTTCATGAAGAAATAAACACTCCACGAGATAAATTTTGTGAACCCTCTAATTTGACAAGATTAATGCTGAGAATCTTCAAGAAAATATCAATGCTAAAACCCTATAAGTAATTCTTCATTGTTCCTCTAATTTAGCATGAGTTTTCAATTCTTTCCCCAAAAAAAGGGTAATTGAAGCTAAATAACAAATAAGCTATCAGTTTGTAGCTCTAAATATTCTCCAGTGATACAACTTACAAGTGATTTGTTTATTTTACCTGCGCAGCCTCTATTTCCGTTTGGATTCCTTTCAGCAGCACCAGATGTAGTGAATATGGCAGCTCCATTTCCACGTCTGTCACACGAGCATTAATATATAAAATGTAATCAAGAAACAGTTCATGGAAGGAAAACGATAAAACAGGAAAGCGAGAAGTCAAGATGAGAAACTAATTATTAATGTTCATGATGCCGATGGCTTCGTTAAAGCTGTCAGCCTGAAGGTTAGGAGAAAGCATAAAGGATACGTGTAAATTCAATGCCATGATAACTGTCAGTTGCCTGATTATCATCACAGAGAAACATGAAGGGTTCTAAGAACCGGGGCCAAGAATTTCCATACAAGGTTTGATTATTTAGTTCAATTTGATTTAGGTTTTTAGAATAAAAACTCATCCAAAAATTAAGTAATATATTATTTATGAATTTTTTTATATATATTTTTGGTTATTGCAATTGCTTATAATTTGATTCTCAAATTCTCTTTTTGAACAGGAAAATGTTTTTGGATTGGAAATATATTATCTTTTTTAGCTGATATAACTTGCTCCTGGTAAGTTGACAATGTATCTAACTTTTTCTGAGCTCTTTTAATTTTATTTTTTTAATTACCACGTGTCATTTCATGTTTGGTTGTTTCCTACATAGTTTCGACTTTTCTTCATATTCACCTGCGGTATCGTGCGTTTGGGTTTGTGGGCTGGTGTTTTGTTACCGAGTTTTTATTTTACTTCGACATGCAAATTGATTTAAAATGCCTTCTGATTTGATTGTTGTTTAGGCCATTTAATGCTAATTTTTTATATATATAATTTACGGTGTCTAAGCTAATTTACGTAAATCATGAATAATTATCAAATTCACTTGATAAATCCAATAAATAAATAAAATATCATAAAAATAGCAAATACAGATATTAAAACTTGAAATCAAGATACATAAATAAAAAAAAAATTTAATAAAATCGCTAGGCTGCAAGCTTTGGTGCTTAGATCTTTTTTTTTTTATTTAGATCTTTTATTAATGTAATGGGTGGTAGTATTGTAGATTGATTTTGATTATGCATTTTAATTATAATTATTTTTGTGTCTGTAACCCAACTACTTTTTTGGGTTCAAGATTATTTTAAAAATTGTATTTTTAACCAAACTCTTTCCATTATTTTTAATTAAATCAGAAATTTCAATAAGAATTTTAATTAAATATATATTTTGATCTAACTAGTAACAATTAAAATTATTTTATTAAAACTTTTTTTTTTCAAATTACAATTGCAAAGCCAACCACAATTCCAGAAAAATAAAATAAAATAAAGGAAAAAAAACAACAACTAAAGGGTCAATTGAAGAAACAATAGAAGGAAGATCGGTTGGATCTCAATTTTGTTATTTTTCAAGTAACGGGTCAGCAGTTACTTACAGAGAACCCACCCAGCTCTGCAGACGCAAGCAAGAAAGCATTACAGGTAACAATAATTTTGTTTGTTTCATTGGACCGAAGTGACAACCACCCTTCTTTTTCAACTTTGTTTTCTAGCTACCTAGATACATGACTCCGTGATGCTACAGGTTTTGCTTTGTGGATTTATAAATAATAATAATAATAATAATATGTAAAAATAATATTGTAATTCATAATATTTTTAAGAAAAAAATATAAATATAAATTTTTAAACAGATTGATATTTAAGAAAAAAATAAAATAAAAATTTAAAAAAATCATAACAAAATAAAAAAAAAATATTATAGCAATATACAGTATTTCATGAGGAAATCTATAATAGTAATTCTTAACCAGTTTAATATTAAAAATAATAAAATTTTTAAAAATAATTTTTAAAAAATCATATGGAGAAATAATTTAGCAATCCATATACATAGTGTTTTTTAAAAAAATTATGAAGTTAATTCTCAACCAACTTAGTATGAAAAAAATAAAATAGATAAAAACAATTCTAAAAAAATAAAATAAATAATAAAAAATAATAAAAATTATATAGAAAAATATTGTAGCAATCCACAGTATTTTAAAAAAATTATAAAAATAAATTTTCAACCAGCTCCATATTAAAAAAATAAAATAAACAAAAACAATTCTAAAAAAAATTGAAAAAGAAGAAGAAGAAAATTTTGGAAAAAAAACAAAAAAAAAACATGGGAAAGTTAAAGTTGAATTCTGAACTAGCTTAATATTAAAAAAAATTAAAAAAATAAATAAAAAACATTGTAGCAAAACAAAAATCATGTGATGAAACATAAAAAAAAATCATTTTGAAAAAAAATCATAAAAAAATCATGTAGAAAAACAATGTAGTAATTCATAATATTTTTTTAAAAAAATTATATAACAAAATTTTCAACTAGTTCAATTTAAAAAAACTAGATAAAGATAATTTTAAAAAATATAAAATACAAAAAAAATCTTGGAAAGAAATAAAAAATTATGTAAAGCCCAGGAAAAGAAAAAAAACTAAAAAAAATGATGGGAAGAGAATTATAATATTGTGCTTACATCTTTTAAAATATTGTTAATGTGATCAAGAAAAAAAAACATCTTTTAAAGGAAAAGAGACATAAATTTTGTACATAACTAATCTCAGTCCTAAAAGATTTAATTTATTTTTATATATAAAAATAAATTAAATTTTATCAAATTAAATATTAATTAAATACAAAAAAAATTGCCAGCACTGCGAGAACCCAAATTGTAAGTGTATTTAAAATTCTTCCAAGAAAAAAAGCTCGGTTACAAGAGCTTCTTTAGTGTTTTTTTTTAATAAAAGAATATGCAACAATTTTTATAGGGTTTAAACTATAATCTTTAAATATTACAATACCAATAATAATAATAATAATAATAAAAAGGATCATTATAGATTGCACAATTACTATCTACAGCGCAACGAGTCGCAGTCATAGGACACGGTAGCAGTCATAGTAATTTTTCCTGGCAGTTACAATAATTTGTCTCATCTCTTGATTTGTTGTTAATAAAAAAAAAAGCAATTCAAAAAAAAAACACATGAATCCGTGAAATCTAAAATAATAATATACATAAAAAAATTAAAAAAACTCAAAACATCAAATATATATATATATATACTATAATAAATTGTGTCTTTTAAGATTATTTACAGTAAAAATATCATTTTTTTAATTTTATATTTTAACTTGCTGGGATGATTATAAATGCTGCAAAACTAATTAAAATAAAAAAACTAAAAAAAAAATAAAAATCAAATCATAGAAAAAACTGATTAAAATTTTAAAAAAATCAATCATATTTTAACTTGTTTTTTAGTATTAATTTTATTAATATAAAAAAATTAATTTAAAGTGAATTAAATTTATTTATACTGTGACATGAACAATATTGTTTTCTTAAAAAACTAGTATAGAGTAAATTAAATTCACCCACACTATAATATTAATTTTATACCCAATAATATTTTATATAATTTTATTACACATTCAAAAAATTATAAAAATTATAGTTCTTATCAAATGAATTTTATACGTAATGAAATTATAAATAATTTAATAAAATAATAATAAAATATTTATATAAAATATTATTTATTTCATGATATAATATGAGTAATTAATTTTATAATATTTAATTTAAAACTATCAATATTAATATATATTTTTAAAAATTATTTTATAACCTTAATTTTAAAAGCATTCTTAATTAAATACATTTAATTATTTTTTTTAATTTTAATTTTAATTTTAATTAAATATTTATTTTTTCTAACCAACTTTAATTAAAAATATTTTTTATAGAATAATGTTTTTAAACTATAACTATTATAATATCAAATAAAATCTAAATAAAAAATAATAGCTCGCAGTTATGAAAGCTGTGTTTTATGACTTCCACTTGCTTATGGGACCCCACTTCAGAGATTTATATAATAAATTATCAGAGAGAGAAAGGACAGTGCTGACTAGAACGGGTTAACGAAAACACAAAATTGGCAGCCAAAACGAATAATTTTAACAGTTCAGGACAAAATACTAGAATTATTAATTTTAAATGTTCAGGACACATTGCTAGAATTATCATTACACGTCTTGAGGTTCTTCAAAACTATAAAGCACACATTAGCCATTTGATTAATTCACGCCATGCCACGTATCAATATGAATTGAAAAAATAAAACGATTATGTTATTCATCTTAAATAAAATCAAATGACTTATTAGGTAATATAATTTTTTTCACGAAATTTATTGCTTATTATTAAATTTATTAAGACAAACGGGTCATCTTGTATTTTTTCTATATAAGAAAATAACTTAATTATTTTTAAAAACAAAAAAAAAGACTAAACTAGAATTCAAGGGATTTTTAGTTTTTTTTTTTATTTCTCCAGCATGATAAAANTAGTTTTTTTTTTATTTCTCCAGCATGATAAAATTATTTAATTACTCTTAAAAAATATTAATGTGATGTTTTCATCCTTTTATTATGGTTATATATATGTGTGTATAATAAGGTTAACTTAAGAGTGATTAGATAATTTAATTAACATAAATATTATTTAAAAAAAGTTAATTAATATGTTAATATGTATGTTGCATATGTTTTGTGGATGATGATCGTATTTTTTAATCTATTTATTGCATTATTCAATGATTGTATACAGGTATTTAAGGTGGTGTTCAAATCTTCTCAATGGTTTTATTATTCTTCGATGAAATATGTGATAGTTTGGTATTAATTATCTTTTTTATTTTTATTTTGTCTTTCCTTTTTAGTTTTGTATCTATTTCTTCAATTCTTAAAACCAACTCTTTAATATAATTTTCTTTTAAATTTGGTCCATATTATTGTGATTATAATTTATTTTATATTAAAAAATTATATATATATATATAATTTTATCCTTTTTTAAATTTTTTATGTGTCAAATTGAATTCTCATTCTTTTGATTGCTATTTGTTTGAGATAATTTTAAAAATTAAATTATTTTTTTTATGATTTCATCCTCCTTCAGTTTTTTCTTATTATATTTGACCTTCATTCTTTCTTTTACCTTGAAAATATTTTTAAAAAGATTTTTTTTTCTTAGTTTCATTCTTTAATACTAAATTGTTTGGCAATTGAGCTTGTTGAATTTATGATTCAATGAGTTGCAATTTAGAAAATTAATTCATGTTTAAAAGATTTGTTGAGGGTAGCTTGTTTTTTTTTTCTTTTATAAAGCTCATGTTTTTTTATTTTATTTTATCATTCAACATTTATTTACTTGAAAATTAGGCTTTGTGTGTGTGTGTGTATTGCTTTCTATAGGATTTTTCACTAATTTGAAAATGACATGAGTTATATCGGATCTTTTTGTTTGTTATTCATAGTTAAATTTATTTTTTTAAAATGGAATATTGACATGAAATGCTCAATTTATGATTTTTTATCTATTTTTTGAGTTGTTACCTTGATAATACATATGACTGCTTTTAGTGTCACTATATAGCCTTTTATAATTGTGTTAGAATCACCTCGATGGACTTTTTCTATTGATGGGTTGGTATCTCTAGTAGAGTGATGGTGAGACTTTAATGAGTTTTTCTTTCCTTTTCTTCCAAGTATGATCTTAATAGTTATTTTTTATAGTTAATTATTTTTTTATTTGTTTTATTTATTATTAATGTTTTTTTTAATTATGTTATTAAATTAACTAGGTTTATTGAACCTAGTTATACCAGCGACATGGGTCTCATATTTTTCTTGCTTCTATAAAAATATTAATGTTACTTGAATATTTTTTCATCTTAGAAAAAGTTTAACTTGGTTTATTGATTGTCCAGTAATGTCTAAAATAAATGATACATAATCACTCCTACTTGGTAACGAATCAAAACAAAACATGGACCCAATCTATTTGGATGGAACCTAAAAACAAAACAACAACAATACTAATAATATAAACTGAAAAAAATAAACCAAACATGAAATAGAAGTTAATCAATGATAAAATAACATATTTATTTGTAAAATCTTAGATATAATAAACTATGCAAGCCCTCAAATAAATAAAAAGATAAATAAAAAATATTAGAACTAATTAAAATAATATCAAAGTTGAATTTTATAATTGATTTTCAAAATAACTTCAAATGAATAGTTCTAAATCATCTTGATAATTTAAAAGGTATAGCATATATTAATAAAAAAATATGAGTATTTTTTTTAATGCAACTATAATCACATTAAAATTAAATTTATTATGTAGCTTTAATTATTGTCAAAACAATAATGAAATATCAAAATTGATGTATTTAAATTTTTTTATTCTAATTTTTTTTATAATGTTTGAATGTTCCTTTATAAACTCTTCTTAAACATAAATTAAATTAATTATTTTTTTAATTTTATACCTTAACTCATTTATATTAACGAAATCCATTAATTGCTTCAATAAACTTTTTTATTCTAAGTTTTATATTTGGATTCAATAAAATCTCCAATGAATCTCTTTCATAATGAAATTAGGATCCCGTCAACTTTGATAGGAAATCACTTGATTCTTTCTCTCTCCATGCCCTAGAATTTGAAAGTAAATGAAGAATCGAAGGAAGAGAAGAAATTTCCCGAGCTATTATACCGGGAAGGAAGGATCTTTCCTCCAATTTATCAAAATGCCACTCATTTAAGACAATTTAATTGGGAATTTTCACCTTTATTCATGTAAAATTTTCTTTTAATTTATTTTTTTATTGAGAATTATACTTATTTAACACACGGTTTACATTTATTTTTTTACTAAATTTCATTTAATGTTTAATTTGTCATTATAATTATAATTATTTTTTATTACATTGTTTTTACCTAATTCTTGAATTTTTTTAAATATATTTATAGCATTTAAATATTATTTTGATGTTAAAAAAATATGCACAACACCAATCTAATTCAAAACTATACTTCTACTATACTAAAATCATGTGAATTTCATGATTTTGAATTAGATATAAGTATTTGGTTGATAACCGTGCTTTCATCATTGTTTTAAGATTAATTTGTTTAATGATTAGATTAACTCATGATAAAAAAAATAAAATGGTGGATAAAAGATTAAAACGGTAGATAAAAGGATTTTAAGTCTAGTTTATTTTTGTGTTTTAAAATTATTTTTAAAAAATTTAAATTATTTTTATTTTTATTTTAAATTAATATTTTTTTAATATTTTTAAATCATTTTAATATAATAATATTAAAAATAAAAAATATTACTTTAATATCTTTTTAAATAAAAAATATTTTAAAAAGTAAAAAAAATAAAACTTTTAGAATATTCTCCTGGAAAATGTCCAGCCGCAGTGGATCACCACGAGGCATCTTACATTAAACACCGTATCTTGCTGACAAATGGCCATGTATTATTAGCTGTAAGAATCTTTGTTAGGTTCAGTCTACTCACTTCTATATCAGCTTTTGAATTTTGTAAAGTATTTTTTATTTAAAAATAATTTAAATGTTTTTTAAAAATTGAATATTATCAGAGACAAGGGTAACATTAAAAAACACAAAATAATGAGTACATGTCTGCAGAAAGAAAGGAAGAAGACGAAAAGCTCCCATAAATAAACACACCCACATTTAGTCATTCTCCATCACCCCCACCAAGGCATCAGCTATTGTTTTTCTCCCCTCTCAAATTAATTTGCCTTTTGGCCATGGCTTTCCAAACACAAATGTTAAGAAGAAAAGTGAAAGAAGCTAAAGCCAAGTTTTGGTGGAAATCTCTCTGCAGTTCTTTCTCTACAGTTCCTTCTCCTGTTGATTCTCCTCCTCAACTTCCACCATTTGATTACCAACCAAAACCTTACAGAGGACCATTAGCTGATGAAATCTTGCAAAAACGCAAGAAATTTTTGGGTCCTTCTCTTTTTTACTACTATCAGAAGCCTGTTAGTCTCTAATATTATGTACCCTTTTAATTTAATGGTTTCCTTCTTCATATATAGCATAAAAGTTTTGATCTTTGTTTGATTTTGCTGTGTTGTCACTCTGTTCATCACTTTCTAATCGTGCCCTTGTGATCTCAATCTATCTTTCCTTTTCATTTTGTGTTGATTGATGATGTTGTTTTCGTTTTGCAGTTGAATATTGTTGAAGGAAAGATGCAATATTTATTTGATGAAAATGGTAGGAGGTATTTGGATGCTTTTGCTGGGATAGTGACGGTCTCTTGTGGGCACTGCCATCCTCAAATTTTAAATGCAATTATGGAGCAAAGCAAGTTGCTCCAACATGCTACTACCATTTACTTGAACCATACAATTACTGATTTTGCTGAGACCTTAGCTGCTAAGATGCCTGGAAATCTCAAGGTTTTTGGTGTCGTTGATCCCTTTCTTTTAATTTCCTTTCGGTAAATAATCGTAATTCTTGAAGGAATATGCAGGAACGATGTAATTTAGGTTTTGATTATTATTATTTTTTTGTTTTAAAATGATGGTCATTATTATAAGTGGTTGGTTGGATAATGCTTAAAATAATTAGTTAACTTTTCAAAAACATGAATTTTCTTGGTAATCAGTGCTTAATTCATCATTATTTGTGTCAAAGTTACAAAATATTCCCAAGTGAATTGTGGCGACGATTATTGAAGTAAGATTTTGATGCTTAAACTGATTTGAAAACAATATCTAAATTTTAAACTTGTTTGCATGTGCAGGTTGTCTATTTTGTAAATTCTGGATCAGAAGCTAATGAATTAGCTATGCTGATGGCTAGACTATACAGTGGTAACCTTGAAATGATTTCCTTAAGAAATTCATATCATGGTGGAAGTTCTGGTACAATAGGACTGACAGCTCTAAACACATGGAAATACTCAATTCCGCAGGTTTGTTGATCTACTGTTGCTGCAGGAAAATATGATCACTCGTTGTAATTGGATTGATGCCAGTAAATCTAACAGAAGAATACTGCAGGGCGAAATTCATCATGTTATTAACCCAGACCCGTACCGAGGAATCTTTGGCTCTGATCCTACTGGTTATGCCAAAGATGTGCAGGATCACATTGATTATGGTACTTCAGGAAAAGTTGCTGGATTTATATCTGAAACCATTCAGGTTGGTGACTTGACTTTGACACTTGTTTCCAGTAAGACTTTGATACTAGTTCCCAGTCAGCAGCGTATAATTTTTTTGACAACCGTGAAAATTAAATTTCAAGGAAACTCTTTTCTCTCTTTTGGATGAATATAGGGAGTTGGAGGAGCGGTTGAATTGGCCCCTGGATACTTGACATTGGTTTATGACATTGTGCGTAAGGCAGGAGGTGTTTGCATAGCTGATGAGGTGCAAACAGGGTTTGGTCGCACAGGAAGCCACTATTGGGGTTTTGAGACACAAGGTGTCATCCCTGACATTGTTACTATGGCAAAGGTATTTAAAATCACCTCTCAGATTTGTTCATCAGTGCTGCAAAGATAATTCTATGTTTTAAATAGCTCTCACTTCAATATGTTACTTTCACTATCTTTTGAAAACTGCCTGACCATCCCACAAGTAACACCCAATAGCATTTATCAGGGCATTGGCAATGGTTTGCCATTAGGAGCTGTAGTAACAACACCAGAAATAGCACAAGTAATGGTGCAAAAAATTCAGTTCAATACTTTTGGTGGGAACCCCGTGTGCTCTGCTGGTGGACTTGAAGTATTGAGAGTCATAGACCAAGAGAGGCGTCAAGAGCATTGTGCTGCTGTTGGTTCACACTTGATTGGACGTTTGAGGGAGCTACAAAGAAGTCGTGACAGTAATTTATCCTGAACTTAGCATCTCAGTACTCTGTTGTGATTTTTGCCTCTGTGATTTACAGGACATTTTCTGTTAGCTGTATATTAAGTATTCTGTTGGCTGTCTTTTTGCACCTTCTGAAATCCAAACTACTTTCAATGCAAACCAACTATTACTAACTTGCTATAGCAAACCATACTTTTGAGTGTGGTTCTATTCATATACCAACATACACTAGAGTAAACTTAACTAGATTTTTGCTTAGGGCTCTTTTCATCCATCATAACTATATATAAAAGCAGATTTTTTTTAAAAAAACTTTTGATTGATTATAAATTTAATACAATATTAACATTATAGCATATCTCCAATAGTAATATGTAAATTCCACCTCACTCTGGTTAAGGAAAAAAAAATAAACATCGAAGATATTCTTAAAAAAGAAATTATTAAAACCTAAAAAAAAAGTAATCTCATCTTTTCATTGTTTTCCTGTGTCTAAAACCCTAAATAACATAAAATGAGTTTCTTAAATCACTCCTAACTTATATAGTATATCAGTAGCATTTTATTTTGCAGTTTGTGCTGTAAACCTAGTTCCTGTAAGTGTGTGCAGATGAGTTTTCTTTTATGCATGTGCTTGTACAATATCTTGGGATGGGCTGTTACACAAATAAGCTGCATGTGAATGTTGTGCACATGTGTGTTTTTGTAAGACATGAGCCAGGCTAGTTTCTTTCCTTACGAGCTTCATGTAGGATTAATTAGCTTTGCTGCTTCTGTAGCCTTGTGCAGAATAGAAATCAAGCCAGCCAAACAGATGTCCAAATTTTATCAACTTTTTCGTGAGATGTGATGATTACATGAATTTAGATGTTGATATGTAACTTATGAATTACTATTAGTTTAGGGCAACACATTGTTTTACTTTTTTGTGATATTTTAAGCTGCTCTGAAATTTTAATTGTTGTTTCAGTCATTGGAGATGTAAGGGGCAGGGGCTTAATGGTAGGTATAGAACTTGTGACTGACAGGAAGGAAAAAACCCCTGCCAAGGCAGAAACTGCAATCTTGTTTGAGAGTCTTAGAGGTAATAAGGCACAACCTCCCAACACCATAAACGTAGAAAAGATAAGCCTTTGATTATGAAATGATTTTCTCATCGATTTCTACTTTGTATTTATCATCACTGGTTCCTGAGTGCAGAGCTTGGCATCTTAGTCGGCAAAGGTGGAATACATGGAAATGTGTTCCGTATCAAACCACCAATGTGCTTCACCAAAGATGATGCAGGTACTCTTCATGTCTCTTCAAGTGCTTAAATAAATTAAACCCCGGTGTTTTTAGATAAGCAATAAGTTAACTTTCAGGAGAGATTCTGAGAGCTTTTAAAAATTGCAGTTTCTGTGAAAAAAAGCTCTGAATTGCTTGCATGATGATTACCATTGTTAATTTTGTTTACATGCTCTTTTTAACCAAATGATCTAATGTCACGGTTTTTGTTTTGGCATACACAGACTGTCTTGTTGACGCGTTGGACTATTCAATGTCAAAGTTGTGAGGAGCTACCTGCCAGAAGCTGAGATGAATATGTAATTATTCACATTTTTTGGCATCGATCTCTTCTGATAGGTTGCTTTCAATAATATCGAGCGAATATCTAACCTTTCTAACAATAGGATGAGTTTGCTTGTTTCTTATTCTAGTACCTGAAAAAATCAAACTGTATTTCCATGTTCTGTGGATGCACATGTCATAATGGGCACCAATGGATAAACATTACTTGAAAACTCATGCAAGGAAACATAATCCAAGAAAGGCTTTAACGGTTATCGGTGTGTGCGACAGATAATTTTTAGGTCAACGGTGCTGGCAAGACATTAGATTATTTCGTTTTTAGGGTGCAGCAGAGTCAATACTCAAGAAAAACTTACATTGCAAGAGGACCTCGGACCTCTGATGACAGTTAAATGTCCAATTTTTCAGAATTATTGGCTTTGTAGTTCCAGGTTACTCAGCAATACCCCCCAAATCAGGCCATGTGCCTAAGCAACCATCTCTAAATGTGGATTCTGAAGACTAATATATTGATTGAGCTCAACTGGTGATATAGAAGCGGCAGGGATCGATAAGAAGATTAAAATACTAAAGACGTGAAACTGGAAATGCTCTTTGCTTTATATTTCTCCTTGTACCAAACATAAATTACAAACCAGAAAAAGGGGAAAAATTGCTAGTACAGAAGAAAAGAAACGAAAAATATCACTATCTAGATAAAAAAAGGGAGAGACCAATCATGTTAAACTATTCTATCAAGCCATTCAAGTGTGGGCTCGGGATGGTTGATTGATAGTGGCAGTCTAATGAACACGTCCAAAGATTTGTCGTTTTAATTAGTGGAATGACATGGATTGGTTAGTTCAGTATTGCTGACAAACCTTGCATGTTTTAATGATTACAGCAAGATTAGTAGAACTTGTAATACGATAGTAACAATATCGCTTTCTTTTTTGCTTTGCTGCTTACTTTTGCACATCCCTTTTGAGTGGTTTATGAATAGCTTTAGCTTATTTAGGGCTTTGCTTGTGTTGCTGGAACGCTATCCTGTTGTATGACAACCAGGTTATTTCCAGTAATTATCCATGCTCATTATGGGACCCCAAGACAACTGAGCTAAAGCTGTCCCAGTCAGAATTCCCTGGAAATGAAACAGAAACTAATGGAAACAGAATGGCTGAGTTGCATCTTCTTAATTGTGCATCAATGATATTACATAATTTCGGCAGCAAAACATCCATGCGATTCATTATTGACCTCGAGTTCATTGTCAGGTAGGGTTTTCCTGGCCTACAGTGACCATTTCAGTATAAGCAAGGGAGAAGGGAGGCAACAAATAATTTGCAATTCTCACGATTTATGTACAAGGCAGAACAAAAATACAAACACAAGTAGACTACAATTTACATGACAAAGTTTCACCTGCAGACTCAACGTGATATATCATTTGATGGCAAGACAGTAGCAGCACTGAAAATTGATTTAACCACAAGCTTCCTCTTGATAGAATGGCTATTTATATCTACAACTTTCCAGTTGTAGGAGGCTGCTTGAAAAATGTCAGCAGCTTGAATTGTCTACATATAAGATTACATCATTACCCTAAGACGCCCTCTTTCTTTCTGAGTATGGCTCCAGTGATGATTATCTCCTTGAGATCTCGACCAGCTATAGGGTCCTAATATGAAGCTAGGCAGGCTCACGTGGGCGAGTAGCCCAAAGTGAACTCAGAGCCCGGAGCCGTTGGAAGTATTCACCCAAGGCAAGCAGCCCTCGAGCTGCCTGACGTGTTGTTAAGATCCGAGACATCTGCTGCAAAGTTTCCTGGCGTAGATGGTCTGCCTGTTAAAACAAAGAGTTGATGTTAGATATATCAACAAGCCCAGCTGATTGATCTCATTCAGAAAGCTGGGGAGCATAACTTCAAGCACAACCACTTTTGACCTAAATGCTAGCGAAAACTTGGATATCACCCACATCTGCATAACAAGATTATTTCATGACACGAGGCACTAATATGCTTTAATGATGAAAGTTATGAATGCCTTTTCCTCTGAAATTGAAGTGATTACTTCATGGATTGTGTATGTGTTATGAGTGCACATGCCTAAAGAACTTAGACTAAAACCATTCGAGAATGCAAAGTGAAGGTGTGCATTATAAGACCTGCTGCACAAAGCGGGCCAGTTCTTCTAACTTCTTCATTGCAGTTTCCATATGAGGCGAGGAACTTGCTTCAACCAACTGACCAGCTGCCACAGCCGCTGATACAATTTGCTGGAGTTTTTCCAAACCTTGTGAAAGAGCATCTTCAGCTTGCTGGCATGATTGTTGAAGATTATGAACATGCGCAAGTTGCTGTTCTGTCAAGGGATCCATGCAAGGCACGAGAATCTGTAATCAAAATAAATTTGTGAATATATCTCAGAAGAAACTGGGTCGGAATAGAAAATATGACAAGGTCCAGAAACACAAAATAAAATGAATACTTGAGTCAATGAAACAACCATTTGAATGATATAAGAACTTATTAATCGTATGAACCAAATGATAAGATGCTAATCTATAACATATGTTGGTGCTGATACTTACGTCTCGGAAGTGAGAAATGCTCTTTTAACAACCACGTGCAATTTGCATGACTCTATACCAATAGCAGAACCCTCCAAATGAAGTATCACTGTATAAATATTTGCACTTTACATGACTAGACAGGACTTGCTGGCTATTATGTGCAAGACAACACAATTACCACAGTTTTGGAGTAACGAGGGCCCTAACCATATTCACAGCAAAGCAGACAATGACCAAAAACCAACTCCATAATCAATAAACCAGACTGGCAACATGTCATGCACTTTAACAATTACCAGCGTAATGCTCGACCTGAAAGAAATTTAATACCGAGCCGAGCATCAGCGCAGACCAGAATGCAGTGATAAGTTGCCAAAGTTTTAGATCAAGTTTACCCACCTTGACAAGGTGGTGAGATCAAAATGAGGTATTTCATAAGTTCAACGGCACCCCCATATATAACCTTAAATTAATAATTTTAAATCACTAATTCATCACCTCAAGAAGCTTTGAAGGGCGAAACCCTCCGATCCACAAGAAAAACCTTTCTGCCGATGATTTCCACAAGCCAGACATCACATAGAAAACATCAGCTTTTGCTGCAGTTGCTTTCAGGCGAAAAAGTTCGGAATAGAGGCTCATGTCACTCTCTACAAGCATGCGGAGCTCTACATCACTTATATGAGCGTTTAAAGCAGTCCTCATATCACAAATATGTCTGTTTTGCTCCTCCAACCAGTGTCCATACTCCATCTCAAAAGTTGCAATCCCTGCAGAATCCTCAGAGTCAGCATATGGTTGGTAGATAAATGTGAACGAACAAGATTAAAGTTAGGCCACAAGAAGTTAAATGTCAAGAAATTAACAGAGAAAATATAGGCATTTTTCAGGTGAAGTCATATATCGACAGCAAGCTATTAGGACCGTACTTTAACTGCTAATTTCAGGCATGTCAGCCAATAAAGAGGACAGCAGTTCACCTTTTTATTTGCCATTGAAGTGCTTGATCATTGTTTAAACATAATACATAGTAGTAGTGCATGAAGATCGAGTTACAAGTATATGAATTAATTAATGCAACAAATCGCTTCTACTTTGGATGGTCTCCGGTGCTCAAATGAGCTCAAGCAAACTGAAAATTTTTCAACTAAAATAATTTCACAAATTTACTAGAAACTAAACCTCCTATCTTCTTATATAATTTTGTCATTCTCTAGCAAGAATCAAACAGAGAGTAAACGACTAACTTGGAGAGAAAAATAAAAAAGAAAAAGACAGCTCATATAGAAAATAAAGGGAACCATTAACTTTTAAGAATAATTTAAAGGTCTAAAGCATGAAACATTTGACAATGTCCAGTGCAAAGTGAGAGAGACATGTAATTCAAACTTGATAGACCACTTTCTGGGAGTTCGGCAGCAGAACAGAAAGTAATAGAGTACTTTGGCAAACATACCTGAGTTTGTAGGTCCTCCAAAACCTAGCTGACTAGCATCTAATCCACCACCAATATACAGGCCCTGTTGTCTAGCTCTGTCAAGCTCCTGCTCCAACTGAATGAGCTTCACACGACTTGATTCTAACTGCTGAACATAAGCCTGTAAATAAAAATTAAAATCACATTTAGTAACAATAAACCTCTTATTGCTTGTAGGCCAGCAGTTTTTAATGCATGGTGGATAGTCCATCCTACCTTCTTCCGCAGACGGCTTTTACGAGCAGCCTCACGATTTTGTGCAAGACGTCTTTGTACCTGTAAGCATTTGTATGTATAGTTACGAAACAAGTATTCATATTTTTCAGAAAGAACTCTCAAGGTTAATTTTTTTTGTTGTCGTAAGAGAAGCTTGTGGTTGAAACTATTGGATGATGAACATATTTGTATCAATAGACAGAAAACAACAGATTCTAAACATCTATGGATGGAATGATCTAAATATGGAAAAGGTCACGCTGTCAAACATATCATATTATTTCAGTGTTAATATCTTGACAATCTCAATTAAATAGTGACCGAAACTATAACAAGACTAAAGTAAGACTTCAACAGAGAAAGAAGAGATACATGACATGACAATCAAGAGATAAAAGGCAACCAACATAGTTTAGCAGAACTAGAAATCCATATCTATATATGATAACATTACGATTATTTGTTATGGAAGTAAACGAGCGTGCGCTTGTGTGTGTGTGTGTAGATAGATAGATAGATAGATAGATAGATAGATAGATAGATAGAGAGAGAGAGAGAGAGAGAGAGAGATCCACAGCCAGCATCACTATCAGACTTTACCTTATCAGCAGGTTTAGATGCTTCTTGGTCATACTTGTTAGAATGTCCAAGAGTGCCCTGTGAAGTATCCTCTGACTAAAAACAAATAAATAAAAAAAATATGCATCAGCTTGTAAATCCGAAAAAAACCAGATATTAGAACTAAGAGTGAGCTTCCAACAATTTTCACCTGATTGTCTAGCTTTGTGTCTGGTGCTATAATCATCGATGCATACGCATTTGGATTACCAGCTATGAACATTGTTGAAGTATTAGGATTTCCATTACTCTTAAAATTTTCTCCCCACATACCAATCTGATGCATAGGGTCGTAGATGCCCATCCTTTCGGAGGTGACAAACTGAGTGGATGTAGAATTCATTGTCCTTTAAATTGGGGAGGCAGATCAATAGGCTCTTGGCATAAATGCATAAATGCGGAGATGAAAATAATAGGAGGCGCTTGAGTTCAGTTGACAATGGACGAGTTTCAGAAGTTGGGACAAGAAGTCTTCACATTAAGGTTACGAAACAGAACTGAGTAAAGAAAAACACAATAAGACAGCGACTGACAAAATATAAATCAAAATGACAGTGGTAGTGCCAAACAGCAGAAAACTAAAGGGAAAAATAGAAAGTGAAGCAAGTGCATGAGATCCCAACTATACCAATCTGGTATCAGAGACTAATATCTTGCTGCACATCACTATTCATGACTTTCTGGTACCATTTGAACCCTAGGGAGGCAAAAGTAAATGCACATTTATGGCAGATAAAGAAGAATCTTGGATTCATGTAAGTGCACAAGCCACTGACACTTCCCCTGAAAGGCATTCCACAGCCACGAAAAGTCTGTGAATGTGCTCTATCAAAACACTCACATAACCTTCACATAGAGAGAGACCACCAAGCATGAACACCCCCCGCCCCCCTTTTTTTATTTCATTCGTCTTGTGTCTCGGCTCATTCCTATACCACCATTTTTGGATCTACTGTTTGCTTGTCTCACTTAACGTGCTTATGGTGGAACCGGTCCTATATGCGTGGTTTGCTATTGTGATAGGAAATCTCCAAACATGAGGTATCTTTAATCATTGCCACCAGAGAAGAGGAGCAAGAGGTCAACTAGATTGTTGAGTCTTTGTCGACAATAGTGATAAATGGATTGCACATAGGTGAAAATAGAGGAAAACTAGAGTAACTCTGTGATAAGCTTTTCCTACCGTCAACTTTAAAGAGTATCTCACAGTTACACATGAGAATTACAGCCCTCGAAAGCCAAAACTAATTGACAAACAACTTGTTTTCAGGCCGAAGCAGCACAGCTGCAATCATAAAAAGGAAAGGTTGGAAGCAGAACAGCTTGTTTTCCTCACAGACAAAAGCAATCATACATCAATTTTGGCTTCCATCCAGGCCAGAAACATAGAAGAAACTCATTTTCAATTGCTAAAAAAGAAAATCCTAAGGAAAGCAGAACTTATTCAAACACTCAAAAATTTTAGGACATCAAAAAGAGCCCCTCTTCCACGTCAATCAATGATGCGCAAATCTCATCACGATAAGCATACATAGATACACGCACACATATGTATATAGTAATATAGTATTAGCTTTAGAACACTTGAATTCTCCTAGCTAAGCTAGACTTGAACAGAGCAGCTTGAAAATTATTAGATTTCCTTATCTTTGTCGAGCCCTTTTCAACTTTCTCAATAACCAAACAGACTCCCTCAAAAACAAACCAGAAGAAAGCAAAGGAAAAAACATACCTTTTTTCAAATCAAAGCAACATGAAAGAAACTTTCCCGCCTCTGCAACTGCAAGAAGTAGGACTAGAGGCAATTTTTGGAAATTTTCTGAAGTGAAATCCAAAGAGAAGTAATAGAATTTGTTGCAGTAATTCTCTCAAAACCACCAGTCCCATCATCATTAGCAACAAGAATCGAATGACAATAAGACAGCTTAAAAGACACGCTCTTCCCTTCAATACTGTTCTATATTCATTTTTTTTTTAATTTTCTTTTTTATATTTTTTTATACGCATGGAATTAAATATATTGTATTTAAATTTTAAAGAAGATATACTCTACAGCTTTTGAATTTTTATGAAAAACGTCGCAGTTAGTGTAAAATTTCAGGGAAATGATATTGTATAAAAAAAACTATGGGAAATAGCATAGTTTGACATAATTATTATTCTAAACATGATTTTAAACAAAACCATGATTAGAATATCAATCAAATAATATAGTAATGTTTATGAATCGCATTTACGATGGGTATTTAAGCACCCATTTGTTCTCTAGTGTCCCCACTCCTTAAAAAAACAAATAAACCACCATAAAAACAGCCTGCAATCACTAAAAACAAACTTCAATCCTCCACCCAAACAAATAAAAAAAAAATCATCTTTCTCTCATCTTCTATTATTTTATTTTACTGCAGACCGCCAGCCTGACAGCTTTCTCATTGTGACAACCGATAGACCCACCACTAGTTACTAAAAAATCAAATCAAGGTAAAATAATTACAATGTCAAGTAGTTTTATGAGTTTCGTTGTTGAATTGAAAAAATTTGCATTATGTGTTAATAACTGAGTATTTTGTTGATGCTGATGTTACTGTAATTAAGAGTTTTAAGTGATGCAATTATGTATGTTTTTATATAATTAATATTATTTACGGAATCAATTAGGTTTGAATTAGATAAATTAGGGTTTGAATTGATTTTTGGGGCTATTTTTCATATGCGATAAATTTATTTGAATTGAGATAAATTTTGTTGTAATTGATGCAATTAGATAATTTTTTAATTAATTGATACTATTAATAAAGTTATGGTTAAAATCATAATAAATAGAGTTTGTATTGAATTTTAATAAAAATTATCATAATTGAGGAATTTGTTTCAATTGAGATTATTTAGGTTTTAATTGGTACAATTAGATATGCTTTTATTGATATTATTAATGTTAAAATAATAGCAATTAAGGTTTGCATTGAATTATGAAATATATTGTTAATATATTGTTTTGATAGAATGGGTATTTTTATTTTATAGAATATATCTTCCAACTTCTTCAAGTTATGTCATTCTATGGGTAGTATTGTTTTTGTTACCATAATAATATACCTTTATGTTCTTGAATGTTATTAGAGATGTGTCATTTAAAAATATCAAATAAGTTATATACAAAAAATTTAGATTAAATTATAATGATGTAGAAATAATTATCACTTGTAAGCATCTTGTTAAAAAACATCAGTATTTTTTTGTATTGATTGTATGTGATGTAGATTTTAAAAATATAATATAAAGTATAGAGATATTATTATATTTATATCTATATCTATTTATCTATCTGCTCAACCAGTTGGATAATCATCACATTTAACTAGTACTAACATATTTTGGATATTAAAAAATAGAATTATGAGAATTTATAATAAAAATATAATTTAAACTACAAATTGTTATCAATATAAATATGACCCCTACAAATTGATAATGATGATAATATCAATGTAAATTTGATTAAAACATTAAATGATGTTAAATGTGAAATAATAAGATCTTATATTTTAAAATTTGATTATGATATTGAAGTTGATGGTATGATTTATAATAATTGATCTATTTATCATAGAAATTTAGTAGTAATGTTGGTTTTGTAGTTGGACAAACTTTTTAAGTTAAAAATAATTTAATGAATAATGTTAAGCAATAACATATCACATACTTGTTTGAATATCAATTGCATCATTCAAATTAAATATTTGTTAAATTACAATATATGCATGCTTTTTAATATTGATGGTATTTACATGGATTTAAGATAAAATTGTGTTTTGTTATAATTAATTGGTATTTACATGGATTTAAGATAAAATTGTGTTTTGTTATAATTAATTGGTATTCAAATTGGCGTTGGTGTATTAATAAACAATTACTGTCTTTAATTGTTATTTAATATAACTATTGTTTTTATTAATTATTTATTAATAATACCACAATTCTTATTAGTGGTAAGGTGAAAGTGTGTTATTTTTGAAATAATTTTTTTTTATCTTATGCTAAATTCTCAAAATTTTACTAAATTATGTTAGAGTAGTAAATGACTCACAACTTTTTATCTAAGAAAAAATTAACAAAAGGAAATATTTTTTTTTTGGTGATGTGATAACCACGAAGAAGATGTGTATTTGATCTCAATTAATAAAGGACGGTCCATGAATTTATTTAAATTTTAATTACAAAACTAAAAAAATTAATTTTAAATAGTACTTTTATTTCTATTTATATTACATCAAAAGGATGAGGTAGGAGAAATGTATTGTCAAGGGCACATTCCAGAGGCAGAGGTAAAAGAGAGGGATTTTATTATTAGGAATGATCAATCTAGACCGCAGACAACATAAATTAAAAAAATACAATGTTGTTGATTATTGAGTTCTTGATATTATTTTATTATGTCTTTGTTTTATTGGCTCCTCATGGCTACAGGGAGTCAAAGTTTACACAGGCGTTTCCACCAACGCTAATGTGCGCACCAGAGGATCTGTCAATGCTCCCCCCTTCGGAGGTATCTTGTTCGGTGCATCTGTTTTTCAGTTAAATTTGATTTTTTTAATTTAAATATATTAATGTTAAAAATAAATTTTAAAAATAAAAAAATATATTATTTTAATTTATTTTCGAATAAAAATTACTTTTAAAAACAAGCTATACGTATTCTGTACACCCCTGCACACCTCCGCTGCGTTTGTGTCTAACGTCCTTTTCCGGTGAGTATTTCAAGCAAATCGAACAGGTTCTTTTTATCTTATAATAAGACAGGTTATATTGCAACGGAACTTCAAATTTTGAGATTTAAGTTTTGATTGGCTTACACGGGCATGTGAAGAGCGTGAGCCAGGGGATCGGAGTTGGATTGTTATTGCGGGAATGGGGATCAGCCAAAAGTATCTGTTTGGTTACAACGTGGTAACACGCGCTATGTTTTCTGCGAGTAGGATTTGTTTTCCTGGAGTGGGATCATAACGGCTTCAATTGGATTAGATGATATTATTAATTATTAATTATTAATTATAAATATACGGTGCAAAATACATCTTGTATCCCCTTCCATGGTACAATGTTTTTTTTATGTTTTTTTTTTAATTTGACTTTAATTGTACCAAATTATAGGCTAATTTGTTGAATAATAATCGAATGGAAAGACCAGGAATTAAAGTTTAAAATACAACGAAAATTAGTCACTGTAAAAAATATTAAACGAAATATTTAATGTATTTAATGGCAGAATCAATTTTAGTCTTAATTTTTTTTTATACAAGAGAAAGTTGTTGTAATCTAACATTAAATAGAAAAAAAATTATATTGACACTTTAAATAACAGTTATCTTTTAATTATTTTGTATATTTAATTTTTTGAGAGGTTATTCTTATTTACTTTTATCTTAGAAAATTTATATTAAAAATAAAAAATATTTTTTGAATAATATTTTTAATATGTGTAACTTTATATAATAATTTTTTGTTTTTTATTTATTTAATTAATTTCTTGTATATCTATTTTTATTATGATTTAACTAAACAATAAAATAATTTTTGTGAACAAAGTTTTTAAACAAAACTATCTCAAAGATCCGAGTTGTAAAACTAAATATCTTGGTTTATTTACCATGCTTAATTTTTTATTAATTAATATATATAATTTTTAATTTATTTTATTAAATATATACATAATTTTTTATTTTTATATAAAAAACATTGAAAAACTCTATATATTTATTTTTTTATGAAAAATGCTAACTAATAAATAACTAATATTACAAGGTCTTCAAAGGGCATGACACGATAGCAAAAGGTTGGAGATTTGCACAACAAGTCTCAAGTTTGAGTTAGGGTATACATATCTTATAAAAACTTGAAATAACCAAAATTTTATTCGCTCATTTGAATCTATAAAATACATTTTTAAAAAAATAAATTTTTTTAAAATAAAATAAAATAACTAGTATTGTAAGTAGTTTTAAATAATAAAAGTTAGTTAAAACATGACCCACGTAACCTTCACGGAAAAGTCATATATTAAAAAATTAATATTAATAAAAAAAAATTATATATTAAATAAATTAATTCCATTAAATTACATAAATTTAATGGCTAAATATTGAAGAAAAAAAAGAGAACTGATTCTGGAAAAACTAATGCAAAGTAGGCATCGTTAAAAAATTTAGATGTACAACACATAAACTAATTAGGATACATAGTTTAGATATTAAATAATAAAAATATCATGAGGTTTCGTCATTGCTGACGATGATGTACTTGACCCTACGGCTGTGGTATGGTCACTGTGCATGAATGAATATATGCAAAGATAATTGATTAACTTACACAATCATAAAATATGCAATTATTAAAAAAAATAAAAATTATACTAAGATCAGAGTTGAAGAAGAGAGAAAAGCTACAATAAAGAAAAATCTGCAGGCCGTTTTCTCCAATAAATACTGCATAAATATGAAAAATTAAATAAGTGTGTTGAATAGATCTTTTAAGGAAAATCAACAAAAAAAAAAAAAAGCAAAGCAGGGAGAGACACATTAAGCAATGTGGAAAATAACTTCATTAAATATGAGGATTAAGAACTAATCACTTAGATTAAAAACTATAAGTAAGAAATTAATAGATAATTATGCGTTTGATAATTGGTTCAACCTATTTCTTAAGAAACAATTTATCTGCAAAAAAGATCAAATTAATGATTTTTTAAATATTTTTTGATAGCTTAGATTTAATGATGTTAAAAATAAAAAAAAATTATTTTAATTAAAAAATATTTTAAAAAAACATTATACGCTATGTTTTGACTTTAAAAAGATAAATAATAAAAACTCGTTTGTTTACTAGAAAATACTGTTTTTTAAAATAATTTTTTTTTGAAAAATAAATTTTTTTAAAATTATATATTTCTTGATAATTGATATTGTTATATAAAATGAGTTTAAAAAACAATTTACAATATTTGTTCATGCCTTCAAAAATAAATTAAAAAATAACTTATAAATATTTTTTTTAAATTTGTCTATATATATATAATTATTTGTCTGCTTACAATAAAATAATAAGATATAAAATGTATAATACTGAAAAAAAGTAATTTATTATATCACATATTTATTTATAGCTTATTTTATAATATATATATATATATATATAATATCATGGGCATATAATGTTGTTAAATATTTTTTAAGTAAGTTTCCTTTTGAAACCTCAAAATAGTTTTTAATTAATAAAAAATAAAATTAGTTAATGATATTAATTAATAGTTTATTCTGTACGTGGCAATAGAAAGAAAAAGATTTATAGGTTATATATATTATGTATTAAAGAAAAAGGTATTTTTTTAAATTAAAAATAGAAAAATACTTTACAATAAAAAAATTATTTATTTTATCCTTGTTGGAAACTAATTTCCAAGAATTTACCAAACATTCAGAAAGAAAGCTGGAAAACTAATTTCAAAGAAGTAGTTTTCTTAAAACGATCAAGTCCAAACTCTCGTTCTCCTCTGCCGTCCATTGCAGGTTAAAAGTGTGTCACGTGACCACCGTTCAAAAATAATTGACATGTGGACAAAGAGTAGGCCCCTTCTTTTACGCATCACACGCCTCTCTCCCCGTCGTCACCCACGTAAACTAGTTAATGTCCACTTCTACTCTTATACTTTTTGATTTTCCAGTATTACCCTTATGATTTTTAAAAAGTCTTAATTTTATCCTTTATTGCTGAGTAATCAACGAGAAGCTAATTATTAGCTTCCTTTCGTTTGTTTATAAATACTTTTCTCTGTTTTTTCCTCTCAAAACCCCGTACATATTTTAATATATAAAAGACTTATGAAATTAATTAAAAAAAGAAAAAACTGGATTTAGAAAGCTATACTATTTAATGGTTAGGGTGTTCACCTTGGAACCTTTTGGAAGCCAGAAGGGTAAAAGATATTGAAAAGTCGTGTGGCAGTGGAATATTGGTGATTGATAGGGGCAAAAATAAAATAAAATAAAATAAATAAAGTTTACCCAGATGATTAAAAAAATAGAAAGAATCCAAATTCTGAGTACGAATCTTGATCCACTTGCGTAGTTGTTTGTTACATGTCTTCTAAACAAATATTTTTGAAAGCTTGGTGATCCTACCTAACCGTAAGCAGCTTATGGCTCTTCGTGCCCTGCAAGGACAAGAGCATATTCGTAAAATCCTATACCATGAACTTACATAGAAAATTAGAGATGTGGACTTGGTCATAAGCTGAAATTGTGATCCGATGAAAGGTGCTTGGACATGAATTAAATATTATTTTTAAAAATAATTTTTATTTATAAATATATCAAAACAATATGTTTTAATTTTTTAAAATTCATTTTTAATTTCAGGACATTAAAAAAATCCGAAAATATAAAAAGTATAATTTTAAGTAACAAATATTATTCAAATATATTAGAGAATTGATTGGGATTTGGACGTCTGAGTCAACTATAAGCAAAAACAATTCTTCTCTAAATGAAAAAATTAAAATTAAAACGTTCATTTAATCAAATTATAATATTAAAAAATGAATGAATTTATGTTTTATTTTAAATTATAAATTATTTTTATTGTTATTTGGATATTTGATGTCTTAAATTTATTTTGTATTTTGGATATTTGAATAATATTTGTTACTTGAAACTTTTAAATCCTTAAATTATTATATTTATTTTTTTTAAATTAATTAAAAAGTGAGTTTAGATTGAGATTAAAATACGCGTTGAATCTAAAAAATAATAATTCATGTTTAATCATTTTTCATAAAATATTTAATAGTTAACCCACTAGGTCAACTGACGACTTAGAAATATTTAAGTTAGATTATTTTAGATAAAATCTGATAATTTTATATAAAAAATCACCTCAATAATATATTATAAACAAGTTGCTTCTAATATATACATAGTTTTCCGCCTGTGGTACATTTATATATCACTTTGTACTTTCAAATTTTTTTTAAACTTATTTGTGCCATTAATTAATTTAATTATCCTTTGGAGCTAGATATAGAGTTTCTTAAATATTTTATGTATATAAACTTTTGTACATATCCATCAAGCGAGTAAATTAATTTTAAAGTAATATATTTTTAATATTTTTAAATTATTTTAATATGTTAATATTAAAGATATTATTTTTAAATCTTTTGGATGATAGGAACATATCAAGGAAGGATATTTAAATAAAAATATTAAAATATTTTCTTGCTAATAAATATATCAAACATAGCTAGCCAGTCTCAAGACGATATGAATATGAATCTCTTGATAAATAGAAAAATAAAATAAAATAAATAATTATATGCTTTCAACGGATGGCTTTGATGCTTCCTTCTATATCATTTCGGTGATCAGATTTATGGGAGCAAGATCGTATGCGCGCGGGTGTGTCAAGCTCTCTTGCACTTGTTCAGGATCTTTGCCAAACTCAGTTAGCTGCTCTGGTGTATTATGGCCCCATGCATGGGTTCTGTTGTCTCCAACTCTTTCCATTATTAGAGGATTTTCCAAGCTCAGTTGTCAAACCGGCACAACAAAGCTAGCCTCGCTCTTTGGACAGGCAAAATGCATCCTACAGGTACGCATTATAGAGACAACATGAGCATGGTCTTATTTGATTCATCAAGTACATTTCTTTTTTATTCCTTGTCGTAAAGTCGAGTTAGCAATCAAACCCTCAAATTCAACTTTACGTACTCTTAGTACTAGAGAATGATATCATGCCTTTTGAAATATTAGTTAATAATTTAAGTTTTCAAGTAGAAATATTTTATTTGATATAATAATAATAATAATGATTAAAGAATTAGAAGCTCGAATTTTATTATTTTATTTTAATTAATAAAAAAATTAAGTATAAAATAGTGTAAACATATATAAATTTTAAATTTAAAAAAATATAAATTATATATTGATATCTTATATAATAGTATAGGTATTTGAATTGGGATACTTTTTTAACAAATGTCTTAAATCACTTGATTGCAAATGAAAAAAATAAAATAAAAATTACTACACATCTCAAATCAAAGAAATTTTTAGATGAACATGGATAATTAGACTAAACAAAATATGTGAGGGGGATGGCACAATAATTTTATTGTTGAGAGAATGCGGGGGTCTTGAATGCAACAATAATTATTGCTTATAGAAATCATAATTTGGTTATTGTAACGGATCTCAACATTGTTATTATATATTAAATGTTGCAATCAAGAAATATTTTAGTCGGTAAATTTTTAATAGATTTTATCATGTATATATTCTTTTGATATATATTAAAAAAATTATAGTTATAAAGAGAATCACTATTAATGTTGTTTACTTGTCAATTACCGGCGGAATAAATTCTGTTGATAAAATAAAACAAGAAAAATAATGATGTGTTATTTTTATCAATATAATAAATTTTATCTATTAAATCGTTTATAGACTGTTAACATTGTTTATCATATTAATTATAAAAGGAATCACCAATGGAAAATTCCATCGATATTTTTCAAAGAGTTTTGAAACTGTTCATTTTTCAATTGTACTGTTAATTATTATTCTTTACAGATAAAATCACTAACAGATTAAAAAGTCATCGGTATTATTTGACGGTTTTCTGAAAAATTAAGATTAAATTAAAATTTTATATTAAATATTACATATAAAATTACCGATATATTGAAAAGTTGTTAGTGATATTTGATAGTTTTTTAAAATTTTTGATTAAATTAAAAATTTAAATTAAATATTATAGACTGAATTACCGATGGAATGAATAAAAATATTAATATTTAATTATCGTCCATAAAACCATCGAATAAAACATCCCAATAAAAAGTCTTTAATCTCTAATTTCACAATAGATCTGTCTTCTTTCTTCTTATTCTTTATATGTAAAAAACATTAATTTTTTTTTGTTTTTTCTCTCCTAAACTACTTTTTTTCTTCTCTATGCTCAAGTGTGTCTTCTTCTCTTTTTTTTTTCTTCTTAGTTTTTTTAATTAGTATATTTTTAATTTTTTTTCTTCTTAGCTTTACTAGCAACAAAATTAACGTAATTTTTTTTCCTTTTTTTCATGTTTTGTTTTGGCTATATTTTTTATTTTATTTTATTTTATTTTTAATTATTTTTATTCTTAATAATTGTATGAATGTTGCTGTAGATTTTTTTGTATAAAAATAATTTTTAGTTGATTTATTTATAGAATTTTTAAATTTTGAGCAATCGCAACTTCACTTTTTTCATATGAATATTTTTAGTTGAATTTATTTCTTTGTGTTATTTATTTGTTACAAATTTATTTGAGTTGATCTTTTTTTTTCTCCAAGCGTTTTGAGTATTATAGAGTGTTAATTTATCTTAATTTAATTATTTTATATTTTTTTAAAAAATATTTTTAAATAATTACCGACGAAATTACTTATAGTATTTTACCGAGAAAAATACCAATGGAATGAAGCTGATATTTTTTTATATATTTTTTCAGTCAAAAAATCTATCAGTAATAATATTTTATTATTATTAATGGATTTACCGGTAAATAAAAAATTCACCGATGAAACATTTTTTTAATAATTTTATTAGTAAATTAATTACTAATAAAATAATGATATAAATACTAATAAAACATTCTATCACTACCAATAAATATAAAGACTGAGGCAGTGTCTGTTTGATTATAGCATGGATGAAAGCTTTATACTATGAGTGTCCTTGAATGAATATAGTATTTGCATGGGCTGCTACCATGTAGTAATTTTCACGAAATGGGTGGAGCATTAATTTATAGTATGATCCATACCATGCAAGGTGTCCCGAGGCGTCACATCCACTAACTTTAGAATTAGAAGGTTCATACAATCACCTTTTCTTTTATCCATATCTACTACGATAAAGGATCTATGCCTCAGATTTTCCACAATGTCAACCCTCGTGGTATTATCTCTTTTTCCCACAAATTAAGTAATTAACTTTATGCTCTTTTAATTGGATCAAGGTTTCAAGTTACTGATTATTGATTATTCACTAATCGCTAATTAGCTGTAGTTCCCGTGGAGTGAGTTATGCTGTCACTAGCACGCCTTTTTCTTTTTTTGGAGGGTTCATACCGTAGCAATACTTTAACCTACCAGGCAGTAATTAACCTGCTCTAACAGGGATGGATAAGTAGTTGGCATGGATTAAATAAATAAATAAAAACCCCTCATGGACACAATAACATATTTTATAGTTAAAAAATTATAAGTATAAGTGAAAAAAGAAAAACTATAAACATACATGTAATCAAATAAATTTAGATCTATATATGTTAATAAATAAATAAATTATTAATGATAATTGAAAAAAATAAGAGATAAATATAGATCAAGATATTTAATCTTACAAAAAGAAACATTTATTTTATTGTGTTTATTTAATTTTATTTATTTAATTAAACTGTAATAACAATAGATACACAAATTGAATTGAATTGATTGAATAAAAAAAATAAAACAACCATTTTGCATGTACATATCAAAAATATTATCTTCATTGTAATTCAACACTATCTTCATTGTAAACATCTCCATTCTTGTTAGTTTTTTTTTATCTAATTTATGGGGCACATGTAATCAATTCGATTTGCCTCTAGATTACAGGAAATGGTAAAAAATAAAATGATCATCTTTATTAATTAAAGATATTTTTTTTAAGGAAAAGAAAAATCAAACCAGTGTTAGCTGATCAGCTACACAAGTTGGTGGCAATTGATTTATATTATTTGAGACATTATGAGCTTGTGTGAAGAGACGTGATGGGAGGACTAATACATTAAGAACTACGTCCAATAGATATAGAGTGTGGATTGTCTAGTAGGAGAGAAAAATAATGGAAAAAAAATCAGGAAAGGATAAGCTTGAATAATAATAATAATAATAATAATAATTAGGAGATGGTGCCAATGATGTGTCTAAAGATGCTACCCTCTCCTTTACTTTTTTTTTTTTTTGCCTNTGTGGTGTTATTCTCAAGTGCAATCCAAAGTGGTCTTGCCACTAAGAATGGCTATCATGCATTTTTGGTTCGTTCTTTGTTTCAAAAATAAATAATGGAACAATCTCTCTCTCTCTCTCCCAACCCATTTTTGGATGCCATTTCACTTTTGTTCATACGAAATTCTTAGCTATTTGACACCAAACTAAACTCCTTGGCGTCTGCTCGCACGGGGGAAGTACACGTCTTTGCTTACGTTAATGTTTTTGCATCACCTGCTGTCAGGTTTTGACAGCGAGGGCTTGGGAAACTGTTTCAAGGGTGGTTGTTGTTATTTTTGAAATAATTTTTTATGTTAAAAAAAAAATATATATATATATATTAATAATTTTTTTTAAAAAAATATTTTTAATATCAACATATTAAAATAATTTAAAAATATTAAAAATATATTAATTTAAAATAAATAAATTTTTTTAATTTTTAAGTTTTAAGTTAAAAAAGCTTTACATGAATTATAATAAAAAAATGAAGCTATTCTTTTTTTTTTTAATTTTTCAAAAAAAAAACTTACTTAAAACAACATACATTTAGCATATTCTTCCATATCAAAGTATACATGATTATAACAAAATTATACACGATTATTAATGATTGTAAGATTATTAATGATTGTGATTGTTTTGGAGTTCATATGACACGTTTGTGTGTGTCATAATTTTTTTTTTATTTGAGAAAACCCCACTTTCTAGAAAATATATTTTATGAGTTTAGGTGAACGAGTAAAACCTCGACTATTCTAAGTATTTACAAGAAGTGCACACCCTAATGCAAACTCAAAACCTACTATACAAATCTCAAACTTTTTCTATCATGCTACGTCCCTTTAGGACATTTGTGTCATAATTGTTAAGTATTAAGAATTGAACAACAATTCAGTTTTATATTCATGGTTTTTATTTTAGTGAAATTGAATGTTATTTTGTTTTCTTGAAAACTTAATTAATTTATTTATATATTAAACCATTTTAATTCAATAAATATTCAAACTTGTTTATTTATAACAGATTATGAGAAATATATTAAGTATAAAATTGGACAATATATAACACGATTAAAATATTGATATCTTCTCCCAAATGCAAAAGTGTCGAAGTAATAAATAACCCGATAAGACCGGGATCGAACCACAAGGAGGTTAATTGTATAAATTATAAATGACAATAATACAACAACAACAACAACAATATTATTAATAATAGTAGTAGAAGTAGAAGTAGTAATAATAATAAAGAAAAAAAAGGATAAGAAGAAGAAGAAAATGATGATGAGAACTTTGAAATGGAATATTATATAAGGATTAAACAATGATAATAACAAATGTCAAGGATAAAAGTTCCACTAATAATATGGCAAACAAGTATAATATAAACTCTTATTATTCAATTAAAAATTACACACAAAAAAGGTTTTAATCAGATTATAGATTTATTAACATAATTACATTAGTCATCTTATTCGATTAATGTTAATACTTGTAAATCTCATCAAGCATTCATGATTATAATTTATGTTAACAACAAATCAAGTTCCTTTCATAGCTTAAGTATCGATTATACCATATAGTATGGGCTATGAGAATGTCAAGTATTTGTTGTACCAAGTGTTATACAACATAAATTAAGATTAGTCATTTAACAAGCAAAATATTAAAGAGTGAACAAGATAACAAATATAAAATATGTTAGTATCAAACATTAAAGTCCATATTAAGTTTACACTATACTTATTCTTACACCATTAGTGTAACCTTTTCACCTTGACATAATAAACTTAGTTAAACATAATGAAAGAAAAGAAAAGGAACATAAATAAGATAAAAGTTAACTAAGTAAATGAAAGGAAATGAAAGGCATAAACTTGATATTAATGAAAACAAATCATAAACATTACATAAAATACAAAAAGAGAAAGTAAGAGCATGATCTTGATATGGAAACCAAGATGTCTAAATACATGGCAAATGTCTCCTTTTATATGCCAAAATTAGGAACTATTGATTTGATGGTTAATTGATGAGTTGGTGAGTAACTGTTGACTTGATGACAATCCTTATCTTCTCTTGTCTGCCCAAAACATCATTGATAACGTTAAAATTAGACCTACTTGAAAACATAAAAGTTGTAGCCAATTATCTCAGTTGTCTTGTATAAAAAATTTAGATCATGTGGACTTCTAAAACACCAGATATGGGCCAAACATTGAATAGTGCTCGGGCTAAAAGACAAATTCGGACTTCTTTGTTGTTGCTACAATTTAAACTTAAAAATGACCTTTTTAATTCTTGGCCTCTATATGAAAGTTGTAAGCCTATGTCTTACCTTTCTATCCATATAAAATAGACCTAAATCTGAGATCTAAAGCTTCAGATATAACCCAATTACCGAACAATATTCTGGTTTAGACTACACCGACATCTCTTTTCGAAGTTTGACCATCTTTTTGTCCTTTCAATTTTAGTTCTTACATTCATCAATCAATCCTTTTATTTATGTAATAGATCTAAATTTAAAATAAATATTAACCATAAATTAAAGGTATATTATATTATTAGATATGTTATTATAAAACATGCTTTAGTTAAGGAGTTATTGATACTTCAAGTGCAAAATGATGATATCAAACCTTGATAAAAATATATTTTTAAGTACTAATCAATATAAATGCAAAATACTTTGAAAAAAAAACTAGTATTTTTTTTTAATTGTGGTGAAGAAAACTAGGATCAATTCATATAATTTAATTATATAAAAAAATATAAATTATGTGTCAAGAGATTTGATTTAAAAAAATACTATTTAATTTGTAATAACCATTAAGAAGATTATATTTGTAAATATCAAATATATTATTTTACCTTAAAATATTATATATGCTAAGATTAAAAAGACTTCTACTTTATATAATTGAAAATTCAACTGTATGTGTAGTTAAGAAAGAGATTTAAAAACTAATGTAATTCTTAAAAAATTAGGTTAATCTCTTTTTTCTATTATATGCCTATTATAATTTCCTATTCAAATTAATTTCTTCTTATTTTATTGGGAATTTCATATTTTTGTTGACTTTGATGGCCACCGCCAACACTTCATGTCAATATCATTCCTTATTTTAGTGTTGTTTACACAATTATTTCCATTAATATTTTATCATGTCTGGCTCTTATGGATGTTAGATTACTTTGCCTTCCATCCATGCTATCAAGAGTTAGGCAGAGAAATATTAATAAGTATAATTTAATTGATTAGTTAAATTTATTTTTTAGAAATTATTAGTTTAAGTGTTATATATTTAAATATCATTAAAAATTTATATAGTTATTAATTTTCAAAATTATAAAATTAATTAAAATATATATAAGCTGAATTGAACATCCATATTAATAAAAAAAATTAAAAATTAAAACAAAGGCTATTTCTTAGAATTATCAAACCTAGGACAATTTCAAAGCTCCTTTAGCCTTAGCATTTCGAGTTTTTTGAGAAGGTCGAAGAAGGGGTATTTAAAATTTCAAAAATGATTGTGGTTAAAAATAATTTTTATTTTAAATATTTTAAAATAATATATATTTTTTATTTTTTTAAATTATTTTTAAATACAATATCTGAGAGTGTAGTAACAGTTGTGATTTAAAATATTTTTAATAAAAAAATATATTAAAATAATATTTTTTATTTTAAAGAATTATTTGACCATTTGTTTTGTTATTATTCTAGCTTTTACATAAATAAGAAAATATAACAATTGAAATACATAATCTTATTATACTGATGTTGTTTATATTATGACAGTTAAATCATGAATTTTTTAATGTGTGCACTAAAGGTAAAGGATACCCAAACATCAATAAATAGGAGTTTTCCGCATGGTACAACAACAAAACAACAAAAAAATTTATATGCCCACATGAATCTATATGTGATTTTCTTAAATGATAACGACGATGACGATCTTAACAGTGGACCCAAAAAAAACGTGTTAATTCCAATGGTCTAGATTGTGCTAAGATTTTCCAAGTTCAATAGTTTTAATTCGCAAAATTTCCCATAAAAAAAATCAATAGAAATGGACTTATTGTCACATGTTTCATTTTCTTATATGCAACTATTTAATTTATCTATACTCAATTATTTTATTCATCAATTCACTCGTGTTTTCCTACATTTTATATTTATTTACAAGGCTAAGAAAATATCTACACTTTTTTAATGTTATAAACAAGCAAAAGACATAAATAAATACAAACAAAAATAAATAAACAAGTTATTTCAGGAATTAAACCTAATTTTTTATTAACTTATAAGGATATACACAAGTCCGTCTATTCGTGGGCTATATATTATGCCCTCTAGAACTTGCATTACCTATAATGCACTGGAATATTTGGATAATTATTCTGTTAATTATTATGATTCATGGAATATTTGCTAGTGAGCATATCTAATAAAGCTGTTTTTTCTTCTAATTTTATATTTTAGTTGTGGCCTTGATGATCCTTCATATCCACTTTAGTGATAATATAATAAATCATACTTTAAAAACTTTTGGGATGCCTAAAACACCTTTCCGTGAATTTAATTATAAACTATTTGCACCCGTTTGATTTTCTTCTAGATGCTTATCTATGTTGGGTAATGGTCATCTTTTATAGGCATTCTCCATGTGTAATTGCAATGCAAGCACACAGACAAACACGTGAAACACAGTTTAATACCGTGTTTGGACTAGGTTTTGCTGTATTTAAAGATTGTAGAGGCAAAGGGTGATTGTAAAAGATGAAGTTGGGTCTTGCCATGTTTATACCTTGGACCCCTGAGGCAACTTAAAATGTAAATAAAATAAAATAAAATAAATAAAGTCGATTCACATTGTTTATTTATAAACTATATTTAAAGAAACCTTTTAGGAACCTTTGATTAGCTAGATTTATTAAATATAAAGGTTAAAAGGAGGAGGATTTTAGTCATGCTAATAATTTTTAAAATAATTTATTTATTTATTGACTACGTATATAAAATCATAGGGGATTATGAGAGGCTGATCTTGGCCTTCTCTCCCGTGAAATATAAAACAAATTCAATGGAGCCTCATTAGATATAGAAATCTAATTAGTATTTTCTATGAGATTTATCATAATTGAGATAAACTAACGAAACATTATCGAAATAAAACTATAAAAAAGTTTGTTAATCATATCGAGGCCTAAAAACTAGAGAAGACATAAAGCTAAAAAACTTACAGAAATGAAATCACAAGCCCAAAATCCACTGTTAACAAGCAAGTCGAAGTTGCTAGGGGCAGTAATAAGGTGTTGCTGCTGCTGCTATAAAAAAAGTTTGTTAATCATACTAAGGCCTAAAAACTAGAGAAGACATGAAGCTTAGAAACTTACATAAATGAAATCACAAGCCCATAATCCACTGTTAACAAGCAAGTCGAAGTTGTCGGAGGCAGTAATAAGATGCTGTTGCTGCTGATATTGTCTATGGACTTCATTTTATTTATTTATTTATCTTTTTTCTTAGACCACTAATATGTTACCTCTATGAAGGCCCTTCAATCAAGATACCAAATACAAGATTTATTTTAAGCATACATTTAAAACATGTATGAGTTTTTCATTTAAATTAAAGAATTTATATAATTTTAGTGGAATTTCAACAAATTCTCCCCTTTAAGGAAACTTACCTAATTTATTTTTTTTGAAATTATCATTTGCACAATGCAATTCAAACCATATTTGTTTTTTACATGTTTACAAGGAGAGGATTTATCTTTATTGTTAAAGAAGATTTAGTCCCTTAAAAATCATCTGAATAGATTAATATGTATATTGAAATTATTAAAAAAATCTAAGTTTATAGGTTTAGACAAAGCTAAAAAAACAATATAAGTTTTTTAACGTGTTTTTTATGATATTCTAAATTGACTAAAACTCTTGCAATAACCAATATAAAATTAATAGGATATTAAAATGTAGATGTAATGACAAGTTTTGACATATTTTTTTAAAATAAAATATCATAAAATAGACTAATAAAATAAAATTTTTCATTAACTTTCTTTTAGGTTCAACACCAATATTTTTTAAGTAAAAATAAAATCTTGTTATCATATTGAGGTTTTAAATCACTATCTTAAATATAATGGTTATTTTTTTCATAAAAATACAAATACTAGTTTAGACCTATTTTAGCAGCATAACATATATTTTTATTAATAAAGTGAGTCAATTACCTAAATTTTATCTAAAATTCTTAAGGTTAGTAAAGTTTTTAGTTACAATAAAAGTACTTAATGATTTTTATTTTTATTTTTGCACATAGAGTTAGCTAAAATGTCTTTAGCACACCACTTAAAAAACATATTAATTTATTATTTAAAAGGTAGTCTAGTTGTAAAAACTTGGAATTAAAAGGTTTATTTCTCGTATAATCTTAGATTTAAGCTATGTAACTGCTAATATTAATAATTACTGGAGACTTATCTGGTTATTAATTTTAAAACCCACAGAGATTAGACAAGATGCATAAAAAAAATCATATCAATTTTTCTTAAACAGAAGCTCTAACAACAAAATCTTTATCCTCAAGTATTTGTTTTTTAAGCAATAAAGGTCTCTTTAGAATTCTCTCGATGTAAATAACAATCTCTCTCTCTCTTTCTGTGCAGGCCTTGTTCCAAATTGAGTTGTTAAATTCTCTGCTAATGTTAATATCCTCTAATATTTGTTACTTGGAACTTTTAAATCTTTAATAAACTGTTATATTTATTTTTTAAATTAAAAAGCGAGTTTGTATTGAGATTAAAAGAGATGTTGAATCTAAAACAAATAATTTATATTTAATTATTTTTAATACAGTATTTGATAGTTAACCCACCAGGTCAACCGACGAATCACAAATATTTAAGTTAGATCATTTTAGATAGAATCTGATAATTTTATACAAAGAGTCACCTCAACAATATATTATAAACAAGTTGCTCTTAAAATATTCATAGGTTTCTTGCCTGTCATCCACTTATATATCACTTTGTACTTTCAAAAAAAAAAGATGAAAATTTCACTTCTTGGCACCAATAATTAATTTAATTATCCTATGAAGCTAGATACATAGTTTCTTAAATATTTTATGTTATAAACTGCCATGCATATCCAACAAGCGAATATATTTTTAATATTTTAAAATTATTTTAAAATATTAATAATAAGATATAATTTTTTAAAAATTAATAAAATCATTAACATCTATTTTGATATAAAACATTATTTAAAGAATAATTATAACTATTCTTCTAAACAAATTTTAAGTGATTTAATATCTTATTGCGTTTACATCATTAATCTAAGAGAAAGAAATCCTAGAAATTATAACGAGTGATCAATGAATATAGTCATTTAAAGCTTAATGGATGGTTTTCAGCCTCCTTTCATATGCTAACCAATATATATATCTTTTAGGTGATAGGAACATATCAATGGAGGATATTTGAATAAAAAGATTAAAATATTTTCTTGCTAGTGAATATATCCAGACATAGCTAACCAGTCTCAAAGACGTATGAATATGAATCTCTTGATAAATAGGAAAATAAAATAAAATCAATAATTATATGCTTTCAACGGATGGCCTTGATGCTTCGTTCTATATCATTTCGACGATGAGATTCATGGGAGCATATATGCCCGGGTGTGTCAAGCTCTCTTGCACTCGTTCAAGATCTTTGCCAAACTCAGTTAGTTGCTCTCGTGTATTATGGCCCCATGCATGGGCTCTGTTGTCTCCAACTCTTTCCATTTTTAGAGGATTTTCCAAGCTCAGTTGTCAAACCGACACAACAAAGCTCCTTGTTTTCCTATGTCTAAAACCCTAAATAACATAAAATAAGTTTCTTCATTCACTCCGAACTTATATAGTATATCATTAGCACTTTTTTTTGCAGTTTGTGCCGTAAACCTAGTTCCTGTAAGTGTGTGCAGATGAGTTTCTTTTATGCATGTGCTTCTACAATGTCTTGGGATGGGCTATTACACAAATAAGCTGCATGTGAATGTTTGTGTTTTTGTAAGACATGAGCCAGGCTAGTTTCTTTCCTTAAGAGCTTCATGTAGGATTAATTAGTTTTGCTGCCTCTGTAGCCTTGTGCAGAATAGAAATCAAGCCAGCCAAACAGAAGTCCAAATTTTATCAACTTTTTCGTAACACGTGATGATTAAATGAATTTAGATGTTGATATGTAACTTCTGAATTACTATTAGTTTAGGGCAACACATTGTTTAACTTTTTTGTGATATTTTAAGCTGCTCTGCAATTTTATTTGTTGTTTCAGTCATTGGAGATGTAAGGGGCAGGGACTTAATGGTAGGGATAGAACTTGTGACTGACAGGAAGGAAAAAACCCCTGCCAACGCAGAAACTGCAGTCTTGTTTGAGAAACTTAGAGGTAATAAGGCACAACCTCTCAACACCATAAACGTAGAAAAGATAAGCCTTTGATTATGAAATGATTTTCTCATCGATTTCTACTTTGTATTTATCATCACTGGTTCCTGAGTGCAGAGCTTGGCATCTTAGTCGGCAAAGGTGGAATACATGGAAATGTGTTCCGTACCAAACCACCAATGTGCTTCACCAAAGATGAGGCAGGTACTCTTCATGTCTCTTCAAGTGCTTAAATAAATTAAACCCTCGCGTTTTTAGGTAAGCAATAAGGTAGCTTTCAGGAGCGATTCTGAGAGCTTTTAAAAACTGCAGTTTCTGTGAAAAAAAGCTCTGAACTGCTTGCATGATGATTACCATTGTTAATTTTGTTTACATGCTCTTTTTAACCAAATGATCTAATATCAAGGTTTTTGTTTTGGCATACGCAAACTGTCTTGTTGACGCGTTGGACTATTCAATGTCAAAGTTGTGAGGAGCTACCTGCCAGAAGCTGAGATGAATATGTAATTATTCACATTTTTTGGCATCGATCTCTTCTGATAGGTTGCTTTCACTAATATCGCGCAGATATCTAACCTTTCTAACAATAGGATGAGTTTGCTTGTTTCTGATTCTATTACCTGAAAAAATCAAACTGTATTTCCATGTTCTGTGGATGCACATGTCATAATGTGCACCAAAGGATATACATTAGTTGAAAACTCATGCAAGGAAACAAAATCCAAGAAAGGCTTTAGCGGTTATCGGTGTGTGCGACAGATAATTTTTACGTCAACGGTGCTGGCAAGTCATTAGATTCTTTCGTTTTTAAGGTGCAGGCAGAGTCAATACTCAAGAAAAACTTACATTCCAAGAGGACCTCGGACCTCGGAGGACAGTTAAATGTCCAATTTTTCAGAAATATTGGCTTTGTAGTACCAGGTTACTCAGCAATACCCTCCAAATCAGGCCATGTGCCTAAGCAACCATCTCTAAGTGTGGATTCTGTAGACTAAAATATCGATTGAGCTCAACTGGTGATGTAGAAGTGGCAGGGATGGATAAGAAGATTAAAAAACTAAAGACGTGAAACTGGAAATGCTCTTTGCTTTATATTTCTCCTTGTACAAAACATAAATTACAAACCAGAAAAAGGGAAAAAATTGCTAGTACAGAAGAAAAGAAACGAAAAATACAAGAAATATCACTAGCTAGATAAAAAAAGGGAGAGACCAATCATGTTAAACTATTCTATCAAGCCATTGAAGTGTGGGCTCGGGATGGTGGATTGATAGTGGCGGTCGGATGAACACGTCCAAAGATTTATCGTTTTAATTAGTGGAATGACATGGATTGGTTAGTTCAGTATTGCTGACAAACGATGCATGCTTTAATGCTTACAGCTAGATTAGCAGAACTAGTAATACGATAGTAACAACATCGCTATCTTTTTTGCTTTGCTGCTCGCTTTTGCACATCCCTTTTGAGTGGTTTATGAATAGCTTTAGCTTAGTTAGGGCTTTGCTTGCGTTGCTGGAACGCTATCCTGTTGTATGACAACCAGGTTATTTCCAGTAATTATCCATGTTCATTATGCGATCACAAGACAAATGAACTAAAGCTGTCCCGGTCAGAATTCCCTGGAAATTAAACAGAAACTAATGGAAACAGAATGGCTACGAGTTGCATCTTCTTAACTGTGCATCAATGATATTACATAATTTCGGCAGCAAAACATCCATGCCATTCATTGTTGACCTCGAGTTCATTGTCAGGTAGGGTTTTCCTAGCCTACAGTGACCATTTCAGTATAAGAAAGGGAGATGGGAGGCAACAAATAATTTGCAATTCTCACGATTTATGTACAAGGCAGAACAAAAATACAAACACAAGTAGACTACAATTTACATGACAAAGTTTCACCTGCAGACTCAACGTGATGTATCATTTGATGGCAAGACAGTAGCAGCACTGAAAATTGATTTAACCACAAGCTTCCTCTTGATAGAACGGCTATTTATATCTAGAACTTTCCAGTTGTAGGAGGCTGCTTGAAAAATGTCAGCAGCTTGAATTGTCTACATATAAGATTACATCATTACCCTAAGACGCCCTTTTTCTTTCTGAGTATGGCTCCAGTGATGATTATCTCCTTGAGATCTCGACCAGCTATAGGGTCCTAATATGAAGCTAGGCAGGCTCACGTGGGCGAGTAGCCCAAAGTGAACTCAGAGCCCGGAGCCGTTGGAAGTGTTCACCCAAGGCAAGCAGCCCTCGAGCTGCCTGACGTGTTGTTAAGATCCGAGACATCTGCTGCAAAGTTTCCTCGCGTAGATAGTCTGCCTGTTAAAACAAAGAGTTGATGTTAGATATATCAACAAGCCCAGCTGATTGATCTCATTCAGAAAGCTGGGGAGCATAACTTCAAGCACAACCACTTTTGACCTAAATGCTAGCGAAAACTTGGATATCACCCACATCTGCATAACAAGATTATTTCATGACACGAGGCACTAATATGCTTTAATGAATGTTATGAATGCCTTTTCCTCTGAAATTGAAGTGATTACTTCATGGATTGTGTATGTGTTATGAGTGCACATGCCTAAAGAACTTAGACTAAAACCATTCGAGAATGCAAAGTGAAGGTGCACTATAAGACCTGCCGCACAAAGAGGGCCAGTAATTCTAACTTCTCCATTGCAGTTTCCAATTGAGGCGACCAACTTGCTTCACCCAACTGACCAGCTGCCACAGTCTCTGCTACACGTCGCTGGACTTTTTCCAAACCTTGTGAAAGAGCATCTTCAGCTTGCTGGCATGATAGTTGAAGATAACGAACTTGCACAACTTGCTGTTCTGTCAAGGGCTCCATGCAAGGCATGAGAATCTGTAATCAAAATAAATTTGTGAATATATCTCAGAAGAAACTGGGTCTGAATAGAAAATATGACCACGTCCAGAAACACAGAATAAAATGAATACTTGAGTCAATGAAACAACCATTTGAATGATATAAGAACTTATTAATCCTATGAACCAAATGATAAGATGCTAATCTATAACATATGTTGGTGCCGATACTTACATCTAGGAAGTGAGAAATGCTCTTTTAACAACCACGTGCAATTAGCATGACTCTATACCAATAGCAGAACCCTCTAAATGAAGTATCACTGTATAAATACTTGCACTTTACATGACCAGACAGGACTTGCTGGCTATTATGTGCAAGACAACACAAAAACCACAGTTTTGGAGTAACAAGGGCCCTAACCATATTTACAGCAAAGCAGACAATGACCAAAAACCAACTGCGTAATTAATAAACCAGACTGGCAACATGTCATGCACTTTAACAATTACCAGCGTAATGCTCGACGTGAAAGAAATTTAATACACCGAGCCGAGCATCAGCGCAGACCAGAATGCAGTGATAAGTTGTCAAAGTTTTAGATCAAGTTTACCCACCTTGACGAGGTGGTGAGATCAAAATGAGGTATTTCATAAGTTCAACGGCACCCCCATATATAACCTTAAATTAATAATTTTAAATCACTAATTCATCACCTCAAGAAGCTTTGAAGGGCGAAACCCTCCGAGCCACAAGAAAAACCTTTCTGCCGATGATTTCCACAAGCCAGACATCATATAGGAAACATCAGCTGTTGCTGCAGTTGCTTTCAGGCGAAAAAGTTTGGAATAGAGGCTCATGTCACTCTCTACAAGTATGTGGAGCTCTACATCACTTATATGAGCGTTTAAAGCAGTCCTCATATCACAAATATGTCTGTTTTGCTCCTCCAACCAGTGTCCATACTCCATCTCAAAAGTTGCAATCCCTGCAGAATCCTCAGAGTCAGCATATATATGGTTGATAGATAAATGTGAACGAACAAGATTAAAGTTAAGCCACAAGAAGTTAAATGTAAAGAAATTAACGGAGAAAATATAGGCATTTTTCAGGTGAAGTCATATATCGACAGCAAGCTATTAGGACCATACTTTAACTGCTAATTTCAGGCATGTCAGCCAATAAAGAGGACAGCAGTTAACCTTTTTATTTGCCATTGAAGTGCTTGATCATTGTTTAAACATAATACATAGTAGTAGTGCATGAAGATCGAGTTACAAGTATATGAATTAATTAATGCAACAAATCGCTTCTACTTGATGGTCTCGGGTGCTCAAATGAGCTCAAGCAAACATAAAATTTTTCAACTAAAATAATTTTATGAATTTACTAGAGACTAAACCTCCTATCTTCTTACATAATTTTGTCATTCTCTAGCAAGTATCAAACAGAGAGTAAACGACTAACTTGGAGAGAAAAATAAAAAGAAAAAGACAGCTCATATAGAAAATAAAGTGAACCATTAACATTTAAGAATAATTTAAAGGTCTAAAGCATGAAACATTTGACAATGCCCACTGCAAAGTGAGAGAGACATGTAATTCAAACTTGATAGACCACCATCTGGGAGTTCGGCAGCAGAACAAAAGGTAATAGAGTACTTTGGCAAACATACCTGGGTTTGTAGGTCCTCCAAAACCTAGCTGACTAGCATCTGCTCCACCACCCATATACAGGCCCTGTAGTCTAGCTCTGTCAAGCTCCTGCTCCAACTGAATGAGCATCACACGACTTGATTCTAACTGCTGAACATAAGCCTGTAAATAAAAATTAAAATCACAGTTATTAACAATAAACCTCTTATTGCTTGTAGGCCAGCAGTTTTTAATGCATGGTGGATAGTCCTTCCTACCTTCTTCCGCAAACAGCTTTTACGAGCAGCCTCCCTATTTTGTGCAAGACGTCTTTGTACCTGTAAGCATCCACATGTATAGTCACGAAGCAAGTATTCATATTTTGCGGAAAGAACTCTCAAGGTTAGTTTTTTTGTTGTCATAAGAGAAGCTTGTGGTTGAAACTATTGGATGATTAACATATTTGTATCAATAGACAGAAAACAACAGATTCTGAAGATCTATGGATGAAATGATCTAACTATGGAAAAGGTCACGCTGTCAAACATATCATATTATTTCAGTGTTAATATCTTGACAATCTCAATTAAATGGTGACCGAAACTATTTAAAGAGTATCTCACAGTTACATATGATAATTAAAGCTCTCGAAAGCCAAAACTAATTGACAAACAACTTGTTTTCAGACCGAAGCAGAACAGCTGCAATCATAAAAAGGAAAGGTTGGAAGCAGAACAGCTTGTTTTCCTCACAGACAAAAGCAATCATACATCAATTTTGGCTTCCATCCAGGCCAGAAACATAGAAGAAACTCACTTTCAATTGCTAAAAAAGAAAACCCTAAGGAAAGCAGAACATATTCAAACACTCAAAAATTTTAGGACATCAAAAAGAGCCCCTCTTCCACGTCAATCAATGATGCGCAAATCTCATCACGATAAGCATACATAGATACACGCACACATATGTATATAGTAATATAGGACCGGCTTTAGAACACTTGAATTCTCCTAGCTAAGCTAGACTTGAACAGAGCAGCTTGAAAATTATTAGATTTCCTTATCTTTGTCGAGCCCTTTTCAACTTTCTCAATAACCAAACAGACTCTCTCAAAAACAAACCAGAAGAAAGCAAAGGAAAAAACAGACCTTTTTTCAAATCAAAGCAGCATGAAAGAAACTTTCCCGTCTCTGCAACTGCAAGAAGTAGGGCTAGAGGCAATTTTTGGAAATTTTCTGAAGTGAAATCCAAAGAGAAGAAGTAATAGAATTTGTTGCAGTAATTCTCTCAAACCACCAGTCCCATCATCATTAGCAACAAGAATCGAATGACAATAAGACAGCTTAAAAGAGACTCTCTTCCCCTCAATAGTGTTCCATATTCATTTTTTTTTAATTTTCTTTTTTATATTTTTTATACGTATGGAATTAAAAAATTCATCTTTCTCTCATCTTCTATTATTTTATTTTATTGCAAACCGTCAGCCTAACAGCTTTTTCATTGTGACAACCGATAGAACCACCACTAGTTACTGAAAAATTCAAGTGGCATGGATTTAAAATCAAGATATTTGTTTTTTCGGTGTTCTTAGATTCGAGTCCTTGGTTATTTATATGATGGCCACTGGAGGCTTATATGGTTGTTAACTTCAGGGCCCGTGGGATTAGTCGTGATGCGCGAAAGCTGACCCGGACACCCACGTTAATCTAAAAAAAATCAAGGTAAAATAATTACAATGTCTCATAGTTTTATGAGTTTTGTTATTGAATTGAAAAAATTTGCATTATGTGTTAATAATTGAGTATTTGGTTGATGTTGATGTTGATGTAATTAGAAGTTTTAGGTGATGCAATTATGTATATTTTTATACAATTAATATTATTTATAGAATCAATTAGATTTGAATTAGATAAATTAGGGTTTGAATTGATTTTTGGGTTATTTTTTATATGTGCTAATTTTATTTGAATTGAGATAAATTTTGTTGTAATTAATGCAATTAGGTAATTTTTTAATTAATTGATACTATTAATAAAGTTATGGTTCAAATCATAATAAATAGAGTTTGCACTGAATTTTAATAAAAATTATTATAATTGGGGAATTTGTTTCAATTGAGATCATTTAGATTTTAATTAGTGTAATTAGATATGTTTTTATTAATATTATGAAGTTTAAAATAATAGTAATTAAGATTTGTGTTAAATTATGAAATAAATTGTTTTTATGGAATGGGTATTCTCATTTTATAGAATATATCTTCCAACTTTTTTATTTTTTAATTTGACTTTAATTGTACCAAATTATAGGCTAATTTGTTAGATAATAGTTGAATGGAATGGCCAGGAATTAAAGTTTAAAATACAACGAAAATTAGTGACTTTAAAAAAATTTAATCAAAATATTTAATGTATTTAAGGGGCAAATCAATTTGTCTTAAATTCTATTTTTTTATACGAGAGAAAGTTGTTGTAATCTAACATTAAAAAAAGAAAATTTATATGGACACTTTAAATAGCAGTTATCTTTTAATTATTTTGTATATATTTAATTTTTTTGAGAAATTATTCTTATTTACTTTTACCTTAGGAAATTTATATTAAAAATAATAAATTTTTTTCCGATAATATTTTTAATATGGATAACTTTACATAATAATTTTTTGCTTTTTATTTATTTAATCAATTTCTTGTATATCTATTTTTATTATGATTTAACTAAATAATAAATTAATTTTTGTGAACAAAGTCTTTAAACAAAACTATCTCAAAGATCCAAGTTGTAAAACCAAATATCTTAGTTTATTTCCAACTCTTAATTTTTTTATTAATTTATTAATATATATATATATATAATTTTTTATTTATTTTATTAAATGTATATAATTTTTTATTTTTTATATAAAAACCATTGAAAAAATCTATTTATTTATTTATTTATAAAAAATACTAACAAATGAATAGCTGATATTGCAAGGTCTTCAAAGGGGGTGACATGATAACAAAGAGTTTGAGATCTGCATAATAGATCTCAAGTTGGTGTATATTTTTTTGTAAGAATTTGAAATAACCAGAATTTTATTTGCTCATCTGAATTTATAAAATAAAATTTTCTCTGATAAAAAAAAATCATTGCAAGTAGTTTTAAATGATAAAAATGAGCTAAAGCATGACCCACATGATTTGCATGTGAATAAAAACTTATGTATTGAAAAATCAATAATGATGAAAAATCTTCATATATTAGATAAATTAATTCTATTAAATCACATAAATTTAATGGCTAAATATTGAAGAAAAAAAAAAAGAACCGATAAACTAATGCAAAGTAGGCATCATGCATGGTTAAAAATTTAGGTGTGCAACACATAAACTAATTAGGATACATAATTTAGATATTAAATAATAAAAATATCATGAGGTTTCATCATCGCTGAAGATGATGCACATGACCCTACGGCTGTGGTATGATCACTGTGCATGAATGAATATATGCATAGATAATTGACTAACTCGCACAATCATAAAATACGCAATTATTTAAAAAAATAAAAATCATACCAAGATCAGTTGAAGAAGAGGGAAAAGCTACAATAAAGAAAAATCTGCAGGCCATTTTCTCCAATAAATACTGCATAAATATGAAAAATTAAATAAGTGTGCAATACATACATCAAATATGTTGAATAGATCTTGATACACTTGATTAAAAAAATAGAAAAAATCTAAAAATTCAAATTTTGACTAGGAATCTTGATTCACTTGCGTCGTTGTTTGTTACATGTATTCTAAATAAATATTTTTTAAAGCTTGAATTTTTTAAAAAATTAGATTAAATTAAAAGTTTATATTAAATATTATAGACCAAATAACTAATGAATTGAAAAGTTGTAAGTGATATTTGATTATTTTTGAAATTTTTTATAAAATTAAAAATTTAAATTAAATATTATAGATAAAATCACCGATGAAATGATTAAAAATATTAATATTTAATTACTGTTGATAAAACTATCAATAAAACATCCTAATAAAAAGCCTAGATCTCTAATTTCATAATAGATCTAACTCCTTTCTTTTTTTTCTTCTTTTTTATATGTAAAAAATATTAATATCTATTTTTTTCTATTCATTTCTCTTCTAAACTCCTTCTCTTCTCTTTCATGCTCAAAATATATGTTAATAATTTTAAAAAAATAAATAAAATTATTAATTTATATTTTGATATAAAATATTATTTAAAAAACAATCACAACTATACTTCTAAATAAATTTTAAGTGGTCGATGAATATAGCCATTTAAAACTTAATGAATGCCTTTTCAGCCTCTTTTCATATGCTAAAGAATATATATATCTTTTAGGTGATAGGAACATATCAATGGAGGATATTTGAATAAAAAGATTAAAATATTTTCTTGCTAGTGAATATATCCAGACATAGCTAACCAGTCTCAAAGACGTATGAATATGAATCTCTTGATAAATAGGAAAATAAAATAAAATCAATAATTATATGCTTTCAACGGATGGCATATATTAATATATTAATATATAATTCTGAGTAGGAATCTTGGTCCACTTGCATAGTTATATGTTTTCAACGGATGGCTTTATTTTGTGCTTTCAACTTTTGGAAACCCTAGCTAACATGCCAACTACCTACTTATCGTCTTGGTTAAGCCTTACATAAGCGTGGAATCTCAACATAAGTTGCTTGTATCTTTCATGCCTCAAATAATCTTTCAATGGCCAGATGACAAAAACAAATTATTATAATAATCATATATGGTGGGATCCGAAAAGATTTGCACAAAAGAATACATCTCAATCATTTATTTAAAAATATTTGAATAATTACTATAATTTTATATCGATATCACTAGAAAACAAAACCTTCCTAAGAGCATTAGCTAATAAAAAACTATGATTTTTTAGCTTGTTATTCTTAAAATTATGGTTATAAAGCACAGTGGCCTTCCTTTAGAGACGCAGTGCTTGCATGGATCTTAAAAATGCCGGCCATTGAAATCCTTCGAATACAGCTTACAAGAATGTGGAGCTGAAACCGTTGTCGGCAGACCTGGCTGCGAGCTGTGACTAAAGCCAATGGGAACACAAATATTGACCAGTCTTGAAGAACATGGTATTGTGGAGGAGCCTCATGCATGGGCCTATGCCATATGGTCATGGTTTTTGATTATTTTCAACGAAAAAGAAGAACTTTATACATTTTGTTTGCTAATGAGGGCTTCACAGAGCATTGATTGTTGAGAGAAATTATTTTATTTAAAGTGAAAGGAATATCGTCATGATGATCAGAAAATCAAATAAGGGATCGGTCAATAAAATCACTAAAAAGTTATCCTCTCTCTACGTCAACCCTTTTGAATCTCCAATGAATCATCTTGTTCTTGAACTCACCAATACTTTGAGTTGAAGGAAGCAACAGTACTGATCTTTTCATTGCTACGAAGGAAGCTACCTCCTCTTCCCTCTTTTAGCAGACCAGTATTTTTTATTTAATAATTTTATAAATAGTTTTTAATAATTTTAATGTCTTTGTTAATATCAAAGATAAAATTTAAAATTATTTTAATATATTTTTAATTTAAAAATATTTTTTTAAAAAAAAAACTATTTATCTCATTATCAGACATGCTAACCTGACATATGAGGATTCTTGTGCATTATTTACGGTTTCAACATGGTCCAAAATCGACATAAAAACAGTACGCATGTTCCATAGACCAAACGCTACTTTCCATAGCTAGAGGACAAACACAAATTATTATAATACAAATTGGATGCAAACTCCAAAAACTTTTAAATAAATTAGGAATTGCTGCCTTTATTAAAAAAAAAAAAACAGCTAGGAATTAAAAAACATAAAATAAATAAGTAAAAGTTCTGAATTAAAAAATAAAATCCAAAGAAACATATAGAAAATAGTAGAATCAGCCATAAAAAAGTTTTTAATTTTATTTTTTATTGATCCAAGTTCGGGTTAATTTGAGATAAATTCACCTGATGTATAACTTAAAAGTATCATTTTCTAGTTGCTTGTTATTTAGATATTGAGCAATACACACCTTATAAGCTATTATCTTAAATGAAGAGATAAAATACTCATTATATTGTTGTAAATTGTTAAAATAGACATGGACGAATATTGTATTTGATGATTTTTTAAAAATATTAGATTAAATTAAAAAAATTTATTAAATATTATAGACAAAATTATCAATGAATTGAAAAGTTGTTAGTGATATTTGACTGTTTTTTAAAAAAATTTATTAAATTAAAAATTTAAATTAAATATTATGGACAGAATTACCGATGGAATGATTAAAAATATTAATATTTAATTACTGTCGATAAAACATCCCAATAAAAAGCCTAGATCTCTAATTTCACAATAGATCTATCTCCTTTCTTCTTCTTCTTCCTCTTTTTCATATGTAAAAAATATTAATATCCATTTCTTTCTATTCTTTTCTATCCTAAACTCCTTCTCTTCTTTTTCATGCTCACGTATGTCTTTTTTTCTTTTTTTTTTCAATTAGTATACTTTATAATTTTTTTTCTCTTCTTAGCTTTACTAGCAACAACATTAAGGTAATTTTTTTTGAGTTTTTTTCACAATATTTTTTATTTTATTTTTAATTATTTTTTTTCTTAATAATTGTATGAATGTCGTTGTAGATTTTTTTTCATATGAGAAGAATTTTTAGTTGATTTATTTATAGAATTTTTAAATTTTTAGCAATAGCAACTTCACTTTTTTCATATGAATTTTTTAGTTGAATTTATTTTTTTGTGTTATTTATTTGTTATAAATTTATTTGAATTGATTTTATTCTTTTTTTCTTCAAGCGTTTTGAATATTATAGAGTGTTAATTTATCTTAATTTAATTATTTTATATTTTTTAAAAATATTTTTAAATAATTACCGATAGAATTACACATAATATTTTTTCAAAAAAAATACCAACGGGATGAAACTAATATTTTTTATGTATTTTTTCGGTCAGAAAATCTATTAATAATAATATTTTTTTATTATTAACAGTTAATATCTCGGTAAATATCATTCATAATGTTCCGTGTATGTACATGAACAACACTATCTTTACTATAAACATCTCCATTGCTATTAGTTTTTTTTATTTAATTTCTGAGGCACATGTAATCAATTCGATTTGCCTCTAGATTACAGGGGAAAATGGTGAAAAATAAAATGATTATCTTTATTAATTAAAGATTTTTTTTTTAAGGAAAAGAAAAATCAAACCAGTGGTAGTTGATCAACTACACAAGTTGGTGGCAATTAATTTATATTATTTGAGACATTATGAGCTTGTGTGAAGAGACGTAATGGGAGAACTGATCCATTAAGAACGAAGTCCAATAAATATAGAGTGTGGATTGTCTAGTAGGAGAGAAAAATAATGGGAAAAAAAATAATCAGGAAAGTATAAGCTTGAAATATAATAATAATAATAATTAGGAGATGGTGCCAATGATGTGTCTAAAGCTGCTACCCTCTCCTTTACTTTACTTTTTTATTTTTTGTCTCTATTTGTGGTGTTATTCTCAAGTGCAATCCAAAGTGGCCTTGCCACTAAGAATGGCTATCATGTCTTTGCTTACGTTAATGTTTTTGCATCACCTGCTGTCAGGTTTTGATAGAGAGGGCTTAGGAAACTGTTTTAAGGGTGGTTGTTGTTATTTTTAAAATAATTTTTTATATTAAAGTATATATTAATAATTTTTTTATTTTTTAAAAATTATTTTTGATATCAATGTATTAAAATAATTTAAAAATATTAAAAATATATTAATTTAAAATAAAATAAAAATAAAAAAACACTTTTAAAATATAAAAATAAATAGACCAAGGAAAGGGGCTAGAACTTTTAATTAAAACAAACATTTCAAGATACAAAAGTTTTAAGTTAAAAAAGCTTTACATGAATTATAATAAAAAAAAATGAAGCTATCCTTTTCTTTTTAATTCTTCAAAAAAAAATAAACTTACTTAAAACAACGTACATTTAGCATATTCTTCCAAATTAAAGAATATATGATTATAACAAAATTATGTAAGATTATTAATGATTGTGATTGTTTTGGAGTTCATATGACACGTTTGTGTGCGTGTGCGTCGTAATTTTTTTTTTTTGATTTGAGGAAACCTCACTCTCTAGAAAATATATTTTATGGGTTTAACTGAACGAGTAAAACCTCGACTATCCTAAGTACTTACAAGAAGTGCACACCCTAATACAAACTCAAAATCTACTATGCAAATTTCAAACTTTTTACTATCACACTACATTCTTTGAGGACATTTGTGTAATAATTGTTAAGTATTAAGTATTGAACAACAATTCAGTTTTGTATTCATGGTTTTTATTTTAGTGAAATTGAATGTTATTTTGTATTCTTGAAAACTTAATTAATTTATTTTTAAATTAAACCATTTTAATTCAATAAATATTCAAACTTGTTTATTTATAACAGATTATGAGAAATATATTAAGTATAAAATTGGATAATATATAACACGACTAAAATAAAGTTAACTAAGTAAATGAAAGGAAATGAAAGTTGTAAACTTGATATTAATGAAAGCAAATCATAAACATTATAAAAAATACAAAAAGAGAAAGGAAGAGCATGATCTTGATATGGAAACCAAGATGCCTAAATAAATGGCAAATGTCTCCTTTTATAGGTCAAAATTAGGAACTATTGATTTAATGGTTAATTGATGAGTGGGTGGGTAACTCTTGACTTGGTGACAATCCTTATTTTCTCTTGTCTGCCCAAAACATCATTGATAACGTCAAAATTAGACCCACTTGAAAACATAAAAGTTGTAGTCAATTATCTCAGTTGTCTTGTGTAAAAAATTTAGATCATGTGGACTTCTAGAACACCAGATATGGGTCAAACATTGAACAGTACTCAGGCTAAAAGATAAATTCAGACTTTTTTGTTGTTGCTATAATTTGGACTTGAAAATGACCTTTTTAAGTCTTGTGCTTCATATAAAAGTTGTAAGCCTATGTCTTACCTTTCCATCCATATGAAATAGACCTAAATATGAGATCTAAAGCTTTAGATATGACCCAATTACTGAATAGTGTTCTGGTTTGGACCACACCGACATCTCTTTTTGAAATTTGGTCATCTTTTTGTCCTTTCAATTTCAGTTCTTACATTCATCAATCAATCCTTTTATTTATATAATAGGCCTGAATTTAAAATAAATATTACTGTAAATTAAAGGTATATTATATTATTAGATATCTTATTATAAAACATGCTTTAGTTAAGGAGTTATTGATACTTCAAGTGCAAAATGATGATATAAAACCTTGATAAAAATAATGATATAAAACCTTGTAAATTAAAGGTATATTATATTATTAGATATGTTATTATAAAACATGTTTTAGTTAAGGAGTTATTGTAAATTAGGCATTCTCCATGTGTAATTACAATGCAAGCACACAGACAAACACGTGAAACACAGTTTAATACCGTGTTTGGACTAGGTTTTGTTGTATTTAAAGATTGTAGAGGTAAAGGGTGATTGTAAAAGATGAAGTTGGGTCTTGCCATGTTTTACCTTGGACCCCTGAGGCAATTTAAAATGTAAATAAAATAAATAAATAAAGTTGATTCACATTGTTTATTTATAAACTATATTTAAAGAAACCTTTTAGGAACCCCTTGATTAGCTAGATTTATTAAATATAAAGGTTAAAAGGAGGAGGATTTTAGTCATGCTAATAATTTTTAAAATAATTTATTTATTTATTGACTACGTATATAAAATCATAGGGGATTACGAGAGGCTGATCTTGGCCTTGTCTTCCATGAAATATAAAACAAATTCAATGGAGCCTCATTAGAGATAAAAATCTAATTAGTATTTTCTATGATATTTATCATAATTGAAATAAACTAACGAAACATTATCGAAATAAAACTATAAAAAAAAGTTTGTTAATCATATCAAGGCCTAAAAACTAGAGAAGACATGAAGCCCAAAAACTTACAGAAATGAAATCACAAGCCCAGAATCCACTGTTAACAAGCAAGTTGAAGTTGCTGGGGGTAGTAATAAGATGTTGTTGCTGCTATAAAAAATATTTGTTAATCATATCGAGGCCCAAAAACTAGAGAAGGCATGAAGCCCAAAAACTTACAGAAATGAAATCACAAGCCCAAAATCCACTGTTAACAAGCAAGTCGAAGTTGTCCGGGCCAGTAATAAGGTGTTGTTGCTGTTATTGCCCATGGACTTCATTTTATTTATTTATTTATCTTTTCTCTTGGACCACTAATATGTTATCTTTATTGAGGCCTTTCAATCAAGGTACCAGACATAAGATTTATTTTAAGCATACATTTAAAACATGATGGGTTTTTCATTAAAATTAAAAAATTTATATAATTTTAGTGGAATTTCAACAAATTCTCCCCTTCAAGGGAACTTACCTAAATTCTTTTTTTATATAATTATCATTTGCACAATGCAATTCAAACCATATTTGGTTTATATGTTTACAAAGAGAGGATTTATCTTTATTATTAAAGAAGATTCATTCCCTTAAAAATCATCTGAATAGATTAATATGTATATTGAAATTATTAAAAAAATCTGAGTTTATAGCTTTAGACAAAGCTAAAAAAACAATATAAGTTTTTAATGTGTTTTTTATGATATTTTAAATTGACTAAAACCCTTGCAATAATCAATCTAAAATTAACAGGATATTAACATGTAGATGTAACGACAAGTTTTGACATATTTTTAAAAAATAAAATATCATAAAGTAGACTAATAAAATAAAATTTTTCATTAACTTTCTTTTAGGTTCAACACCAATATTTTTTAAGTAAAAATAAAATCTTGTTATCATATTGAGGTTTCAAATCACTATCTTAAATATAATGGTTATTTTTTTCATAAAAATACAAATACTAGTTTAGACCTATTTTAGCAAGAGCATAACATATATTTTTATTAATAAAGTGAGTCACTTACCTAAATTTTATCTAAAATTCTTAAGGTTAGTGAAGTTTTTGGTTGCAATAAAAGTACTTAATGATTTTTATTTTTATTTTTGCACTTAGAGTTAGCTAAAATGTCTTTAGCACACCACTTAAAAAACATATTAATTTATTATTTAAAAGGTAGTCTAATTGTAAAAATTTGGAATTAAAAGGTTTATTTCTTGTATAATCTTAGATTTAAGCTATGTAACTGCTAATATTAATAATTACTAGAGACTTATCTGGTTATTAATTTTAAAATCCATAGAGATTAGACAAGATGCATAAAAAAAATTATATCAATTTTTCTTAAACAGAAGCTCTAACAACAAAATCTTTATCCTCAAGTATTTGTTTTTTAAGCAATAAAGGTCTCTTTAGAATTCTCTCGGTGGAAATAACATTCTCTCTCTCTTTCTGTGCAGGCATTGTTCTAAATTAAGTTGTTAAATTCTCTGCTAATGTTAATATCTTCTAATATTTGTTACTTGGAACTTTTAAATCTTTAATAAACTATTATATTTATTTTTTAAATTAAAAAGTGAGTTTGGATTGAGATTAAAAAAGATGTTGAATCTAAAACAAATAATTTATATTTAATTATTTTTAATACTGTATTTGATAGTTAACCCATCAGGCCAACCGACGACTCACAAATATTTAAGTTAGATCATTTTAGATAGAATCCGACGATTTTATACAAAGAGTATCTCAACAATATATCATAAACAAGTTGCTCTTAAAATATTCACAAGTTTCTTGCTTGTCGTCCACTTATATATCACTTTGTACTTTCAAAAAAAAAATTGACTTCTTTGCACCAATAATTAATTTAATTATCCTTTGGAGTTAGATACATAGTTTCTTAAATATTTTATGTATATAAACTGCCATACATATCATACAAGCTAATGTATTTTTAATATTTTTAAATTATTTTTAAATATTAAGAATAAAAAATAATTTTTAAAAAATCAATAAAATCATTAACATATATTTTAATATAAAATATTATTTAAAGAATAATCACAACTATACTTCTAAACAAATTTTAAATGATTTAATATCTTATTGTGTTTACATCATTAATCTAAGAGAAAGAAATCCTAGAAATTATAACGAGTGATCAATGAATATAGTCATTTAAAGCTTAATGGATGGTTTTCAGCCTCCTTTCATATGCTAACCAATATATATATCTTTTAGGTGATAGGAACATATCAATGGAGGATATTTGAATAAAAAGATTAAAATATTTTCTTGCTAGTGAATATATCCAGACATAGCTAACCAGTCTCAAAGACGTATGAATATGAATCTCTTGATAAATAGGAAAATAAAATAAAATCAATAATTATATGCTTTCAACGGATGGCCTTGATGCTTCGTTCTATATCATTTCGACGATGAGGTTAATGGGAGCAAGATCGTATATGCCCGGGTGTGTCAAGCTCTCTTGCACTTGTTCAAGATCTTCGCCAAACTCAGTTAGTTGCTCTCGTGTATTATGGCCCCATGCATGGGCTCTGTTGTCTCCAACTCTTTCCATTTTTATAGGATTTTCATAGCTCAGTTGTCAAACCGACACAACAAAGCTCCTTGTTTTCCTATGCCTAAAACCCTAAATAACATAAAATAAGTTTCTTCATTCACTCCGAACTTATATAGTATATAGTATATCATTAGCACTTTTTTTTGCAGTTTGTGCCGTAAACCTAGTTCCTGTAAGTGTGTGCAGATGAGTTTTCCTATACAAGAAATATCACTAGCTAGATAAAAAAAGGGAGAGACCAATTGAAGTGTGGGCTCGGGATGGTGGATTCATAGTGGCAGTCTGATGAACACGTCCAAAGATTTATCGTTTTAATTAGTGGAATGACATGGATTGGTTAGTTCAGTATTGCTGACAAACGATGCATGCTTTAATGCTTACAGCTAGATTAGCAGAACTAGTAATACGATAGTAACAACATCGCTATCTTTTTTGCTTTGCTGCTCGCTTTTGCACATCCCTTTTGAGTGGTTTATGAATAGCTTTAGCTTAGTTAGGGCTTTGCTTGCGTTGCTGGAACGCTATCCTGTTGTATGACAACCAGGTTATTTCCAGTAATTATCCATGTTCATTATGGGATCACAAGACAAATGAACTAAAGCTGTCTCAGTCAGAATAACCTGGAAATGAAACAGAAACTAATGGAAACAGAATGGCTACGAGTTGCATCTTCTTAATTGTGCATCAATGATATTACATAATTTCGGCAGCAAAACATCCATGCCATTCATTGTTGACCTCGAGCTCATTGTCAGGTAGGGTTTTCCTAGCCTACATTGACCATTTCAGTATAAGAAAGGGAGATGGGAGGCAACAAATAATTTGCAATTCTCACGATTTATGTACAAGGCAGAACAAAAATACAAACACAAGTAGACTACAATTTACATGACAAAGTTTCACCTGCAGACTCAACGTGATGTATCATTTGATGGCAAGACAGTAGCAGCACTGAAAATTGATTTAACCACAAGCTTCCTCTTGATAGAATGGCTATTTATATCTAAAACTTTCCAGTTGTAGGACGCTACTTGAAAAATGTCAGCAGCTTGAATTGTCTACAAGATTACATCATTACCCTAAGACGCCCTTCTTCTTTCTGAGTATGGCTCCAGTGATGATTATCTCCTTGAGATCTCGACCAGCTATAGGGTCCTAATATGAAGCTAGGCAGGCTCACGTGGGCGAGTAGCCCAAAGTGAACTCAGAGCCCGAAGCCGTTGGAAGTATTCACCCAAGGCAAGCAGCCCTCGAGCTGCCTGACGTGTTGTTAAGATCCGAGACAACTGCTGCAAAGTTTCCTGGCGTAGATGGTCTGCCTGTTAAAACAAAGAGTTGATGTTAGATATATCAACAAGCCCAGCTAATTGATCTCATTCAGAAAGCTGGGGAGCATAACTTCAAGAACAACCACTGTTCACCTAAATGCTAGCAAAAACTTGGATATCACCCACATCTGCATAACAAGATTTTTTTATGACACAAGGCACTAATATGCTTTAATGAAAGTTATGAATGCCTTTTCCTCTGAAATTGAAGTGATTACTTCATGGATTGTGTATGTGTTATGAGTGCACATGCCTAAAGAACTTAGTCTAAAACCATTCGAGAATGCAAAGTGAAGGTGTGCATTATAAGACCTGCTGCACAAAGCGGGCAAGATCTTCTAACTTCTCCATTGCAGTTTCCATATGAGGCGAGTTACTTGCTTCACCCAACTGACCAGCTGCCACAGTCTCTGCTACACGTCGCTGGACTTTTTCCAAACCTTGTGAAAGAGCATCTTCAGCTTGCCGGCATGATTGTAGAAGATTAAAAACATGCACAAATTGCTGTTCTGTCAAGGGATCCATGCAAGGCACGAGAATCTGTAATCAAAATAAATTTGTGAATATATCTCAGAAGAAACTGGGTCTGAATAGAAAATATGACCACGTCCAGAAACACAGAATAAAATGAATACTTGAGTCAATGAAACAACCATTTGAATGATATAAGAACTTATTAATCGTATGAACCAAATGATAAGATGCTAATCTATAACATATGTTGGTGCCGATACTTACATCTAGGAAGTGAGAAATGCTCTTTTAACAACCACGTGCAATTAGCATGACTCTATACCAATAACAGAGCCCTCCAAATGAAGTATCACTGTATAAATATTTGCACTTTACATGACTAGACAGGACTTGCTGGCTATTATGTGCAAGACAACACAAAAACCACAGTTTTGGAGTAACAAGGGCCCTAACCATATTTACAGCAAAGCAGACAATGACCAAAAACCGACTGCGTAATTAATAAACCAGGCTGGCAACATGTCATGCACTTTAACAATTATCAGAGTAATGCTCGACGTGAATGAAATTTAATACACCGAGCCGAGCATCGGCGCAGACCAGAATGCAGTGATAAGTTGTCAAAGTTTTAGATCAAGTTTACCCACCTTGGCAAGGTGGTGAGATCAAAATGAGGTATTTCATAAGTTCAACGGCACCCCTATATATAACCTTAAATTAATAATTTTAAATCACTAATTCATCACCTTAAGAAGCTCTGAAGGGCGAAACCCTCCGACCCACAAGAAAAACCTTTCTGCCGATGATTTCCACAAGCCAGACATCATATAGAAAACATCAGCTTTTGTTGCAGTTGCTTTCAGGCGAAAAAGTTCGGAATAGAGGCTCATGTCACTCTCTACAAGCATGCGGAGCTCTACATCACTTATATGAGCGTTTAAAGCAGTCCTCATATCACAAATATGTCTGTTTTGCTCCTCCAACCAGTGCTCATACTCCATCTCAAAAGTTGCAATCCCTGCAGAATCCTCAGAGTCAGCATATGGTTGCTGGATAAATGTGAACGAACAAGTTTGAACTTAAGCCCCAAGAAGTTAAATGTCAAGAAATTAACAGAGAAAATACAGGCATTTTTCAGGTGAAGTCATGTATCGACAGCAAGCTATTAGGACCATACTTTAAGTGCTAATTGCAGGCATGTCAGCCAATAAAGAGGACAGCAGTTCACCTTTTTATTTGCCATTGAAGTGCTTGATCATTGTTTAAACATAATACATAGTAGTAGTGCATGAAGATCGAGTTACAAGTATATGAATTAATTAATGCAACAAATCGCTTCTACTTTGGATGGTCTCCGGTGCTCAAATGAGCTCAAGCAAGCAGAAAATTTTTCAACTAAAATAATTTTACGAATTGACTAGAAACTAAACCTCCTATCTTCTTATATAATTTTGTCATTCTCTAGCTAGAATCAAACAGAGAGTAAACGACTAACTTGGAGAGAAAAAGAAAAAAGAAAAAAGAAAAAGACAGCTTATATAGAAAATAAAGGGAACCATTAACATTTAAGAATAATTTAAAGGTCTAAAGCATGAAACATTGGACAATGCCCACTGCAAAGTGAGAGAGACAAGTAATTCAAACTTGATAGACCACCATCTGGGAGTTCGGCAGCAGAACAAAAGGTAATAGAGTACTTTGGCAAACATACCTGGGTTTGTAGGTCCTCCAAAACCTAGCTGACTAGCATCTGCTCCACCACCCATATACAGGCCCTGTTGTCTAGCTCTGTCAAGCTCCTCCTCCAACTGAATGAGCATCACACGACTTGATTCTAACTGCTGAACATAAGCCTGTTAATAGAAATTAAAATCACAGTTAGTAACAATAAACCTCTCATTGCTTGTAGGCCAGCAGTTTTTAATGCATGGTGAATAGTCCTTCCTACCTTCTTCCGCAAACGGCTTTTACGAGCAGCCTCGCGATTTTGTGCAAGACGTCTTTGTACCTGTAAGCATTCACATATATAGTCACGAAGCAAGTATTCATATTTTGCGGAAAGAACTCTCAAGGTTAGTTTTTTTGTTGTCATAAGAGAAGCTTGTGGTTGAAACTATTGGATGATGAACATATTTGTATCAATAGACAGAAAACAACAGATTCTGAAGATCTATGGATGAAATGATCTAACTATGGAAAAGGTCACGCTGTCAAACATATCATATTATTTCAGAGTTAATATCTTGACAATCTCAATTAAATAGTGACCGAAACTATTTAAAGAGTATCTCACAGTTACATATGAGAATTAAAGCTCTCGAAAGCCAAAACTAATTGACAAACAACTTGTTTTCAGACCGAAGCAGAACAGCTGCAATCATAAAAAGGAAAGGTTGGAAGCAGAACAGCTTGTTTTCCTCACAGACAAAAGCAATCATACATCAATTTTGGCTTCCATCCAGGCCAGAAACATAGAAGAAACTCACTTTCAATTGCTAAAAAAGAAAACCATAAGGAAAGCAGAACATATTCAAACACTCAAAAATTTTAGGACATCTAAAAGAGCCCCTCTTCCACGTCAATCAATGATGCGCAAATCTCATCACGATAAGCATACATAGATACACGCACACATATGTATATAGTAATATAGTACCGGCTTTAGAACACTTGAATTCTCCTAGCTAAGCTAGACTTGAACAGAGCAGCTTGAAAATTATTAGATTTCCTTATCTTTGTCGAGCCCTTTACAACTTTCTCAGTAACCAAACAGACTCCCTCAAAAACTTTCTGAAGTGAAATCCAAAGAGAAGAAGTAATAGAATTTGTTGCAGTAATTCTCTCAAACCACCGCTCCCATCATCATTAGCAACAAGAGTCGGATGACAAGAAGACAGCTTAAAAGAGACTCTCTCCCCCTCAATAGTGTTCTATATTCATTTTTTTTTTAATTTTCTTTTTTATATTTTTTTATACGTATTAGTTGATCAACTACACAAGGTGGTGGCAATTAATTTATATTATTTGAGACATTTCGAGCTTGTGTGAAGAGACGTAATGGGAGAACTGATCCATTAAGAACGAAGTTCAATAAATATACAGTGTGGATTTTCTAGTAGGATAGAAAAATAATCAGGAAAGTATAAGCTTGAAAAATAATAATAATAATAATAATAATAATTAGGAGATGGTGCCAATGATGCGTCTAAAGATGCTACCCTCTTCTTTACTTTACTTTTTTCTTTTTCTTTTTTGTCTCTATTTGTGGTGTTATTCTCACGTGCAATCCAAAGTGGCCTTGCCACCAAGAAAGGCTATCATGTCTTTGCTTACGTTAATGTTTTTGTATCCTCTGCTGTCAGGTTTTGATAGAGAGGACTTAGGAAATTGTTTTAAGGGTAGTTGGTGTTATTTTTTAAATAATTTTTTATGTTAAAATATATATTAATAATTTTTTTATTTTTAAAAAATTATTTTTGATATTAAGGTATTAAAATAATTTAAAAATATTAAAAATATATTAATTTAAAATAAATAAAAAATTTTAATTTTTTAAAAAACACTTATAAAATACAAAAACAAATAGACCAAGAAAACGGACTTGAGCTTTTAATTGAAAAAAATATTTCAAGATAAAAAAGTTTTAAGTTAAAAAAGCTTTGCATGCAGTATAATAAAAAAATGAAGCTATCCTTAATTTTTCAAAAAAATAAACTTACTTAAAACAACATACATTTACATTTAGTATATTCTTTCAAATCAAAATAAATATAATTATAACAAAATTATGCAAGATTATTAATTATTGTAATTATTTTGGAGTTCATATGACATGTTTGTGTGTATCCTAATTGTTTTTTATTTAAGAAAACCCTACCCTCCAGAAAATATATTTTCTAGATTGGGGTGGATGAGTAAAATCCTAACTATCCTAAACTTTTACAAGAAATGCACGTTTTAATAAAAACTCAAAACCTATTATGTAAATCTCAAACTCTTTACAATCATGCTGCCTTCCTTGAGGACTTGTGTGTCATAATTGTAAGGAAGAAAACTCGGATCAATTCATATAATTATATATAAAAATACAAATTATGTGTCAAGAGATTTGATTTAAAAAGATACTATTTAATTCGTAAAAACCATTATATTTGCAAATATCAAATATATTATTTTACCTTAAAATATTATATATGCTAAGATTAAAAAGACTTCTACTCTATATAATTGAAAATTCAATTCTATGTGTAGTTAAGAAAGAGACTTAAAAACTAATATAGTTCTTAAAAAAATAAGTTAATTTCTTTTTTCTATTATATGCCTATTATAATTTTTTATTCAAATTAATTTCTCTTTATTTTATTAGAAATTTCATATTTTTGCTAACTTTGATGGCCACCGCCAATACCTTATGTCAACATCATTCCTTATTTTAATGTTGTTTAAGCAATTATTTCCATTAATATGTTGTCATATTTGACTCTTATGGATGCTAGATTACTCTACCTTTCATGCATGCTATCAAGAATTAGACAGGGAAATATTAATAAGTATAGTTAAATTTATTTTTTAGGAGTTATTAGTTTAAGTGTTATAAATTTAAATATTATTAAAAATTTATATAGTTATTAATTTTAAAAAAATATAAAATTAATTAAATTATATATATAAGATGATTCAAACATTCATATTAATAAAAAAAATTAGAATAAAGGCTATTTCCTAGAATTTTCAAACCTAGGATAATTTCAAAACTCCTTTAGTCTTAGCATTTCAAGTTTTTTGAGAAGGTCGAAGAAGGGATATTTAAAATTTCAATAATGATTGTGGTTTAAAGTATTTTTATTTTAAAATAATATGTTTTTTATTTTAAAAAAATATATTTTTAAATACAATATCTGAGAATGTATTAGCGGTTGTGATTTAAAGTATTTTTTAATTAAAAATATATTAAAATAATACTTTTTATTTTAAAAAATTATTTGACCATTTGTTTTATTATTATTCTAGCTTTTAAATAAATAAGAAAATATAACGATTGATGTTGTTTATATTATGAGAGTCAAATCATGGATTTTCTAATGAGTGCACTAAAGGTAAATGATACCCAAACATCAATAAATAAAAGTTTTCTGCATGGTACAAGAACAAAACAATAAAAAAATTTATATGCCCAAATGAATCTATATGTGATTTTCTTAAATGATAATAATGATGACAATCTTAACGGTGCACCCAAAAAAAAAACATGTTAATTTCAATGGTCAAGATTGTGCTAAGATTTTCCAGGTTCGGTAGTTTTAATTCGCAAAATTTCTCATAAAAGAAAATCAATATAAATGGACCTCTTGTCACGTGTTCCATTTTCTTATATGCAACAATTTAATTTATCTATACTCAATTATTTTATTCATCAATTCACTTGTGTTTTCTTACAATTTATATTTATTTACAAGCCCAAGAAAATATCTATACTTTTTTAATGTTATAAACAAGCGAAATACACAAATATATACAAATAAAAATAAATAAATAGGTTATTTCAGGTTATATCAGGAATTAAACCTAATTTTTTTTATTAACTTATGAGGAAACACACAAGTCTATCTATGCATGGGTTATATATTATGCTCTTTGGAACTTATATTGCCTACAATGCATTGGAATATTTGGACAACTATTCTGTTAATTGTTATAATCCATGGAATATTTGCTAGTGAGAATATCTAATAAAGCTGTTTTTTCTCCTAATTTTATATTTTAGGTGTGGCCTTGATGATACTTTCTATCCACTTTAGTGTTAATACAAGAAATCATCCTTTAAAAACTTTTGGGATGCTTAAAACACCTTTATGTAGATTTAATTATAAATTATTTACACTTGTTTTATTTTTTTCTAGAAGCTTATCTATGCTGGGTAATGGTCATCTTTGATAGGCATTTTCCATGTGCAAGTGCAATGCAAGCACATAGACAGAAACGTGCAACGTATTTTAATGCCCTGTTTGGACTAGGTTTTGCTGTATTTAAAAATTATAGAGGTAGAGAGTGATTGTAGAAGATGAAGCTAAGTCTTGCCATGTTTGTATGCTGGGTCCTAAGGCTGCACAAAATATAAATAAAATAAAATAAATAATAACTACATTTAAAGAAACCTTTTAGGATTACTTGATTAACTAGATTTATTAAATATAAAGGCTAAAAGGAAGAGGATTTTAGGCATGCTAATAATTTTTAAAACAACTAATCTATTTATTAACTACGAATATAAAATTAACAGGATATTAAAATGTAGATGTAACGATAAGTTTTGACACATTTTAAAAAAATAAAATATCATAAAATAAACTAATAAAATAAAAAATTTTATTAACTTTCTTTCAGGTTCAGCACCAATATTTTTTAAATGAAAATGAAATATTGTTATCATATTAAGGTTTCAAATCACTATCTTAAATATAATGGTTATTTTTTTCATAAAAATACATAACATATATTTTTACTATAGAGTGAGTCAATTACCTAAATTTTATCTAAAATTCTTAAGGTTAGTAAAGTTTTTAGTTACAATAAGAGTAGTTAATGATTTTTATTTTTGATTTTGCACTTATAGTTAGCTAAAATGTCCTTAGCACACTAGTTAAAAAGTATATCAATTTATTATTTAAAAGGTATTCTAGTTGTGAAAACTTAGAATTGAAATGTTTATTTCTCCTATAATCTTAGGTTCAAGCTATATAATTACTGGTATTAATAATTACTAGAGATTTATTTAGTTATTAATTTTAAAATTCATAGATTAGTCAAGATACATAAAAAAAAATCATATCAATTTTTTTTAAACCAAAGCTCTAACTACAAAATCTATATCTTCTAGTATTTTTTTTTTAAGCAATAAATGTCTCTTTAGAATTCTCTCGCATGAAAATAACAATCTCTCTCTCTCTCTCTGCAGGCCTTGTTCCCAAACTGAGTTGTTAAATTCTCTGCTAATATTAACATCCTCTAATATTTGTTACTTGGAGTTGTAAGGGGCAGGGGCTTAATGGTAGGGATAGAACTTGTGACTGACAGGAAGGAAAAAACCCCTGCCAAGGCAGAAACTGCACTCTTGTTTGAGAGACTTAGAGGTAAGAAGGCACAACCTCCCAACACCATAAACGTAGAAAAGATAAGCCTTTGATTATGAAATGATTTTCTCATCGATTTCTACTTTGTATTTATCATCACTGGTTCCTGAGTGCAGAGCTTGGCATCTTAGTCGGCAAAGGTGGAATACAGGAAATGTGTTCCGTATCAAACCCCCAATGTGCTTCACCAAAGATGATGCAGGTACTCTTCATGTCTCTTCAAGTGCTTAAATAAATTGAACCCTCGTGTTTTTAGATAAGCAATAAGGTAGCTTTCAGGAGCGATTCTGAGAGCTTTTAAAAACTGCAGTTTCTACGAAAAAAAGCTCTGAACTGCTTGCATGATGATTACCATTGTTAATTTTGTTTACACGCTCTTTTTAACCAAATGATCTAATGTCACGGTTTTTGTTTTGGCATACGCAGACTGTCTTGTTGACGCGTTGGACTATTCAATGTCAAAGTTGTGAGGAGCTACCTGCCAGAAGCTGAGATGAATATGTAATTATTCACATTTTTTGGCATCGATCTCTTCTGATAGGTTGCTTTCAATAATATCGCGCAAATATCTAACCTTTCTAACAATAGGATGAGTTTGCTTGTTTCTGATTCTATTACCTGAAAAAATCAAACTGTATTTCCATGTTCTGTGGATGCACAGGTCATAATGTGCACCAAAGGATATACATTACTTGAAAACTCATGCAAGGAAACAAAATCCAAGAAAGGCTTTAGCGGTTATCGGTGTGTGCAACAGATAATTTTTAGGTCAACGGTGCTGGCAAGGCATTAGATTCTTTCGTTTTTAAGGTGCAGGCAGAGTCAATACTCAAGAAAAACCTACATTACAAGAGGACCTCGGACCTCGGAGGACAGTTAAATGTCCAATTTTTCAGAAATATTGGCTTTGTAGTTCCAGGTTACTCAGCAATACCCTCCAAATCAGGCCATGCGCCTAAGCAACCATCTCTAAGTGTGGATTCTGAAGACTAAAATATCGATTGAGCTCAACTGGTGATAAGAAGATTAAAAAACTAAAAACGTGAAACTGGAAATGCTCTTTGCTTTATATTTCTCCTTGTACCAAACATAAACTACAAACCAGAAAAAAGGGCAAAAATTGCTAGTACAGAAGAAAAGAAACGAAAAATACAAGAAATATCACTAGCTAGATAAAAAATGGGAGAGACCAATCATGTTAAACTATTCTATCAAGCCAATGAAGTGTGGGCTCGGGATGGTGGATTGATAGTGGCAATCCGATGAACACGTCCAAAGATTTGTCGTTTTAATTGGTGGAATGACATGGATTGGTTAGTTCAGTATTGCTGACAAACGTTGCATGCTTTAATGACTACAGCAAGATTAGTAGAACTAGTAATACGATAGGAACAACATCGCTTTCTTTTTTGCTTTGCTGCTAACTTTTGCACATCCCTTTTGAGTGGTTTATGAATAGCTTTAGCTTAGTTAGGGCTTTGCTTGTGTTGCTGGAACGCTATCCTGTTGTATGACAACCAGGTTATTTCCAGTAATTATCCACGCTCATTATGGGACCACAAGACAACTGAGCTAAAGCTGTCCCAGTCAGAATTCCCTGGAAATGAAACAGAAACTAATGCAAACAAAATGACAATGAGTTGCATCTTCTTAATTGTGCATCAATGATATTACATAATTTCGGCAGCAAAACATCCAGGTCATTCATTATTCACCTCGAGTTCATTGTCAGGTAGGGTTTTCCTAGCCTACAGTGACCATTTCAGTATAAGAAAGGGAGATGGGAGGCAACAAATAATTTGCAATTCTCACGATTTATGTACAAGGCAGAACAAAAATACAAACACAAGTAGGCTACAATTTACATGACAAAGTTTGACCTGCAGACTCAACGTGATGTATCATTTGATGGCAAGATAGTAGCAGCACTGAAAATTGATTTAACCACAAGCTTCCTCTTGATAGAATGGCTATTTATATCTAAAACTTTCCAGTTGTAGGACGCTACTTGAAAAATGTCAGCAGCTTGAATTGTCTACAAGTAAGATTACATCATTACCCTAAGACGCCCTTCTTCTTTCTGAGTATGGCTCCAGTGATGATTATCTCCTTGAGATCTCGACCAGCTATAGGGTCCTAATATGAAGCTAGGCAGGCTCACGTGGGCGAGTAGCCCAAAGTGAACTCAGAGCCCGAAGCCGTTGGAAGTATTCACCCAAGGCAAGCAGCCCTCGAGCTGCCTGACGTGTTGTTAAGATCCGAGACATCTGCTGCAAAGTTTCCTGGCGTATATGGTCTGCCTGTTAAAACAAAGAGTTGATGTTAGATATATCAACAAGCCCAGCTGATTGATCTCATTCAGAAAGCTGGGGAGCATAACTTCAAGCACAACCACTGTTCACCTAAATGCTAGCAAAAACTTGGATATCACCCACATCTGCATAACAAGATTATTTCATGACACCAGGCACTAATATGCTTTAATGCTAGTTATGAATGCCTTTTCCTCTGAAATTGAAGTGATTACTTCATGGATTGTGTATGTGTTATGAGTGCACATGCCTAAAGAACTGAGTCTAAAACCATTCGAGAATGCAAAGTGAAGGTGTGCATTATAAGACCTGCTGCACAAAGCAGGCCAGATCTTCTAACTTCTCCATTGCAGTTTCCATATGAGGCGAGTTACTTGCTTCACCCAACTGACCAGCTGCCACAGTCTCTGCTACACTTTGCTGGGCTTTTTCCAAACCTTGTGAAAGAGCATCTTCAGCTTGGTGGCATGATTTTTCAAGATTACAAAAATGCAAAAGTTGCTGTTCTGTCAAGGGATCCATGCAAGGCACGAGAATCTGTAATCAAAATAAATTTGTGAATATATCTCAGAAGAAACTGGGTCGGAATAGAAAATATGACAAGGTCCAGAAACACAGAATAAAATGAATACTTGAGTCAATGAAACAACCATTTGAATGATATAAGAACTTATTAATCGTATGAACCAAATGATAAGATGCTAATCTATAACATATGTTGGTGCCGATACTTACATCTAGGAAGTGAGAAATGCTCTTTTAACAACCACGTGCAATTAGCATGACTCTATACCAATAGCAGAACCCTCCAAATGAATTATCACTGTATAAATATTTGCACTTTACATGACTAGACAGGACTTGCTGGCTATTATGTGCAAGACAACACAATAACCACAGTTTTGGAGTAACAATAACCATATTTACAGCAAAGCAGACAATGACCAAAAACCGACTGCGTAATTAATAAACCAGACTGGCAACATGTCATGCACTTTAACAATTACCAGCGTAATGCTCGACGTGAAAGAAATTTAATACACCGAGCCGAGCATCGGCGCAGACCAGAATGCAGTGATAAGTTGCCAAAGTTTTAGATCAAGTTTACCCACCTTGGCAAGGTGGTGAGATCAAAATGAGGTATTTCATAAGTTCAACCGCACCCCTATATATAACCTTAAATTAATAATTTTAAATCACTAATTCATGACCTTAAGAAGCTCTGAAGGGCGAAACCCTCCGACCCACAAGAAAAACCTTTCTGCTGATGATTTCCACAAGCCAGACATCACATAGAAAACATCAGCTTTTGTTGCAGTTGCTTTCAGGCGAAAAAGTTCGGAATAGAGGCTCATGTCACTCTCTACAAGCATGCGGAGCTCTACATCACTTGTATGAGCGTTTAAAGCAGTCCTCATATCACAAATATGTCTGTTTTGCTCCTCCAACCAGTGCTCATACTCCATCTCAAAAGTTGCAATCCCTGCAGAATCCTCAGAGTCAGCATATGGTTGATGAATAAATGTGAACGAACAAGTTTGAAGTTAAGCCCCAAGATTTTAAATGTCAAGAAATTAACAGAGAAAATACAGGCATTTTTCAGGTGAAGTCATGTATCGACAGCAAGCTATTAGGACCATACTTTAAGTGCTAATTTCAGGCATGTCAGCCAATAAAGAGGACAGCAGTTCACCTTTTTATTTGCCATTGAAGTGCTTGATCATTGTTTAAACATAATACATAGTAGTAGTGCATGAAGATCGAGTTACAAGTATATGAATTAATTAATGCAACAAATTGCTTCTACTTTGGATGTCCGGTGCTCAAATGAGCTCAAGCAAGCAGAAAATTTTTCAACTAAAATAATTTTACGAATTGACTAGAAACTAAACCTCCTATCTTCTTATATAATTTTGTCATTCTCTAGCAAGAATCAAACAGAGAGTAAACGACTTACTTGGAGAGGAAAATAAAAAAGAAAAAGACAGCTTATATAGAAAATAAAGGGAACCATTAACTTTTAAGAATAATTTAAAGGTCTAAAGCATGAAACAGTTGACAATGCCCACTGCAAAGTGAGAGAGACATGTAGTTCAAACTTGATAGGCCACCATGTGGGAGTTCGGCAGCAGAACAAAAGGTAATAGAGTACTTTGGCAAACATACCTGAGTTTGTAGGTCCTCCAAAACCTAGCTGACTAGCATCTGCTCCACCACCCATATACAGGCCCTGTTGTCTAGCTCTGTCAAGCTCCTGCCCCAACTGAATGAGCATCACACGACTTGATTCTAACTGCTGAACATAACCCTGTAAATAAAATTAAAATCACAGTTAGTAACAATCCTCTTATTGCTTGTAGGACAGCAGTTTTTAATGCATGGTGGATAGTCCTGCCTACCTTCTTACGCAAAAGGCTTTTACGAGCAGCCTCGCGATTTTGTGCAAGACGTCTTTGTACCTGTAAGCATTCACATGTATAGTCACGAAGCAAGTATTCATATTTTGCGGAAAGAACTCTCAATGTTAGTTTTTTTGTTGTCATAAGAGAAGCTTGTGGTTGAAACTATTGGATGATGAACATATTTGTATCAATAGACAGAAAACAACAGATTCTGAAGATCTATGGATGAAATGATCTAACTATGGAAAAGGTCACGCTGTCAAACATATCATATTATATCAGTGTTTTAAATCTTGACAATCTCAATTAAATAGAGACCGAAACTATTTAAAGAGTATCTCACAGTTATATATGAGAATTAAAGCTCTCGAAAGCCAAAACTAATTGACAAACAACTTGTTTTCAGACCGAAGCAGAACAGCTGCAATCATAAAAAGGAAAGGTTGGAAGCAGAACAGCTTGTTTTCCTCACAGACAAAAGCAATCATACATCAATTTTGGCTTCCATCCAGGCCAGAAACATAGAAGAAACTCACTTTCAATTGCTAAAAAAGAAAACCCTAAGGAAAGCAGAACATATTCAAACACTCAAAAATTTTAGGACATCAAAAAGAGCCCCTCTTCCACGTCAATCAATGATGCGCAAATCTCATCACGATAAGCATACATAGATACACGCACACATATGTATATAGTAATATAGTACCGGCTTTAGAACACTTGAATTCTCCTAGCTAAGCTAGACTTGAACAGAGCAGCTTGAAAATTATTAGATTTCCTTATCTTTGTCGAGCCCTTTTCAACTTTCTCAATAACCAAACAGACTCCCTCAAAAACAAACCAGAAGAAAGCAAAGGAAAAAACAGACCTTTTTTCGAATCAAAGCAGCATGAAAGAAACTTTCCCGTCTCTGCAACTGCAAGAAGTAGGGCTAGAGGCAATTTTTGGAAATTTTCTGAAGTGAAATCCAAAAAGAAGAAGTAATAGAATTTGTTGCAGTAATTCTCTCAAACCACCACTCCCATCATCATTGGCAACAAGAGTCGGATGACAATAAGACAGCTTAAAAGAGACTCTCTTCCCCTCAATAGTGTTCTATATTCTTTTTTTTTTAATTTTCTTTTTTATATTTTTTTATACGCATTAGTTGATCAGCTACACAAGTTGGTGGCAATTAATTTATATTATTTGAGACATTCTGAGCTTGTGTGAAGAGACGTAATGGGAGAACTGATCCATTAAGGAACGAAGTCCAATAAATATACAGTGTGGATTGTCTAGTAGGATAGAAAAATAATCAGGAAAGTATAAGCTTGAAAAATAATAATAATTAGGAGATGGTGCCAATGATGCGTCTAAAGCTGCAACTACGGCTGTGGGGGCGCGTACTGTATGGATGGATGATTCCTTAGTGATTTTCGTGCTCCCTGTTTCTTTGTTTCGAATAAAGAAACGGAGACGTCACGCAAACACTTGCCTTGGCTACCCTCTCCTTTACTTTTCTTTTTCTTTTTTTGCCTCTATTTGTGGTGTTATTCTCAAGTGAAATCCAAAGTGGCCTTGCCGCTAAGAATGCCTATCTGACTCTTAGTGTTGTTTACGTATTTATTTTCATTAATATTTTATTATATTTAACTTTTATAAATGTCCAATTACTCTGCCTTTCATTCATACTATCAAGAGTTAGACAGAAAAATATTAATAAATATAAATTAATTGATTAAATTTTAAATTTATTTTTTAAAAGTTATTAGTTTAAATATTATAATTTTAAAAATCATTAAAAATTTATATAGTTATTAATTTTAAAAATTATAAAATTAATTAAAATATATAAACTAATTTCAACATCCATATTAATAAAAAAAAATTAAAAATTAGAACAAAGGCTATTTCTTGGGATTATCAAACCTACGATAATTTCAAAACTACTTTAATCTTAGCATTTTGAGTTTTTTGAGAAGGTCAAAGAAGGGGTATTTAAAATTTTGATAATAATTGTGGTTTAAAGTATTTTTTATTTTAAAATATTTTAAAATAATATATTTTTTATTTTTTAAAATGATTTTTAAATACAATATCTAAGAGTGTAGTAGCGGTTGTGATTTAAAACATTTTTAATAAAAAAATATATTAAAATAATATTTTTATTTAAAAAAATTATTTGACCATTTTTATTATTATTATTCTAGCTTTTAAATAAATAAGAAAATATAACAATTGAAATACATAATCTTATTATATTGATGTTGTTTATATTATGACAGTCAAATCATGAATTTTCTAATGTGTGCACTAAAGGTAAACGATAGCCAAATATCAATAAATAAACGTTTTCTGCATGGTACAAAAACAAAACAACAAAAAAATTTATATGCCCAAATGAATTTATATGTGATTTTCTTAAATGATAACGACGATGACGATCTTAACAATGGACCCAATAAAACAAACATGTTAATTTCAACGGTCAAGATTGTGCTAAGATTTTCCAGGTTCGGTAGTTTTAATTCGCAAAATTTCTCATAAAAGAAAATCAATATAAATGGACCTCTTATCACGTGTTCCATTTTCTTATATGCAACAATTTAATTTATCTATACTCAATTATTTTATTCATCAATTCACTTGTGTTTTCCTACCATTTATATTTATTTACAAACCCAAGAAAATATCTATACTTTTTTAATGTTATAAACAAGTGAAATACACAAATAAATACAAACAAAAATAAATGAACAAGTTATTTCAGGAATTAAACCTAATTTTTTTATTAACTTATGAGGAAACACACAAGTCCGTCTATGCATGGACTATATATTATGCCTTTTGGAACTTGTATTGCCTATAATGCATTTTTTTTTTATTAACTTATGAGGAAACACTCACGTCCGTCTATGCATGGGCTATATATTATGCCCTTTAGAACTTGCATCACCTATAATACATTGGAATATTTGGGCAACTATTCTATTAATTGTTATAATTCATGAAATATTTGTTAGTGAGAATATCTAATAAAGCTGTTTTTTCTTCCAATTTTATATCATAGTTGTGGCCTTGATGATCCTTTCAATCCACTTTAATGTTAATATAATAAATTATACTTTGAAAACTTTTGGAGTGCCTAAAACACTTTTTCGTGGATTTAATTATAAATTATTTGTACTTGTTTGATTTTTTTTTCTAGATGCTTATCTATGCCAGGTAATGGTCATCTTTCATAGGCATTCTCCATGTGCAAATGCAATGCAAGCACAAGAACAAGCACGTGAAATGTAGTTTAATGTTGCGTTTGGACTAGGTTTTGTTGTATTTAAAGATTGTAGGGGCAAATGGTAATTGTAGAAGACGAAGCTAGGTCTTAACATGCTTGTACCTTGATTCATGAGGCTACTTAAAATATAAATAAAATAAATAAATAAAATTGGTTCACTTTGTTTATTTATGAATTATATTTAAAGAAACCTTTTTAGGACCACTTGATTGGCTATATTTATTAAATATAAAGGCTAAAAGGAGGAGGATTTTAGGCATGCTAATAATTTTTAAAACAACTAATCTATTTATTGACTACGTATATAAAATCACAGGGGATTATGAGAGGTTGATCTTGGCCTTCTTTCCTGTGAAATATAAAACAAATTCAATAAAGCCTCGTTAAAGATAGAAATTCCATTAGTATTTTCTATGATATTTATCATAATTAAAATAAACTAACGAAACATTATCAAAGTAAAACTATATAAAAAAATTGTTAATCATATCGAGGTCTAAAAACTAGAGAAGGCATGAAGTCTAGAAACTTACAGAAATAAAATTACAAACTCAAAATCTACTATTAACAAGCAAGTTGAAGTTGTCGAGGGTAGTAATAAGGTGCTGTTGCTGTTATTATTGTTGATGGACTTTATTTTATTTATTTATTTATCTTTTCTCTTGAACCACTAATATGTTACCTCTATAGAGGTGCTCTAATCAATGTGCTGGGCATAAGATTTATTTAAAGCATACATTGAAAACATGCATAGATTTTTCATTTAAATTAAAGAATTTATACAATTTTAATGGAATTTCAACAAATTATTCCTTTTAAGGGAACTTATCTAAAATTTTGTTATGGAATTATCATCTGCACAACACAATTCAAACCATATTTGGTTTACCACCAATGCTTATATATATACAGACACACACACACATGAGATTAGAAATCCATCATTTTACTTGTTTACAAGGAGAGGATTTACTATTAAAGAAAATTTATTCCCTTAAAAATTATTAGTCTATTTATTTTTATATTTTAAAAGAATTTTTTAAAAAGTTAATTTATTTTTATTTTTATTTTTATCTTTGTTTTAAAATAATTTTTTTAGTATTTTATGATCATTTTAATATATTAATATAAAAAATATTTAAAAAAAAATATTATTTTAATATATTTACATGCATATAAAAACCACATTCATTTCGAATTAAAAAAAACATATTGAATGGAGGTATAAAAAAATATCCAAATTATATTTAAGAATATGCAACAGAATCCAATGCAAGGCAAGGTGTTTTATCTCAATAATACACCAAATTTATTCTTTTAAAACTTATAATTAATGTAAGTGTTTAATTATATGGTATGATTGATTAGTAGATTATTTATATAAGTAAAACTGATTAAAGATTATGTTATAATTGTTCGATGTAGTCGTAGAGATAGTTTTGAAACTATTTATATTTCTTTTCTCTATTTTTTGGTTTTTTTCAATAAAAATATAAATTATTCTTCAAAAAAATATAAAATTCATAATCTACAACATTAATTTTAATATTTTATGTTAGTGATAATATAATTAATTATAAAATACTAAATCTATACTTTTTTATTAGTTTATAAGAAAATAAATTTGACCAAATGTATTAATAAATTCTCTAGGACGTGATCTGAAGATTTAAATCTAAATTATAGAAGAAAAAAACATTTTAATGGTCACACCAATCCCTTAAAATGACCACACATTCAGCTAGTGACTAAAACATCTATAATCATAGAACATAGATTACACATGAATGTCCTCGCACGTGTGTGGGCCATGTTAAAAAAATAAAAAATAAAAAAGAGTAAAAAAACATAGCCTAGTAACATCTTAACAGTAACCAATGGAGGTTTAGTTAACCCTAGTTTCCAAATTAACCATGGTTGGGTCACTCGAAATCTCAACAGACCAATAGCGTATAGACACGACATGAGAGGCTTTTAGAAAATGCCAAAGAGCTTAATAAGTTAGAATTAAGAAATAAATAACAATCATTAAAATCCATTTAAGAGTCGGCCCCCACGCTGTCTCTTATACACATCTAGANTTCCCAACACTCTGTTCTTTTCTTAACTCTCCATGGGCAGCCCAAGCCCACGATCTTTTCAAATTTTCACATGGTGAACAGCCCTGCCCGACCTGCCCTAGTCCTGACTAAGAAATTACGGGCAGTCAGTCAGTCAGTCACCCCACCCACACCAGTACTCTCTAGCTTTCTCTTTCTTTGTTTCTGAAGATATTTATTTTTATTCTATATCTTGTGGACTCTCTCTGTCTCTACGATCAAGATCCAACGGTCCAAAATGGATGGAGCTCTAAACGCTTGTATTTTCCGGTTTTAGACCCTGAAACCTTCAGATCTGCTCTCTGTGTGCTCAGATCTTCGTTCCTGGTATGCTGCACCTCTTTGACTCTCGTCCTCGCGTTTCAGTTTCTCTGTATTTTTCGCTTCTTTTGAGCTCTGTTTTGCACTTTCTTACTGAAAATGAAAGTTTGTTCTCTTAATATCTTGTTTACTTGCCGTTTTGATTTTTTTTAGCTCTTTTTGCCTCAGTTCTCTAGTTTTCAAATGATTTTCGAGCAATTCCTCGTGTTTTAGGTGCCGTTCTGTGAAGTTTTGCTGGCTTTTGCTTCAATCCTTAAGGTTCCGTTGGATTTTAATGCGTTCTCCATTAAAAACTGCTTGTTCGACGTCAAGAACAACAAATTTTTTTCACTTGCTATGCAAACTTCCTGTTTTTTCTGCTCCTGTTACGATTTTCGCCAATAGCTAGCTTGATTTGGTGATGATTTTTCATATTTGGAAGTTGTGTGTCGCCGACAAGGGATTATCATGACAGTAAGTGGTATTTTGTCTAATTTTGATGAAGTATCCACATGAACGAAACACTTTTTCTTTAACATTCCTCCTTAGCACGCTGTGTAGCCTTTTTCGCTGTTAAACCCAACATTCTTTAATACACGAATTTTTTTTATAATTACGATTCAGTTTTTTTTTTAATTTGTCTTTTGTGTTGCGTGAGATCTGACGGCTGAAATGGTTTCTAGAACAGATCTAACGGTTACGGATCCTGTTTGTGCAGGTGTTTTATTTCTCTTTTTTTGACGCACGCAAATGGAGGCTACGTACGGTTCCGCGACAGTTACTCTTACTAACGGCTTGTTAATGTGCGCCGGCGAGGTTTTGACTACTTTGCTTGTTTCTGCTCTCTTCAAAACCCAACTCCTCAAGGCTCTGGTAAGTTGTGTTATTATTCATTTTGTTATTGCTAGAAAGGGTTTTTCTAGTTTGCTGTCCTTGATGCTAACGGGCGCTTTTGCTATTTAGTACTTGATTTTTCTAACTGGGTTCCTGCTTTTTCTTTGGCCTCTGTTTGTGTTTTTAGTTTCTCTTTGGTGAGCGTGTTTCATGTTTAATTTTATGCTAACATGCGCCGAAGGCAGCTGGTTTTGGACCTTTGGTCTGGTATATGCCATCCACGTTGCTAACATGCGCGACAGACCCTTTTTTTTTTTAGGGGTGTGGACATTTCTTAGGTCTGGCTTAACGTGCGCCAACCCTTAGGTGTACGTGGCATTATCTTGCTTTTTCGCTTTTATATGCATGCTTTAGGCGAAAGGGCGCACCGGCTTGGTTTTTAAAGAGTGTTTGGTAGTGAGTTTTGACCTTTTTTTTTTTGTTAAATCTGATTTTTTTTTGTTTTAAATTATGTTTTCAATATTCTTGTATTGTTTTGATATTCTATATCGAAAATAATATTTTTGTATTTTCTTGATATTAAAAATAAATTTTTTAAAATAATTACCAGTAATGAACGGATCGAGACACACTTTGAGGTGTCGGATTTGTTAGCACGTGTGAGCCGGTTGGAATTTAAAAAATAAAATAAAAAATCTCTGTTTTAATTTTTTTTTATGTAATGGGAAAAGTCAGGTCAAATGAGAAGCATCTTTTGATGTGGGATTGGCTGTGTTCGAATATTATGTTCGTTGTGTCTTACGTTATGTTATAGGAGATATAACTATTCCTAGACGACACGTGTTATTATTTTATTTCTTAAATTCTTATAAATATATAAAAAATATGTAATAATGATATCTTGATTATTTCAAGGTGATAAACCAGCCAGAGGGGGAAGGGTCTGCACTTTTTGGCATTTACTGTGATTTGTCTCTTCCAGTTAAGTGTTTTGCTTGCACGTTTTGGCTTGTCCCACTCCCATCAACTTGCTTTATTTTATTATATTATTCACCACACCAGCCTGAATTTTTTTTTTTGGTAAGTTACCACACCAGCCTGAATTTGTTTAAATGAAACCAATGAAGTTTGAAATGGTCGAGACCCGTTAAAATAAAGTGTGAAGTGGTTGAGGGTCGCTCGTTTAATGTCGTGGCGTAACCTGCTCCGAATCTTCTAGGATCCCCCTCCCGAATAGTCATAGGCGACGCTATTATTAGCATAATTGAGAAGATAAAAGATGTGATGGTATAATTGGATTTTTTTAAAATATTTTTTTATTTAAAAGTATATTAAAACAATATTTTTTATTTTTAAAATTATTTTCTAAATTAGCATATCAAAATGATTTAAAAAATACAAAAAAATATTAATTTGAAATGAAAAAAAAATAAAAAAATCAATTTTTTTAAAAAACATTTTCAAAATGCAAAAATAAATAAATCCATTATTTTTATTAATTCGCTATTATGATACATGATGTAATCTTTTTACTGATGCTTTGAGTTTCTCGTGAGTGAGAAAAAGGTGTCCAAACAATGAAAGATGAATTATATATGGATTCTTGATTAGAGTAGTGTGGCCGGTGAAGGGATGTTTCTCTTGTATGTGAAGAGAACCTCGTTTCCCTTTCCCATTGTGGTTGCGGTATATATTCCGGTTGCACCGGGGTCATGTAGCTCTTTCTTTTCATAATAAGGAACAAAAAATTATATACTGAAAAAAAGGGAGAAACGAACCTGGTTCGCTTTTTTATGCGCTTTAATTTGTACTTTAGTGGCTACCTCTTTAAATGGAGGTACTTTAATAAGTTTATGGGCCTCAATGCTATCGGCTATTTGGTCTACCGCACTTTTTGATACCTTCTCATCACCCAGCTGAGAATGCAACTCTTATTTATGTACTTTATTTTTTTAATTTACAATCTTTTCCCACATGCTTATGGTATTATGGGATTAAATAGGTGTCCTAAATTGATGTAGTTAGAAGTTGAAAAGTTTCGAAGGCCAGTATAAACAAAGAATGTTTAGTTACTGGTTGTTTTCACTTTCGAAATAAAACTTACAAAATGAAGTCAGCCTCTTTGATTTCCTAAATATATTTTTATTCTTCTAGTGGTGAAAGTGTTCCAAGGCTAGACATCGATTGCACGGGTAAAATCTTTTTAAGAGTTTTTTTTTATATGTTTGCTTGCTACATTACATGTCTACGCCGTTGCTGTCTTCTTAATATTTTGTTTGTCATTTAAGAATTTGCGATGGTGCTTTTTAACTTAGCACATTCTTGGGAAACTATATTGTATTACTATACCATTTAATGTACTAATTTGGAGACCTTGTGTCCAGCAATCTTTCATTGCCCATGATATACAAATTCTCCGTTTGACCTGCTATGAAATGCTATTTTGTAAAAATGGTTTCAGGATCCCAGTGGGTTGTTGCTGACTAACAAACCTAGAATGGACGGGGATGAGGCACAAGGCCATGACAAGCCAGTTGACGCAGAAGGAGATGATGACAATGATGATGATGACGACGATGAGGAGGAAGGGGGTGATGGATTAGGAGAAGGTGAAGAGGAACTGTCCTCTGAAGATGGAGGTGACTTGGGCAACAATCCCAACAATAACAAGAGTAACTCAAAGAAGGGTCCAGGTGGTGGAGCAGGAGGTGGGGCAGAAGAGAATGGAGAAGAGGAAGAAGATGACGATGAGGAAGGTGAAGGTCAGGACGACGACGACGACGACGACGAAGATGATGACGATGACGATGACGATGATGATGGTGGAGAAGAGGACGAGGAAGAAGTTGAGGAGGTAGAGAATGAGGACGAAGAAGAAGAAGATGAAGACGAGGAAGCCCTCCAGCCCCCAAAGAAGAGGAAGAAGTGAAGTAGGAGAGTAGTGGAGCCTCCTCAGTCCAGATATACTGTTTGTTTCTCAGTGACTTGTTAACTTTGTCGATCTTCTTAGATTACGAGGGGGGCCTGTTTAGGATAATGGTATTATGCATAATTATCGTACTTTCCTTGCATGTTTAGAGTACACTCTAGAACTGTGAGCTGCTGCGGCAATGATTAATTCGAAAAATGTAATGATTATGATCTTTTAAGCCACATTTAATCAGAGTTTCTATTGTTGCTGATACGCTGCTGCTCCTTGCTAATGGGTTGGTTTTATGGACTGTCAGTAATAAATCTCAAACGTAACCAACCGTTGCTAACCGTGAAAAAACAAGGTAAAAGATGGATAAACCTGGAGGGCATAAGATGTGCTTGTAGTTCATGCAGTTAATTGTTAATATAATAATGGCGATTTGTGTGTAGGTCATAATCGTTATTAGCACCTAATTGGTTTTTAGATGCTAACTTGCAAATGGGTGTTGTTAACATAAAAAAATTTAAAATGGAGGTAATTTTTGTTATTTTTTTTTGTAAATTTAAAAACCATTTTCGTATATAATTAACTAAATTAAAAATTATATATATATTAATAAATATGCAAAAACAATTGTTAACGTTAACTAAAGTTCAAATTATAAAGTTAAGAGATAAATATAATTAAGAAATATGATATGAGATCCTGTTGCGATTAAAGACTTTGTTTTGTTTTTAATTAACTTCTTATTTAATTGAATAATATAATAAAGATAGATGTGTTTTGTTTTTAATTAACTTCTTATTTAATTGAATAATATAATAAAGATAGATGTGTGCAGGAGACTATTTGATTAAAATTAGAAGAAAAAAAAACAAATAATATATTGGGTTGCATATAAAGAACGACAACTAATATTAGAAAAAAAATATTATAATCATATTTTAAAACCAATTAAAAACTAAAAGATACCTTAATGACTAATATAAAAAAATCTCAAATTTATTTATTTTAATTAATCTCAATTAAAAAGAAGGTTTGGGCATCAAACACCTACATTTAATTAATCTATTTAAACTAATTTAATATATAAAAAAGCTTTATGTGGGTTATTAGCCTGACCCATTAAAACCAAAAGGCCACACATGAAAGCTTACAAGGTAAGGCCTGGGTTCTTTTATTTATTTCTTTTTATTAAAACTAGAGGAGCCCTTATTTGTTTTGAAAATAAATTAAGATAAATAATGTGTTACTTGCTGTGGAAGATGATATGTAGTCTGAAAATATAGTTTCTAGCCATGAAAAATCAGGTTGGGGTTATTGAATCCCAAAATCTATTTTCAACATATTCTCGTCTAAAAACATAATAAATAAATAAATTCTAGAAGCCTTGCTAAACTCATTATGGCTTTAAATTAGCTCAAAACAAGTTAAAGGCATGATGGACCTCTTTTTCCTATAAAATTAAAGTAAAAAATTACGCATTCATTAAACTCTCATTGAATAGATTATTATCTTATTTCATAATAGAAATTAGGTCAGCTAACAACTTTGTCTCTCCATTCTTGTTTTCTAATCACTTTTTTTTTGTTTTTTCCTATCAAAACAAGAACTAAAATAATAAATAAAATGAATTTTTTAAAAAATAAAAATTATATAAACTAAGGGGATTAAAAAGAAAATGAATCCAAAGTAAGCGGACCTAAATATACTTTTACAAGATACTTAATACTGATAACTTATTTTCTTCATGTGTTACACTTTCATCATATTTTTTTTTTAAATTTCCTAATGCCTTAATAAATCATATGAAATTATTCATTAATTTGAAAATGGAAGAATGTAATTGAAGAGCAAAAATTTAATGATTAAAAAAATTCATAAATTTTTTTACATCTTATCTTATCATCAGAATCGAGTCAACCGCCAGCTTATCTTTTCTACCCTTGTTTTCTAGTTATTTTCTCTATTCTCTGTCAAATTAAAAATTAATAATTAATATTGAGATCAAAATGAAAATTGCAAAACCTAACAGCTTGTTTATAATCAAATAATATGCTAAGTTCAATTCAATTCAAGAGCAAATTTTCATTTAATTGATAATCTATTACAATTTTTATATTTAAAATAAAATATTAAATCACATAATGAAATTTAATTATACTATTTGGAATACATGTAAAAATAAGTTGAATTAACAATCTTTGCTATTTTACTTTTAATTTATAAATTATTCTTGTTACATTAATTGCTATAAAGACCTTAATATTTATTTAAAATGACATCAAACTCAATTGAGATTATGGAAAATTAATGTAACAAAAATAAAGACAACAAGAAACAAAGAAAAAGTATAGAAAAGGAGAAAAAGTAATTGGGAAATAGATTTTAATCAGCACATACAAATTTGTCTTACAAAAACTAATTTTTAGATGCTGATATATCTTTATTAAAAATAACCTGCATAGAAAGATGATTAGCACATGATATTTTTTTTGCTTGAATATGATTTTAGAATCTAATAAATCTAATTTAATGGGCTAGAAAATCCTTAAAAGCCCAAGTATTAAAAAACATGGGATAAATAATTACTTGACCTAATTATCCATGTACTTACCCTCCAAACTAAGCCCAATATTTGACTCAACTTCTTAACCAAACTTATTTGAAATAAGCCTAGACACCGCCTAGGCCCATTAACATTAGGCCTAATAACAATAGGTTCAAGTAGTGCATATACCTAACGTTAAATGCTTGTTATCCCTGGCATTCTATGAGCTTAGATATATGTCGTTGTTATTTTTCATTCATAACAGGTTCAAGCAACTCGCTTGAGCTTAACACTTTTTTGAAAAGAAAATTAGAAACCCCTATGAGCGTCTTAGTAATTTTTTAGGACCTTTAATATTTTATATTGATGAAATATGTATTATTTTAAGTGCAATACAACTCAAAATACGATATTAGTTTATAGGGGTGAAATAACTTTTTATTCTATCCTTTTCATAAAAAGACAAGACTCGTGAGTTATAAATACCACATGAATTTATAAAGTTTAAGGTTCATAATCTTTTTATTTTTAATATTTTTAGCATATATATTTTCAAAGTTTATTGCTATAAAAACTATTGCACTTTCTCTCTCTATAAAATTATTAACTTAAGCATCTAAAAATCCTTATATCCATCTAAAATAATCTTTTGCAAGTATCAACTATAAGCTATCTAGCTTACCGGGCATCAACTTCCAGACATATTAATTAGAGAGAATAGATTAAATCGATAAAACTAAATGATTAACCTAATATTTAATGACACAAGCTTTATTTTTAAATAAGTTGAGTTTTGAGACATCATCAAAACTCACCTATAGAGTTTCATCCCTTGAATCCAAGTCAATCTAAAAACTAATTTTTCTAAAGAAAAATCAAGAATTAAACATAAGAGATACAGAGAATTAGAATGGAAGCATGCCTGATTAAATTAAAAAGAAAAGAATACCAACAAAATGACTCCTCCACTGAGAAAAAAGAAAGAGGTGGGCATTTGTATAATATTATTTTTAATTTTAATTTTAAGAGAAATTAATATAAAAAAAATAAATAAAATCTCTTATGTTATTTGATTTTACTTCTTTTTTTGAATTGAGTTTCATATGAAATTCAAACCAATACATTCAAAAAAACCCTAGACACAAGAATTGATTAAATCCTGTGAATTATAAATTCAATTCAATTCTTAGGGGTTTAAATAGCCTATAAAGAAATTGAAAACGAATTCAATGCAAAGTAGGTGAACTAAAGTGTAATTTTACATGCTAATTGAGATTGGTCACTTGTTTTCCATGTGTGTTACACTTTGATCATATGTTTTTTTAATTTCATCCTCTTATAACAAATTATACATAATTAGTTATTAATTTATCCATAAAATGATACAATAGAAGAGGAAAAAAGTTTAATGACTAAAATAAAAATAAAATTGTCATTCCTCCCGTTCACAATAATATACTAAATAGGTAGCTTGTGCTCTGCTATGACCCAAATCAAGTTTTTTCTAACATAAAAAAAAATATTTAAGTGATGCCGATGCTTTTAAATAAGCAAGAAAAGTTTAAGACCTGGATCATTGATTTTACAGGGTTTAATAAAATTGGTTTATTTAATAAAATGATTAAAAAAGCATAAACAATAAATAAAAGAAATGATAATAATTAACTATAATAAATGAGTTGTCAATATTATATACAATAGGAAAAGAATGAAAAGTTCGTTGAAGGCTCATGGTTACTTTATTATAAATATCATCGCACCGCTAGAAAAAACTCACAGAAATAGTTCTAATGCCATTGTGAGAGGCTGCACGATGATGCTAAAAAAGGCTACAGGAGCTGTCAAAATGATTAAAATATCAAACCAAATAAAATATCATGAAGTGAAAATCTCATGCTTGTATTTAATTAAAAATATTTTTTTTAAAACAATTAAATTTGACAAAGAATGACAAGTAAAAAGATCAGAGATAACCTTAGTCATTTTTAAAATGAATTAAAAATCCTATAGAAAGCAAATAAAAAATAATAATTAAGTCCAATTTCTGATTAAATTAGTGTCGAATGATGAAATTGAGAAAATATGAGCTTAAAAAGAGAAAAAGAAAAAATTAGATAAACTCGGGTGAATTCCTAAACTCGCAACAAGTGAAATCCTAGATCCTAATTCAATCATCAAGTTTAATTTCTAACCAATTTAATATTAAAAGATAAAATAAAAAATATAAATATAAGAAATTTTTCAAATTAAAAAAATAGCAATAAAAAAATTATGATAAAATATGATAGGAAAAAAAACCAAAGAGAATGAAATCATAAAAAGAATTCTATTTTAAAAATCATCTTAAATAAAGTAAATTGGAGGATGAAACTTAAAAAAAATATCCAATTTAAAAATTATTTTAAATAAAATAAATAATAATTAAAAGAATAAATATAAAATATTAATGAAAAAATTAAAAAAAATAAAGTAATGCTTTGAAAATTTTGAAGGTCAGGAATAAAAATCAAAGAGGAAAAAGAAAAAAAAAACATTATCGGTCAATATTCCACACACTCCTCTTAAAAAGAGCTGCTAAGATAAATAAAATGTTATCTTATAAGCCATCATTTAGTCTTCGAACATCCCCTCACGTGTTGTTCAAATAAGGTGTACGTAGCCCAAAAAAATTGTTGTAAAAATATTATTTTATATTTATTAAAAATTTAAATTATTTTTCAGTTAACTTGATTATTATAAAAAATAAAGATAAAAATATAAAAAACCTCTAAATACTAATTAAAAAAATTTTGCTTTTAATTTTTTTTAGTTATTGCACTCTGCTCTAAAAAAATAAAAATTCGCAAAAACGCCTACATGTCACTAAAATAAATCTTGCTTTTGGAAATAATTTAGTCATATAAAAATAAAATAAAAATTCAAACTATCCCTTATTAATATAATAATAAATAATGGAACTTGTGAAATGACCCGTACACTATAGCCAGTTCCGTAATTATTCATGGAAAGATGAAATTATCATTGCATTGTACTATTTATAGTGTTTCGTTTCGGCGTGTACAATCAAACCCCAATCCCTGTTAGTTTTTTCTTTCCATAATTAACTATAATTAACAAGAGTATGGATATAAAAAATACACTGTAAATGTGCGAGCTGTCTTAGTTAATTTCTTAATATATAGTTTATAATTAATAAATAATACAAAGATGAAGGGGGACGAGGCACCTTTCTTTGGATTTTAATATTCTTTTTTAGGTACTCCCCTCCCTCCTCTCCATTTCCATTTCAACAGCAAAGCTCGTGCAGATAGATATCAAACCAAACTTCGTTTACACACGCACCATTCAGAACTCCTGTGCTCATCTTGTTTAGCACAGATCTTCAATATCCTTGGCAAATCATCAACATCCTCGACAAATCATCAAGTAATTGTTTAGTACAGGTCTTCAACATATTCTTGTAATATCAAAAAATCATTTTAATTTTATAATTTAAACTATTAAGTGAGATCTCAAGATATAATTTATATTATTTTTTAATATCCTTACTAATTGAAAAATTTTTAGACTTGAAACTTGCACAAATTCATATTATTTTATGTTTAATTTTTTTATCAAATAAATAAAAATATTAAGATTCAAATTTAAAATTATTTTACCATCAAGACTCTGATATCATATTAAAAAATTATTTTAATTTAAAAATTTAAATTATTAAATAAAAACTTAAAATATAATTTATATTATTTTCTGAGGTAAAAAATCACCATAGTTGTTTAGTATACATCCTCGACATCCTTGGCGAATCATCAAGTAGTTGTTTAGTATGATCAACAATTGCTTGATAACATACTAGACAAATCATCTCCAATCCCGTTTCATTACATGCTCTCGTTAATGTGTTCGGACCTAGCACCATTACTAAAGTATTCTGAGCATCTCTCAACTAACCCCCAGCGAGCTTTTACTTTGTTGGAAAATGACCTAACAGAAATGATATATCAAGATTTCTTCACAAGGAACTGCTTGAGTACCATATAAATGATCTTGCAAGATTCGGCTCTTACTATACTGATCGGCTGCTAACCGACAAGTGTTCCTTCTCTGAGGCAACTCTCACCGCAGCATTCAATAACACGAGAGAATGCCTTTACTCCAACAAGTGCTAGAGATAATCATGCCAGTCCTGGCAAGAGTTGGGATACACCAGCTGACAATTAATGCATCAAGCAATTGAGATTTTGCTTGGCTAAGTAGGACTGCAAGATCTCTTTTGAGCAAGATTTCTTCACAAGTTATTTCCACCATCCATATCATTGCACAACTGAGTGAAAAATCACAAATGAAGCAGAATATCCTGCTCCGAACTATAAATTGAAAATTTAATGGGTTTTTTCGAATTGATTCTCAAACATTATTTACCGCACCCACAAAAAGAAAAGCAGGATCTGCTTACAAGAAAAGTGCAACAAGCAAAGAGCATATTGCAGTATGTAATCAGTGCATTGATATTGAGAACCTTTATTCCATAAAAGATCCCTTCAAAGACACTAAAAGAGCAACAAGCAACGAAACTTGCACTTTCATGGGCCAATCTTGAAATAATAAAGACACTAATTACTAAGCATCAAACACAGCAACTCGAAATATAATAAAATAAACAGAGAAAAAGGATGAAGATTCTGTTTGTTTCATATTCTTAAAGTGTTTCTTTAAAAAAATTAATTTTTTATTTTTTTCTTCAAATTAATATTGTTTTTTGATGTTTTTATATTATTGTAATTAACTGATATTAAAAATAATTTTTTTAAAAATAAAAAATATTATTTTTTAATATATTTACAGATAAAAAACACCATTAAAAACAGCACTTACTAAACTCTCGAGCACCCACAAAAGATCTCTACTACTTAACACGCTCAAGCATAATTGAGTTAGTTGAAGACATCTATTAGCACGGGTCAAATACTTCGCTTGTAAAATAAAGATCCCTTACAACGACAAGATCACTTTTGTAAACCCTCATACATTAAGGTTAGATTACCAAAATAGAGTATTTAATATATATATATATATATATATATATATATATATAGTACTCCAAAATTTGCATACAATATATAATAGTCATTTTACCCGCGGAGTCCGTCTATGGATGATAAAAAAATCAAATTAAGCATCCAAATATATATGTGAAGACGAAGACAGAAACCATGTTCCCACATTGCAGCATTGAAACAGAAGCAGAATGAAAAGAGAAAAAATAAAAAATATCAAGAATTCAAATTTCTTATAGAGAAGCAAAGGGTACCATTTCTTGCAAGGTAAGTCGAAGAAAGTGACGACGACAGGAAGGGAAAGATGAAGATGAAGATGAAGATGGTGAGAAAGAGATCACAAGGTTGAGTCACATTTGGCTAGCTTAACATTATAAACTATAAGAATATCCCAACTTCAAATATCCCTAGCAGATGATGCACATTATCTCTGAGATAAAATCCCTCAACAAGTATGAACATTGTTCCTCAAGCTCAGAGCAAATCATCTGCAAATATGGAGTGCAGTGCAGTCGTGTAAAAATAGTTACACAAGATAAACATAATTGACCTCTCAAAGAAAAGATTTCATTCGAAACTCTAAACAGAGATGAGCTTTAGAACATGAAATCAGATGCCATTACCATCTGAGAAGGAAAAACACATGCAGTTTGACAATATAATTGCAAACTGCAGATCTGACTGCGTGCCAGCAGTTTTCGAAATCAACTGTCATCCATGAAGCTGAAAATCTCATCATAAAGAGTGGCAAGGACTTAAAAATAAACAAATTTTAGTAGAAATTAAATTGGAAAAGCATCAACTGGCCCCTTACACCATGTGATGGTGAAATTATAACAGATTGCTGCAATGCAATAAATGTATCACGCGAGAATTAATGTTGTTGGCAGAAAATTAAGAAGGCATTATAATAATCTTGCATAACATTCGTGCTGCTGTGAGCAATCCACAAGGACGGTTGAGACGCAAAATTAATGTGGATTGATTTGTTTAAAATAGGCGTGAAACATCAAGTCAGCTTGCACTTTTACATGTTGATCGGTTGCTGCATCAACATCATTGTTGATCTTTTTATTATTATATTAATTTTGATGGGTCTAAGGTTTACATTCCCAATCATATAGTTCATCTAATAGAATCTGAGGCAAGATTCATAAAAGATACACGTCGAAAATTCTAAGGAGCCATAAAATTTATCTAGACAGAAACCATGAAAACACAACACACATGTATTAAATGAAGGCATGTCTCTTGACCACATGCCCTCCATAGATAAGTCTTGTTATCATCATCAATGGTACATGACCCACAAAACCAGGAAATTAAGCAACTTTTGTTGTGGCTCGATGTGACTTTAGACTTAATTATATTTCACAAGGGGACCAAGAATATAGGCGATCATTGTGTCTTTTTCATCGACACAATTACACGGATTCAAAACCGTATAAATAGTCTTCGCCCAAAGGCTAATCGTCTTAGCCTTTACCATCTTCTTCTTTTTTTAAACTTTGTAAACATATGTAATCCAACATCTGAGGTTTATTTTCTTCATCAATACTAACTTTAGGTATCAGAGAATTTCTCAAATACAGTATAAGATTTATCTTGCATGTGTATGTATTGCTTGAATTGAGTGTTTTCATCTTTTCAATCTATTTGCCAACTTGAGATAGTATTTTAAATATTAGTATCGATTACTTTTAAAAATATTTTTTAAATAAAAATATATTAAAATAATATTTTATTTATTTATTTTTAATATTAGCACATTAAAACGATTTATAATAATAAAAAACTAATTTGAAACAAAATAATTTTTTATACACATAAATTTTACATATTTTAATACATGTTAAAGTAGCGAAGAAGATACAATAATGAATTTGATCGCAAGAAAAGGTGGAAACTCCCTTTATGTATTTTTTATATTCACCAAATATTATAACATACCAAACATTTCCAATCATTAAGATTACATAGTTGATACTTACTTAAATTATCCACACATTAATATAACCATTTATTTCTATACAAGATTGCATTATTTTACCTTAAGGTTACACAACCGGAATCTACATATTATAACTTATTTTAGAGTTATATCTAGATAATGTTGCAACAAGAAACTATAAAATAAACTGTTAAGGTCAAGATGACTACTAAGAGCTACCTACATATTACATGTAAGTTGTAGAATAAATATGTTTATAATATCAAAGGATTTATCTCAATCCTAATATTCAAATGAAGATAAATATACAATGATCATGATCATCCTTATCCAATGAGAAAATTTATTTGTATCTTCCCACTTCTCTCTTCCTTATATGCATTATCATCATATTAATAATAATTCCTTCATTTCTATTAACTCATCTTGTTACAATCATCATTTATATTTTTGAATTGATCGAATTTATAACATCCTCGTAATTATCCTTGTTTATGTTATAACTTAATCACTTTCATAATATCATTACAAATCATCTTAAGTCACACTCTATAATCAATTTAGGATTTATTATCTCTTTCATACCCGTAAATCATACTTTAGTTTAATTATGGGTTCATCAATCCATTACTTTGAGTACATCAACCACATTTAGTCCTTTAAAAATATCCAATACATTATTTTCGGTTAATTAATTTTGTTAATTCACTTTAATGCTTGTTATATCATTTTTGGCTTCACCAATATCAATTTTCAATCCTCTTCCATGCTCATCGTAGCTCATCTATATTATTTCTTTCTCAAGTTCAAGATTTTTTGGTCCAACTATAACTTATCCGTATATTTCTTCGATTCTTGATATGATTTATACCTATTTTTGCCTTATCTATAAATGTTCATTCCATCCATTTAGGATACATTCAAATATATATTTCAATTTAGGCCTGCATTGCAACCAATTTTAATTTTACATATTAAATCCCACTGTGACAATACACTTAAAGATCACATATTGTCAATTTAATTTTTGCATCTTACATACTTTCGTTGTGATCCATTTAGTTAAACCCACCATTGTGATTAATTTCAACATATTAAACTCTACCATTATGTTCCACTTAATTCTCATAAATTAAATTACGGTTGTTGTGGTCAATTTAATTTGCACAATATAAATTTTATTATTACGGTACATTTAATTAAATCTCACTATTGTTGTTAATTTTATTTTATTTTCATGAATTAAATCCTGTTTTTATGCCCATGTAATTAAATCCTACAATTGTGGTTAATTTTAATTTTACATATTAAATTCTGCCATTATGATCTATTTAATTTGCAAATTATTAATTTCCTGGCATGAAAACATATTTCTTTTCATATATGTTTCCTGACCCCGACCCCATCCATATATTTTCACTCAATTTTATTACAATGCGTGAAAGGTATAGTTTGTATTATATCAATGTACTACTTAAAAGATATAATTTACATCATATTATTTTCCTACCCTACAAGCATAATTTATATAACATTAATTCCATGCCTTGTAGGTATAATTTACATAACTATTTCATTCCGGTAGGCATAATTCACACAATATTTAATTCACATGTAATATTTTTCTTGCCCTGAAGGCATAATTTATATGGTATGATTTTATTTTTTTTATTTTGAAGGCATAATTTTTTTCCTGATATTATTTTGATGTCTTGAAGGCATAATTCCGGTGATGTTATTTTTTCTTGCCATGAAAGCATAATGTTTCTCAATATACACAATTATACAATATATATATATATGATTTTTATTGAATTATAATATTACGAGAGCAATTTTAACAATTAAAGAGGTAAAGAAGGCGACCTTTTCCTTGAGCTTTTGTTGTATAAGCTCCTGATAGATCAAATTTCATTTTGAATGCTTCTCCTACAATTCCTAACAATAAACGTTAATATTCGTTTAAATATATTCAATTATTTATCTAACAATCAATTCAATCCAACACATAATTTCACATCCAACGCCCAAATTAATATTAATCAATTGTTATTTACTTTTCATAATTTCACATAATTTCATAAATTGCAAATATCAATCAATCATTAAAAAAAATCCATAATTTACTTTTTATTCCATCAAAATAAATTCTTCACTTGGGACTTTTACCTCTTCAATTTAATTCACACACCTAATCCTAGAATTTAAAGTTTATAAATTCTCCAAGAACATGGCCACACTTTATCGAATCATGCAACAATCCCAATTCCACCCTAATCACAATAAATTTAACCATCACAACATCAATTAACACAAAATTTATATTACCAAACCCAGTTTCTAAATATTTCATGTTCACAATTTAACTTTTCAGCCATGTAAACAAGAATCCAGAACAACCAAATTTGCAACCTACCAAATTCAAGACAATCAATTTAAATTTGGCCACCACAGGTAACTTCCCGAATCTCCTAGAACTTTATAGCTAACATTTTGGCCAAGTATCATAAAATAACATGATTTGATTGGTTCCATATTTATCTACTCATCAAGATCTTCAAATTTGCACACCTACACCCTCCTCTATTTTCTCAAAGATTTAGAATGCATTTAATTAGCTCATCCTATATATATGAAACCCCATATACAACTAGAAATCATTCCCCAAGTACAATTTCTCATATCAACTAAATTAAATAAACATATAATATCACTAAATTAAAATCAATTTACTTCATTCATTCTCCCAAAATTACGACTACGAATTCAACACGACTTTCTTTCTTTTTTTGGGTACAAAGCTACCTCCTCTCAAACACCTCACCAGTAAAAATCAGCCAGCAACATCACTTGCAATCCAAGAGGAGGGAGAGTACTTTTAACACACACATGTCAGATAATTGATTTTAGAAAAACTGGATCCGAGTAAAGAGTGCAAGGCTACATTATTGAGTATAGGATTATACAAAATTTATCACATCATAATTAATTTATCGAAATACCTCTCCACATCAATATTAGATTATCACAAGATGGATGAAAAGTAATTAATAAAAAATTATATTTTTTTTAGTTTTAGTTTTAGTTTTAAAGTATATTTGATAGTGTAGTAGCGATTACTTTTCAAATAATTTTTTATACTGAAATACATAATATTTTTTTATTTTTTTAAAATTATTTTTAACATCAACAATTTAAACGGTACAAATTATATTAAATTTTAATAAAAATAATTTTTAATTTTTAATTTTTTTTAAAAATATAAGTTTAACTGCACCGTGAAACAACCCCTCAGACTGGAGCAGCTGGATAACATGATAGTCTCACGCGCAAGAGGTCCACAATTCGAAAACTATATTTTTCTCATTCTATATTTTTCTCAATCTCCCGCTCCTCCCCCCTTTTTTTTCGAATTATTCAATTGTGTCCTTAAAGGATCCATAGTTTTAGTGGATTGTTTTCAAATTTCATATATCTATGTGTGTGTCTGTGGGTGTGAAGTTCAGAGAGAGAGAGAGAGAGAGAGGATTATTTTTTTCTTAAATAAAACTTTTGTTAGACATTTAACTATAATTCCAAAGGTTGATTTAAATTTGTTTATTTTCAAATCTTGGATTAACATATAAAAGAATTATTAATTCTTTTTAATATATACATTTTAAAAACCATTTAAAAAAACTTAGTTTTTGTTATTAGAGGGTACTTTTAAAACAATAAAATAATTAACTATTAAAAAAAACTAACCAAAAATATATTACTATTTTTTAATTTTTAATATCATTTCATAAAATTATATAAAAAATATTAATCTAATAATTTTTATACAGAAAGTAGTTTAAGCGTATAGCCTCATGAAGAGCTACATTGAAGATTTCTACGTTGGAAAACTGGGATGAAAATGCAGTTTACCATATTTTCTATAAATATTTGTTTATTTTATAGATTAGTTGGGAGAGAAAACAGGAATTGAATATTGTTGGGAACCAACTGAATACCATCCCACCATTAACGCCTCTTTGATCAGTTATTACCCAAACTAAACTATCAAGGGTTTTCGCCTTGATGAAACGAAAACCCAAATTGCTCAATCAATCTTCTTTTTTTGGTTAATTTTATTGATTAATTAACCAAATAGCTAATCCTCTCTCTCTTTCTCTGTTTCTGATTTTCAATGGCTGATCATGGATCAGAGACGTCACCTTTAATCCCCCCCTCTCCGATCACCGAACCCACCGAGATCGACCTTGAAGCCGGTCCCGGAGAGCAAATTCAGTGCCGTATTTGCCTAGAAACTGACGGTAATTCTCCCTTTTAATTGCTTGAAACTCACTCTAAAAGTAGTCGCTAAGGTTTCACCATTTTAGAAATTTATTTTTAGGTTTTACTTGATTGTGGATGTAGAAAATGTTAGGTACAAGGAGTTAAAAATTGTTACTTATTTAGTTCACTTTGATAATTTGTGGAGGTTTTACTTGCATACTGCAGAATTTTTTACCTACTTTATGTTGTTTACTGTTATTGGTCCATTTGTGTTAGCTGTTGATGTTAGAGATTGTTGATGCTTGGATTTTTGTAGCCTTTTTTTAAAATAATTTTTTTATGGCAATTTTGACTCAAATTTAGAACTTTGGTTGTGAAATATTTAGAGCTTGTTTCTGTTTGCATTTTTAGAACTATCCACTTCATGTTTATTTTTATTGTTATCGTTGGTGTGTTGGCTGTTGATTGTAGAGATTATGAAATAGAAGAGAAATAGTAGATCTTGGGGTTTTGTGAGCTTGGCCTTGAATTTAGTTCAAATTGTCATCTTTGTAATGCTTAGCTGTTGTTGAACCGATAATTTGATCATGAAAGTTCCTTTTTCTTCTGGTTTTACTGATCAGCAACAGGGTAGCTTTTATAAGACTTGGTTTTTCTTTTTTAATTCTTATGTGAAAGCTTTAGATTTCTGGGTTGAAAATTCAGGCTAGTTGTGTTTACTTCTTAAGTTAATTATATTTTCTTTTCATCAGGTAGGGATTTTATTGCACCTTGCAAGTGCAAAGGAACGGTTAAGTATGTACATCGTGAATGCCTGGATCAGTGGCGAGCAGTGAAGGTATGGTTGTTGGTCATATTTCTTGCACAGTTTTAGTGATATGGGTTATGTTATTGTGTTATGGATCCCACATTGTTGCTTGAATTCTATGTTGCGACATCTTTTGATATGACTATTCTTTTGACCTGACTAATAGCCAATTTGGGTTTGGATAGGTCACTGAAAAATCCCTTTGCTGCACTCAAAGTTAATAAATATGTCCTTCGATGTTTGCATGTTGGTTTAAAAATTCACAGACTTTTGTTGCATACCATTTTCTTCACTGATGCTTGAGGTGGAATTTTGTGGCTTAGAGGCCACTTGCATTTTAATAATTTGGATCTTTTACTCCCTCTCTTTTGTATTTTTTTTTCAAGAATGATTGCTATTTCCTTTAATGTTGCATTCGTTGTCTTTTCCATGGAATGCAGTTTCTTTGGACCTGGTAAATTTTGTGAAAGTGGGCTATCACCAGCAAGGTAGCCTTAATTTAATTTATTTTTTTTCTAAAAAGAGATGTAGAAAATTTATGAAACTGGACAATAGATCTAGAACTGGATAGAAAAAAAATGCTGCTCCTTTATGGTTGATATTTACATTATGTGAATGAAAGTAGCAAACTGTATATTACACTTGACAAGAAGTAGTTGGTTAAGTGATTTATGTGATGCATTGGTAGTCCAAGATTGCCTTAACAGAGGCTTCCATACTGGATATAGGGTATGCTTAGTTGTTTATCCTTTTTACATTGGTCAATTGCACTTGTTCTTGTGAACTCATACACACAAACATGGATCTTCCATGGTAAACCTGGAGGCAGGTTATGTAGGTTGTCACAGTTATGTTTGCTGGCCTCTGTTTGATTACATGAAGCAGTTCACTTTCTTTACTTTTCATGTCAAGTTCCTGACACCAATTGATGGTTTGTAAAAAAATGATGCTCTTTGTGATAAGTTGTTGATTTTATCTATGCAACAAGTTAACCTGCCACTTGTCCCCTTATACCTTGGAATTTCTGCTATTGAGCTACTTTCTTCTTTTTTGTTCTCTTGACAATCTGTTTATTTTTTTCAGGAAGGGTTTGCATTTGCTCATTGCACAACCTGCAAGGCTCCTTACCATTTGAGAGTTCACGTTGCTGCTGATAGGAAATGGCGAACTCTGAAATTTCGATTCTTTGTGACTAGAGACATTGTGTTTATATTTCTGGCTGTTCAGCTTGTAGGTCGTCAGTACCCTGCTTTTGGTTATTTTGATATATACCTTTCTTGTTCTTTTTCTTTCTTCTCACATCAGAGGTTCTATTGTTATTTATTTATACTAGTTTGGTTCAGGTAATTGCTTCACTAGCATATTTGGTGTACCTAATTGACACTTATCAAAAGTCTTGGCTTCGTCTCGCATGGGGCTTTGATAGTGAGCTTAGTTTCTACTACATATGTGGTAATCTCAAAAACCTGAAGTGATGGTTATCATAATCCCTCTCAATGCATGCTTATGACACACAGCTCTAGTATCATGGTTTTCTTACAGGTTAATAGTTATTTTGTTTGTGACTTGGGTTATGCTCAACTTGCCCATGTTTATCTGTTCATGGTCCTGTCATTGTCATCTTAAGTTTATCGAACTGAACTTGATTTATGATATCAATTCGTTTATAATCTTTTTCTTTTCTTGGTGCGTGAAGGTGCATATCTCTGTGGTCTGCAACCTTGAATGGTATTTATTCATAAAAATTGGCTGCTGACTTGAACTTACTAGTAGATCTGGCTGTTCTTGTTAGATTATTTGTCCCATATTTATATGAAATCACACAAATTGTTCTGGAGTTTTATGTAATTGGCTGCTTGAATGTCTGTTGCTAATTTAGAAACTGAACCATATGTCCATTAATTTCAGCATATTATGAAAAGTACAAGAAAAAAAAAATACCATTTGTCTTTTCAACTGTAAAAAATTGGTAACATTAAAATTTTAAAATATAGTTTGATTAACTGGTGTTTGGAGGCATGTGAGATTTATGTTGAGGATTCAAGCATGGTCTGTTATTTTGCATTATTTTTTCCAGAGTACTTGTGTAGAATCTTCATGGTAGAATGTTGTCGAACAGGAGCACTATTGTTCTTTGCTTTGCTGGGGCTGTCTGGGTGCTTCATAACTTGCTATGATCGAAGAGTACGCAATGATTTGGCTCAGCCTTGTCGGGAGTTATGTCTTTGTTGCTGCCAGCCTGGGTATAACTCTGATATAATTATTCTCACTGCTGGATTATCATATTGTTATCCTTATAATTGTGTGGTGGGGTTAGGTTTACTTGACGTGAAGAGGAAAATGCATGTTAGAGCTGTCAAATGTGATATATTAAGAGACTTGATTTTTCTTTTACATGTCATCCTCTTCATAGAAGAGATGAGGAATTTAAAAGCCTTTTCAAATCTCGAGGATTTTAAAAACATCTTGGATGCTATGCTCCTTTGATTGGTGCAATAATAAAAATCTTGCTCAAAACCATAAATGTTAGGTGAAAAATCTTGGTGCAATAATAAAAATCTGGGCTTGAAACCAAAATGTTGGGTTAAATTCTGGAGGGATTTCATTTAATTAAAAAATGTTGAAGGCAGGGTATCTTGGATTTCTTTGTCAGAAGCCACATAGTCGGGACCATAACTTAGTAATGTTGTTGGCTACTTGTGCATAAAGGAACTATTTGATTGATTTATTTTTAAAAGAGAATTCTCAGTTTGCTGATCTAGATGTATTCGCTAGCACTCCCACCCACAAAAACTGAGATCAAACAACCACCAGCAAATTCATGTGTTGTGTAGTATCGTTGACTTGCCTTAGGAACAGTATATGTATATTGTGGTCATTTGTAAAAGCTAGGGTTCCTCAATCCCTACAATTTTACAGCCCAAAACTGTAGAGAAAAAAACTAGGTTCTCAAACCCTAAGGTTACAGCATGGAATTGTAGAGAAAACTCTGAAATGTTTATTTTATTAATATTCCCCCCCAAAAAAGCTAGACAACCCTATTTATATTAATTATAGATCTAAAATCCTTATAGAATAAAGATTTTTATTAAAACTTACCTAACTAGTAGAATCCAACTAGCATTAGGATTCCCAAATTGAATAAATTCTTGTAAATCTCAACACTTAAATGAATATTACAATAAAAATAATTATGCCATAAAATTAAAAAATAGCATCCTGCGTCATGTTGAACTTTTAGGTCTTGTCATTTATTACATTAAAGTTCCATTTATGTTTTGTTTGCACGCCAATCTATCTAATTGAACAAAGTTAAAGATTATTGTAGTCTTTCCCTATCTGGGACATTGGATTCTGCCTATGTTTTTGGTTAAATTACCAAAACCTCCCTGATGTTTGGGCTAATCAACTTTCACATCTTTGCATTTCTAAATCAAGCCCTTACATCCCTGACCTTTACAATGCAAAAACAATTTAATCCTTGCATTAGGTTACCATTTGTTAAGTCTAATGTGCCAAATTTAAATTTTAAAATGTTCTTAGTTGTTGAAAATACCCCTAAACTTCACTTTGTTCTCTTTTTATTAATTATCATCTCTATATCATTTGTTTTAAATGGACTATTTTTCTCTTCTTTTCAATGGTTTCAGATAGCATTTAGTATATAATATAAAATAATATGATATAATATAATATGACAGTAGTAACTTTTTAATTTTTTATAATTCTTCATCATCTATAGATTTAGTGTTTGATTTGAGAAAAAAGAGGGATGAAATGTTGAGCAGGCCAAACCTTAGGGGTTTTTTGATAATTTGATTGAAAACTAATATTTGAGTGTTTAAGTAAATTTTATTCAAACAGAACAGGTTGATACCATAAGTTTCTCGTTGGTTTGTTAGAAGGGTGTTTAAAGTTTAAATTGGGGCCAAATCAAGGTTTGGCACTGGAGTTTATTTGGGTGGTGTATTAAACACAAACTCTGGGCATTAGGGCAGGAGTTCAATTTTTTTTTCCTTTTTGTTTTAAATACATGTGATACACTAAAACATTCTCTCGTAATTTTTTCATTCGTACCTTTTCACCTAGTATTTTGGTTATCGGATTTGGGAAATTAAATCAAATAACGAGTTATGCAATCTGGCTGTTTCCTAAATCTTGCAGAGTGTGTGCAGACTGTCATTTACCTGGCACTCTTTGTATCTGGACAGACTGTACTACATGCTTTGAGAGCTGTGCAAGCACAGCTGGTGAATGTGGTTGCTTAGGAGGTGCTGGTGAAGCAGGGTTACCACTACTGTTTATAATGGCTTTGATAGTGCTTGGACTATTTACTGTGATTGGCATATTCTACAGCGTGTTGGTGGCCACAATGGTTGGACAACGAATTTGGCAGCGGCATTATCATATACTCGCAAAAAGGATGCTAACAAAAGTGAGTGTAGTCACCTGCCTTCATATCTTTTTTAATATGCTTCAGTATAATTTCTACGGTGCGGTAAGTCACCAACACCAACCAGTATTACCTGATACTTTTTGGCCCACTAAATCTTAATTGAATTTTGTGAGGGAATTGGCTCCAGTAGAAAAATGGTTAAAAAAACAAACAAACAAAGGGACCTAGTGAATTTCTTTGTGAGATGTCTGGCACTAACATTCAGGGCTCTGTTGAATTTCTCAAGCTTAGCACAATTTTGATTGATAAACCAAATTTCGCTAGATTAAGGTAATGGGTCAGTTCAAGGGAAAAAAAATGTTGTCAAGGTAACAATCTTTGCCAACTCATTAGGTCCGAAAGTCCTTTACAATGAAAACTTCAAAGTTTGCTTTAATACATTGCATCCTTGGCTTAAAGATCTACCTTGGGATGATGTTTTCACTTTGGCATTTCATTGCATCACAATCTTGAAACATTTTTGCTGGTTACTGCATCAAATATTTACTTTTTTTTGGCATCCATGCAGGTTTCTTGGTCTAAATATTTATCATGATTTGTTTCTCTTGTGAAATGACTTCAATATGCTCTGTTAGGAATATGTTGTTGAGGATGTTGATGGTGAAATGACGGGATCGGACTGGTCTCCTCCACCACTACCAACTGAGCATGTTCAGCAGCTGAAAAATCTGGGCCTTCTCTGAGTTGAAGGGGGTGATATATTGTTCACAGGAGACACAGACTGACTCTGTTTTGGTATGTCAGTCTATATTGTGGCCTTTGAAATCTATCAACAGCAACATGTTAGGCAGTTACAAGGTAAGAGATAGCGAAGGCACTTTGATGGCTCAGCTGCATATATAAATTTGCGAATGATGATTTGTAAAAATTGCCTGGTATTGTTACAAACCTTCCATCAATTAAGACAACCTGAACAGGCCACCCTGAAATGGCTAACAAAAGACTTGATCGTATATTTCATGCCTGTGATCAATTGAAGAGAACATTTTCTTGTGTACATTGGGTTTCTTCAAAAAGCGTGGAGCGCTTGAGATTGTAATTAATTACCGCCGGAAAATATATCACTCTGCATCAGCTATATTTCTGGCATATACCGTTTACCATTTACCGGAGAACTTGGCTTTGAAGTTGACGTCCTGAAAAATACTGAATTATGTATTTCATTTTGTTGACTGTAAAGAAATATATGTGTTTCTACATGAAACTGCTGGTTTATCGATAATTCTCGCCCAAGTAATGTATTTGGAACTGCTCCCTCCAGTACTATTATTTCCTGTTTTCCTTATCCTGCACGTCACCTCACGTCTTTGCATAGATTGAGATACAGAAAGATCTTTAACCCCCCCATGCTTAGAAGATGAAGATGAAATCTTAGTTTAGCAATCAAGTTAGATGGTCTCATAAAAGCATGCTAGATGGTAGATGAAATATTCAATAATGAGAGTTCCATATCAGGTTAGGTCCTTTTTTAAGTTCTTTTTAGCAGTTGAATTTTTTTATTTTATTTTTTACAGGATTTTTCTAATCTTATGTGTTTGTTTACAAGTTTTTGTTGGTTTCAAGTTTTGCAGGTTAATTAGGGTTCAAGTCAAGTTTATTTTGTTAGATTTATTTGTTGTTTTAGGCCAAGTTTGTTATATTTAAAAAAAAAATTAAAATTGAGTTTTTTTATGATATCATCTTTTTTTGGTTTTTTTATTTATTAGAGTTTATTTTTATATTTTTATTGTTATTTTGATTTTACTTTGATAAATTTTTGAATTGATTTTTTAATTTTATTTTTAAATATTAAATTAGTTGAGAATTAAACTTTTTAATTGAGATTAAATCAAAGATTTAAGAGGTTCAAGTTTTGGAGATTAATGGAGGTTTTGGAGGTTTGCTTGATTTTTTTAAATTCATATTTTTTTTTAATTTAATTCTTTAGCACTTATTCAACTAAAGATTGGGTTTTATTAGTTTTATGTATTTGCTTTCAATAATTTTTTTTATTAATTTTGAAAATGGTATAGGTTATTCTTTTTATTTATTGTTCTTTATTAAATTTACTTTAGGAAATTTTTTAAGTTGATTTTTTTTATTTTATTATTTAATAATAGATTAATTTTGAATTTTTTTTAATTCATCTTTCAAAGTTGAAGTTTTTGATATTAAGTAATCTCATTTGAAGTAGATAGGTTGCTAAGTAACATGTGAAAAACTTGTTTAACCTATCTTAATTTTATATAAGAATTAAATTATAAAATGTAAAGGGACATTAATCTAATAAAGATGTTTGAGCAATTAAAAATAAAAAGCGGTATAATAAACAAATAAAAAAAAGAAACTCAACTTTTAAACGAGAAGTGAAGTCTCATCGATTGTTAGCAAGTCTTTGTTACTACAAGGATCTAAATAACTTAATTAAGTGTTCACAAAAATATTTTATGTATTCATGAATATATCTAGACTTAATGTATAAAATAAGTATAGTAGATACCTTAAACACTCATTTTAAAAAATATTTTTTTTTCCAAGAGAAAGCAACCTAAAGATGCCTAAATCTTTTATACTTTTTTAGGCAAGTATTTGCCAAATAGTTTCTCCCACTGGATTTTGCGCGAATACACACACAAATATATATAGCAAAAAAATCCTAGATATAAATAAAAAGAACTTATGCACGCATCTAATGAAATAACCCGACAACTATTATGTAAATTAATGAAAAAAATTCATCAACAATAAACAAAAGTAAAATTGAGAAAACCAAGCAAAAAATAAAGATTAAGATATCTCACATCACAACATAGGTAATTTACTTGATCATATTTAATAAATTTCTTTATCAAAATAAGTTTGTAATAGAAAAACACATAAAATTTGTAATAGAAACCAACACACAAATTTATTGAACTATATATATGAAAAAAAATGCAAGGCTGCATTTATAATAAATTTTATAAAAAAAATCTATATAAAATTAAGAAAAAACCATAGATGAATAATACTCATCTATATAAAAAAAAGTGCGAGCCTAAAAAAAAAAAGTTTAATGGGGGCCGACAACAAGTCATCTGGCCTAAATATTTCAAAAAAAAAATGACATGTCTCATACTTCAACTTAGAATCCAGTCACTATGGTGGTCGGAAAAATATGATCTGTTATTTTTTCACCTAAATATCTTATTTTCAATCTATTTTTGATCAAAAAGACCTAAAAAAACATCATAGAAACCTTGTTAAACCAATTCATGACCATAAAAAAGCTGTCTGAAAACCCAAAATTCACCTAGAACAAAAATTCTACCAGATCAGATTTGTTGTTTTAGGTGGTTTCTAAGTAAAAGAAACTAAACATAACCTCCCTCATCATGTAGAATATTTTGACATAAAAATTAATCATCTTTAGTTGTTGGAATCTTCCCTAACGACCATTTTCTCTCTTTAGACTAAAATCTAGCGACCCCATCACCCTCCTCTTAACAAAAAAAGATTGAAAAAGAAGAAGTTAGATACCAAAATAAATTCTATTGAAATTCAAGGGACCGGTCGCTTTATACCTAAAAAAGTATAAAGGATTAAAATGAATGTTTCAATGAAACTTTCAATTCACTCCTATCTTACCCGAGAATTTCACTTCAGTCCTGTAGCTTTCAATTCAATTCTTTCAATCTTTTGAAAGTTAGACTTTATAATTTTTTTAATTTTTTTTCTATGAATTTAACATGTTTTTATTATACAAGTCGTGAATTTAACAAGTTAATTCAGATTTATTTGGGTTTATAAAAAAAATATTCAATTAGTAATTGTTTTTTCTAGTTGGATTTTTTTCAGTTTTATCCTTCAACATTGAATTGATTAGAAATTGGGTTTCATAATTGTTTTTGAATTTTTTTCCTTTGGGTTATCATGATATTATGACTTGAATTGCAAATTTGATAGGTTAAATATGTTCATTATTTTAGTACTTTTTTAATTGGACTTTGTATTTTTTTTGTTTGTTTGCTATAAAGTTATTTCAATTTCATGATTAAAGTTACGAGTTTGGTAGTTTGATCTAAGCTGATTCAATTAATTTTTTTAATTATTTTTTTCACTCTTCATTAACTTTTTTTTAATATATATTTCATCATTTAATATTAGGTTATTTGATAATTAAACTTCTTATTTTTTTAAACTTTTTTTATATAGAGTTATTTTGATTTCATGGATTTAGTTTTTTTTTTCCTTTCTCAATTTCAACCTTCAATATTGGATCTATTGAAAATAAAGCTTCATATTTTTTTTGAAGTTATCCCAGTTTCATAATCCAACTCATGAGTTTAATAAGTTAACCCATATTAACTCAGATCATTTTTTATGTAGTTTTTTTCTCCTTCGTCTTTTATCAATTTCATCCTTCAACATGAGTTAATTGAAAATTAAGCTATATATATTTGTTTTTCATTGAGTTGTTTTGATCTCATGACCCAGGTTGCTAGTTTAGTTAGTTGATTGAGGTTGACTCAATTTATTTTTTTGTTTTTTTATTATTTTTTTAATTTCATCATTCAATATTATATTATTTGGGAATTGAGTTTTATATTTTCTTTTTAATTTTCTTTTTATGAAGTTATCTTGATCTCATGGATTTAGTTTTTTCTTTCTTGATTTCAACCTTTAACACTAAATCTATTAGAAAATAAAACTTTAACTTCTTTTATGAAATTTTCTTAGTCTTATAATCTAGATTACGAGTTTAATAAGTTAATCTAAGTTGACTATGTTTTTTAATCATTTTTAATTGATTTTTTTTCAATTCCATCCTTTAATATTGAGTTAATTGAAAATTAGATCTTATAAGTTTTCTTATTTGCTTTTTACCAGGTTATTTTGATTTCATGACTTGAGTTATAGGTTTGGTATGTAAATCTGAGTTGACTCATATTTTTTTTTATTTTAATATTTTATTTTTCAATTTCATCATTTAATATTGAGTTTATTAGAAATTAGTTTTCATAACTTATTTTGATTTTCTTTCTATAAGATCATCACAATCTTTTGGATCACAAATTTAATGGATTAAATTGGATCAATCTAATATGTTATTTTTTGAATATTTTTTAAAAATAACTTTCAGTATATCATTGTATCAATATTTAAAAAAGAGTCTAATATGCATTATATTTTAATTTATAATTATTTTTTATTAGAAAATAAACTATTAACATTTTGATATATATATATATATATATACAGGGAAGACGTATCTATATTGGGAGCTTGGCTTGCCTGCGCACACAATCATTGCTTCTGCCAATGATTACGGAAATTATTTTTAATTTTAGTTGCGTTGACGTTATATACCTACAATTAAAATTGACTCAATAGCTTATAATATTTCTTATTATACAAATATTATTCCTCCTAAACCTTCCACAATCAAAGGAAAAATCCCTCAATTTTTGGATAAAATTATTAATTGAAGAAATGAAATTTACTTATTCAATAACAATGATGTTCAACTTGATATTTATTCTTGGCTTTATAAAAAAAAACAGGGGACTCCTGCCATTTCTTGAAGCCAAAACTGCTGCAAGAAATGGTGGGCGGCCGCCGACCGCTGAAAGCCACGGCTTGCTCCCATTCCTATTGCCAAACTACCCTCCCTTTCCCATCACTTTACTTCGTAGGAAAACATTACTATTTTCTCAATTCCAATCCATGTTTATAATTTCATGGGATTGCAAAGAGTTCTGTTTTCTCTTTTGATTTTATGAATTTAAACTTCAAACTACTATCCAGAAAAACTATTGAATATTTATTTAAAAAAATTATTAAAAAAAACCCTTTGCTTGAATTGATTTGCTTCTATCCAAGAAAACTTCTTCTGTAATATTCTGTTTAGAATTTTTTATGATTTAATTTTTGTTTTTAGGGTATTGGTTCCTTGGTATTGTTAGAAATAATTTGTTAAAATATGTAATAATGTATTTGGTAGACGTCATAGGACAAGGGTCAATTTTATATGAATAGGTGAAGAAAATGTGGCTTGATGGGATCACCATGAAGTTTCAACTAGTGGGCTCATAATTAAATTAATATTCTATTTCGAAGTGTAATAATCCATAGAAAGTGAGAACATCTAATCCGTGGCCGGCCAAAACAACAAACAAGACTAGCATAAAGTAATATACAAGAAGATGCTAAATAGCCTACAAAAATCGCCGCGTATGAACACTGCCTGTCAGCCTTATCCACATCTGTAGATTCACCTTTTCCTATAAATAGTTTCTGCCCATCATCCAGTCACCAATCCAGGTTTTCAGAAAGTGAGAGGAAGCAAGGTCTTAATTACCTCAGGATTTTGAGAGAAATGGCCGATATTGCTATTTTGGTTGCTGAGGAGTATGAAAGGAGGGTCAAGAATTCGAGGAAGGCTGCAGGTGGAGAAGGAGACATGGAGATTAACTGGGTTTCCTGCGCTTCTGTCTTGGCTCAGAGCATCAAGAATCATATAGGGAAAGAGAAGATGGAGCTTCTCAAGTTGGTTTTTGAGCCTCGGAGCCAGGTGAGTCTCGCAGCATCTAGTGGCTTCTTTTCTGCCTAAGCCTGAGGAAATTGTGTTTTACTTCCTTTCTTTTACTTGTAATTTTGTACATAAAAGTGTTTTTGAAGGAGATTCTCTTCTTATGCGTAGAATCCCTTGTTGTAAGGTTTGAGTTATAAATGCAAAAAAAATATTGTTCCAAGTTTCCTGAATCGGAACCTGGACTTGGGGAAATCTCTCTGTGTCTATAGATTCTTGTGAGGAAATTATGGATTGGACCAAGCATGTGTACACACAGCACATTGCTCTCAAGTTATAAGCTTAAGCGCCCATCATTGCCCGTCCCTTGCTTTGTTTTCTACTCCATTTCCCCCCCCTTTTCCTTGCAAAGCCTTGCAAAGGACAAAGATTGGATCTCCCAATCAAAGTATACTCTGAAGCATCCATTTACTTCGAATCTTGAAGAAAATGCCTGACCTGGTATGAACTCCTGGCCTCCATTACTGTGTTCGCACAAGCTCTGTGACGGGTCACAATGTTTAATCTTTTCTTACAGCTAAAGAGGAGATTTTGCAGGTAGCCTGTCTACAAGTTGTTCTTTCGTTTCTTTCCTTCCTTTTCAAGCCAATCCGAATGCTTTCCTCGTATGGGCCCCGTTCTTGTAACCTGGGATGGGCCCATAGCAAGAAGAAAATCCTATATAATAGTGGTATTAATAAAATGGTATCAATGGTATTAAAGTAAAAATAAAACTTAAGGGCCTCCTTGATTTACTGTTCATTCTAGTAAGGAGGCAGACCCAATGGTGCCCTTTTTTATCGATATATATATATATATATATATATATTTTTGCATTGAATCAATTCACAAATGGTATTGATAAGAGTGCTTTCGAACTCTTAGAAACATATTCCAACATTGTCTTTTCACTCCATTTTTTTATATCAAGGAATTAAAAGAAATTGACATTGAGGAAAGCGATGAGAATTTTGTTTATGTTTATGGGTACAAATGCTTATTTTTGTTTATGTTCAAAAGAGTGTACTTCAAGTTTTTTTTAAAAAAATATTTTTTATTTAAAATTATATTTTTTAAAAAATTATTTTTGATATTAACACATTAAAATATCTAAAAACATAAAAAAATATTAATTTTAAAAAATAAATTTATTTTTTTAAAAAAATTAAAACATAAAAATAAATAAAACTAGGTACTAGGTTCACATAAGAAAAGTAAAGGCATCACTTCAAGTTATTTTTTAAAATATTTTTTTATTTAGAATTATATTAAATAATATTTTTTTATTTTTTTAAATTTATCTTTGATATTAAAATATCTAAAAACATAAAAAATATTAATTTTTAAAAAATAAATATAATATTTTTAAAACATAAAAATAAATAAAATAAAGGTAATAGGTTCACATAATAAAAGGAAGGGCATCGAAAAAATAATTTAAGAGAGTTTTTTATTATCTTTATCTAGCCATCAAAGCACTTATTCTTGGTGTAGCCGAGCTTTATTTGACAATGAGAGTTTTGTTGAGCTATTTTTTTTAATTTTTTTTTTATAATCTTGCCAATAACATGAGGTTGAGCCGACATGGCGCGGGCGGAGAGTATAACTAATGGTATAAACGAGCAACATTAATATAAATAAAATATAATAAAATCTAAATAAAAGGACGGAGACGGAAACAATTGCTTTCCGTGATTTTTTTAAATTGGCTATGGGTTTATTTTTGCACACTCGCCTTTTCCTTTTCTCAAGGAAAGTATTCCTTCAGCCAATCAATTCAGTACAGAAGGGATAGCTCTCGTTGAAATTGATGATAATAATACGCTCTCATTTATTTTTTTAAAGCCTAGCCGAGCCTTGGCTTGAACCTTGAGCCTTATATCTTAATAAAAAATTCGCATTTTTTGGTGATGTTATTATTACCCAAAGGGTGATTTTTTTCTCAACATTTTTTGGTTAATATGCTTTAGTTTTAATTAAATATTCAAATTATTATCATAATTCAAAATAGAATTTCCTTACACTTCCTCGAAAAAAGAAAGGATATAATAAGCAGATGACGAATCTGTAATTATTCTCTCCTTCGTCTCTAAATCTCTGCCAAGCACAGAAGTAAGTGACAAGCAAATTAGAAAAGTCTACATAAACCATCGTCATGTGAAGCAGATAGATGGAAAATGGAGTCATCATAGCACCCACCATTCTCTGTATGTTCTTTTAGCCGACGACAACCGGCCACCAGTTTCTCGTGAGTAGCATTAGAACAAGTTTAATATTGTATTATATAGTGGTTTTTTTTTAATATATTTTGTTTAGAAATATATAGATACAATTCAAAATTATATAAAATGAAATTAAAATAAAATAATATTTAAAAATATTTTTGCAATATAAAAACAAGTAAATTATTAATATAACAAAATGGGTTTGGCCATCGCAGCACTCAAATGCGCGCTTGCATTTCAATTTCCTTCAACTTTCACTTCAAAAAATTCTCTTGATTGCTGCCTCAAATTCTCAGTGCTGCCATTAATGGCTGGATATGTTTGTTCATTTCAGAGGCTAATAAAGTAAACCGATTCACACACTGATCAATGTGAATCTTGGACACTTTGATCCATGTTAGGACGGCAGTAGCATTTATTAGTTTAATAAAGTAAACCGATTCACACACTTGTACATTTGTTTTTGGGTCTGATTTAATTTGTGGAAAAAAAGGCTGCATGAATCACACGGCTCTTCATTGGCCCACTTAGCTCTTTGGAAAACTTGAATGGAGGTAGGTGGATACACAGGTTTCTGTGTGTCCATGTGAATTACATTATAATACTTATCCTGTTTATTTATTGAAAAGGAATTTTATCTTTTAAAATATAATTTTTTTAATATTTAGTAATATAATAAAAAATAAATTAATTTAATTATGTCATGAAAAATGATATATTAATGTTTTATTTTTTAAAAAAAATTATTAAAATAATAAGGAATAAATTTTACAAATTAAAAAGTTGAAAGAGAATGAAGTTGAATTTTATAAATTATCTTAAATAAAATAAATAATAATTAAAATAATAGAGATCAAATATAAAAAATTAAAATAATTAAAAGATAAAAAAAATAATAATAATAATTAACATTTCATAAATTATTTCAAATAAAATAAGTAATAAAAAAAGGATAAAATTTAATAGATAAAAATTAAAATTAAAAAATGATAAGATAAAAGTAAATAAAAATTATAAAAATAAGAATCAAAATTAATATAAAAATAAATTTTAATGAATAAAATTAAAAAATAAATATTCAAAACAAAATATATATAGCAATCAAAAGTTTGAGGACCAAATTTGATATGTTCAATAATTAATATAATATTTCTAAATTTGTTACGACTTTCAAAAAATATTTTCCTTCTAAAATTATGAAAAATATTTTCCTGCAAATCAAGTCAATTTTTTTATCAAAAAATATTTTCTGTTGACTCAAAAATATTTTTCATTGATTAATTTTTTTAATGATAAATAAATATAAAAAAATTTAAAAATTAATTTTTTAAAAATTACTTTTCTAAAACAAACACAACCTTAAATGATTTTGTATTCAGTAACTAATTTCTTCTAGAGAAGAAAAAAAATATGAATTTTCCTTAATTACAATAATACAACTGTGCTTATGTAAATACAAAATTTGTTGGACCTTTCTAAAACGAATGTCCATTTAATGAAACAGTGATTTTGCTGTGTTTTCTTCGAAGCTCGCAAAAATGATGTAGTTTTGGTGGAAAACTGTGTCGTTTCTACAGTACAAATAATTGTTTTCTTATGGGGTGTTTTTCCAACTAACACACGATATATTTTGCTGTGTATATATATATATATATATATATACGCTGTAAAAATTAGACGATGATGTTTTGTCTCTTATGCCTTCTCTTTGCTGGCCCTCTGTGTCCGTACTATGAAAGAGAGATCTTTTAAAAGTTTTCATAAAGTAGCATCAATGAAGTAGCATCTCAAACAAGTGGTTGTTGACAATTAGGAGTAATTATCTCCAAATTAGTTCTTCGCCGTTAAAGCTTTTGATTGGTCTCTAATTATAGATGCTAACTATATAAATAGACTAGAATAGCTGGAATTCTTGTAAATATTTGATTGTATTTCAGTAGTTATAATTTCTTTATATTAGCCAATCGCAGTCCTAAACCATAGGATTTATTACAATTGTACACAACAATTATTTATACCAATCGAGTTGAAAAGAAATGGAATTTAAAACCTTTTCTTAATTATGTTTTTCAAAAGTTTTTTTTTAAAAAAAATTTAAGAAGTTATCAGATTATTTATTTTCATATTTATATTTTATACTTGATAATTTTATTTTGTCATAAAGAACCTAATGGCAAGGGCATATATCTCATTTTAATTCTCAATCACTAGGTTATGGTAACAAGTTACATGTTCCAACCAATTTATTTTAATACAAATAATAAAATAAAATAAAAATTATAACAAAAAAAACTCAAACACTTGTAGATTCAAAAATAACTTGAATAACTGGTAATAATTTAGTTTTGATTTTAAAAAATTCAAGATGACAAAATACAAACCCATGATGATTTTTTTTTCTGTAAATATATGATAAATTAAAATTACAAATGATATTTTAATCGAATTTTTATCAGTAATTTATTATTGTATATCAAATACATAATAATTGAAATATTTTTGTTAAAAATAAACTAAAACATTATAATATTATTTAAAAACCATTTCAAAATTAAGAAAGTAAGTGAATTAACATTTTTATGTTGAAGAAAAAAACAAAGAACAAAAAAGTAGAAAGTAAGTAATTTTCTTAGTCGTTGTGTTGCACGAAAAAATGTTACTTCAAGTCAATAGAAAACGAAATAAACATTCAATGGTCTTAATGAGGCAGCCGTTGTGATGGAATGGGAACAAACGCTACAAAACTACAAAGGCGTCATTCGCTTAGTCCTTACTAAGGTTGGACATGCAATACAACTTGCTGAGCGGGGCCTTTTTCCCTCGGTCTGTAGTTGTAAGAAACTGGGCCTCGCTAGGCAGCATAACAAGCATGGCAAGTTCAGGAAATATGTAGGTGTAACCTTCGAAGAAAAGTTACAAATTCAAAATAAGAGAAATCTTTTTATTTTTTAATTAAATATTCGCGAATAAGATACTAGAAATCTCTCAATTGGTAGGAGGTGTTATACATTAAAAAAAAGATGATGGAAGGTCTAATAAATGTTGAACTACACGACGAAAATAATATATAGTTCTTCCCTAACATTAAATCCTCATTTATAGCTCTAATGATCTAAACCTAAAACCCAGAAAGACTCAAGTTTTAAGCCCTAGAACGTTTCCTTGGTTACTGCATATATGTTTTAGTTGACGTGTGCTCTATCCACCCAGCATGGAACGAAAAATGCAAGAAACACAAAGGTATGTAACAAGTAAATTAGAAAAGTCTACGTAAAAAGTCACCATATAAAGCAGATAACAAGAAGGTAGCATCATTATAGCTCCCGCCATTCTCTATATGATATTTGAGCAGATGATAATTGGCCACAAGTCCCTCCGGCAAAACCCTAGTCCTGCAAAGTGGGCATGTAGCCAGGTATTGTTCTAGCCATTTGTCAAGGCAATCCTTGTGGAAAGTGTGCTTGCATTTCAATTTCCTTAAACTTTCACCTTCCAGAAACTCAGACAAACACACCGCGCATTCTTTTGATTCGTGATGCCTCAAGTCTTCACTGTAACAAATAGTTGGGTTTTTCTCTTCAACAAGATTGAAATATTGAGTGGTAATGATGCGAAAAAGTTTATCAGAATGTGTGACCATACTTCCGGGCACGGCGGATCGGATTAGGAGGACAGCTTTTAGAAGATGGAGATCGAAAAGGGCTATGGCCATGGTGTAGAGATAAGAGAGGAGCTGGAAGAGAGAAGCCATGGTTGCTCATGAAGAACGGAAGAAGGGCTTAAAATTGAAGTTCATACAACACAATTGCTTTACTAGTTAATCTGGGTTCAAGCACGACTGCTTCTTGTTGGGTCCATTTTCAATATTTATTAAAATTAAGACATTGATGTTTGGGATGTCAGCCATGTCACACAACTCAAGTAACGACAGGCGAGGAAGCCCGTCACGATATTACAACGAACATCTGACCGGTGGTGACTTCTATGGTCAAGGCGAAGCCGCTGGGTATCTTACAATCCATTAGTGACCCCACTTGACTTTTCTGGAATTTAATTACTGTTCACGAAAAGATTTAAAGTTTTTTTTTTTTTTAAATTACCGATAATTTTGCTAAATGGACTCTTCTAGATTTAGCTAGGTTGTTTAATTTTGTGAATCAAATTAGTATACATGCAGACAGAAAATTAGATCAACAGAAAATATACGTTTTGTTTATTCTGGATCACAGGATTATGTAGAGGTCGGTCGTAAGAACCGTAACATTTTTTATTTTTTTGTAATTAGTGAGCAAATTAATATAAATAATCATGTATACAAGAAAGAAACTTTACATATACATCACTTGCAAAGTAAATTCCAAATAGTTCAAATGTCTGAGAGTCACAGAATAAATAAGAAAAATAAAAGGCCTATAAATAGTATTATAAATTCTAATTTTTAGAATTAGATGAAATTAAAAATTATCTTAAATAAATAAATAAATAATGGATTTTTTTCCATTTTTTTGTTTTTAATTTAATTTATTTTTTATTTTCAGATTTGATCCAATTTTAGAGCTTGGAATACAAATATTATATGCTTGAGTTAACACTAATCAGATAAAATGCAAAGTTTGCTTACCAGAACGATCACCAAATAATTTATCCATGCACTGATTCTATTTTGATAAATAATTCAAGGGTTTGACACTTTTTGTCTTAACAAAAACAATAATTAATAAATTAAGATTTAAAACTTGACGAGGTTTTCAATTGAACCAAATTAAATATTTATCTAACTAAATTCATTTAACTCCACTGAATTTTTAATAACTCCGTTGGTGTAGTCCAAATCTAACCAGATCAATGTGTTATAAAAAAATAAAATAAAATATTACTAATTTAACAAAAATATTTATTCAATAACCTACAAATTAAAGAAATAATCTAAATCTTTTTTTAAATCAACTTTTCAGATAAAACCCACATTTTCATTAACATTAAAATAATAAATCCAACGTAAGAACAGTAGTGCCAAGCATGAGGGTGTGGTCGTTGCACTTGTTCTGCTGCTGTTATAATTACTCTGTCGTTAAAGAAGGCTCCTTTTCCAAATTGTAAAGATAAAAAAGCTTTTTTAGTATTTTTTTAGTAAGTGCACGTCCCAGGATGTTTCAGATACGTGAATAAGAGAGTAGTGTTGATAATTAAAAGACGGTAGTTATAAATTTAAAATGATGGAATAAGTTGATTTTATTTTAATTAAATAAAAAATAGATAAATTAAATTTTAAAATAACATCAATTAGGATAATTTAGGGAAAAATATTTTTTAAAAAAATGGACAAATAATGTATTTTAATTAATAGTTCATTAAATACAAAATAATAAAAAGGGGTAAATAAAGGAAATTAAAAACTGGATCTTAGTCAACCCAAGGATATTCCACTCACCCACAGTCCAAATCATAAAATTAAAATAACTTGAAAAAAATAATTAAGAGCATTATAAAGCTTAAAGAAAACAACAACTTGTGTGAACTTTTTAAATCTAGACCTAGGTCATTAGATGCAAGCATCTTATCTAGAAAAATAATGAAATTTAATTCTTAATCAATTATATATTGAAAGATAAAATTAAAAAAAATAAATTATACAAAAGAATTAAAAAATAGTAATTAAATGAATGAGGATCAAAATAAATTTTATATTTGAATGAAAGGTGAAATTAAAAATAAAAATAAATTTAGTAAATAGACAAAAAAATCAAAAGAATGAGAATTAAAATTGATATAAATAATATAAATAATTTTTTTAATTGATGGGTGAAATTGAATAGATTAATAAGAAAAAAATTAAAAATAAAACGAGGACCAAACTAAAAAAACATAATACTATCAATTTGGGTTGACACCTCTCGTTGGCGGATTAAGATCAATTCAATCTATTACTATCTTAATAATTTTTAAAATATTTATCATCTCAAATTTTGTTTTTAAAAATTAGATTATATTTTTACCAGTTATCAAGATTTTATTTAAATTAATAAAATTAATTAATTTAATTTGAGTTACTCAAGTACCGTTTAGTTGGAAACTAAAGTTTAGTAAATGGTTAAGTCATGAGGTCTCAAAATTTACTCATTAAGCCAAATTTAATAACATGATCAAAAAAAGTTTTTCACTATTAACACTTGTTTTGACATTTAAAATAATTTGTTTGACCCGTAGAGGAATGCGAGCCAATGAACTAGTTAACTATAAACTAAAATGAAGAGGGGGATTTATTATATTCTTCCTCACAAATTATTTATTAGAATAGTACAAAAATAATGACTCGAGTCATTATTATGCTTTTTATTTGAAGTGACCTAATAAATAACATATTTCTTTTTTATTTTATTTTTTTAGTTAAACTATATTTTTATCAGTCATTTAGATTATTTTTGAATCTACCAAGTCGACTAAGTCACTTCAGGTCAATCTTTATATAGTTTTAACTTTTTTTGTTTTGAAAATACATTAACAACACTTCAATATTTTTTTATATTAAAACATTAGTTTGACAAAAATATGCTATTTATTAGGTCACTTCATTATGATATTTTTTTTGTTCAATTTTATTTTTTTAACATTGAGTTGATTAAGAATTAGACTTAATGATTTTTTTGGTTATTTTGGTCTCATCCCTTGAGAATAATGCTTAATAGGTTAATTTGAGGTAAATCGAGTCATTTTTTATGTTTATTTTTTAATTGATTATTTTTTCAATTTCATCATTTAATAATGGATTGGTTGAGATTTGAGTTTCATAATTTGTTTTGATTTGCTTTTTTTGAGTATATCTTGATCTTGTAATCAAGGTCACGGGTTGTGACAATTTAACAAACATTAAATTGATTTTTTTTCTAAAAGATTATCTTGGTTTCATAACTCGGGTCACAAGTCCTTCAATATTGTTTTTTTATTGGGTTGTTTTCATCTTATGACTCAGGTCGCGAATTTGCTTCTTCTTTTTTATTTTCTTTATTTCATATTGTGTTTAATTATGAATTAGGCTTAACAATTTGTTTTAAAGTGCTTTTTATTAAGTTATCCTAACATCACTTGAGGAATAGTATTTAATAGATTAACTCAGGTTTACTTGACTTATTTTTTGTGTCATTTTTTAATTGAAATTTTTACAAATTTCATTGTTCAATATTAGGTCTGAGATAAGTAACTGGGCTTTAAAGTTTATTTTGATATGTTTTTTTTAGTTATGTCAGTATTACAATTAAATCATAAATTTTACAAGTCAATCCTAGGTTAATTTTGGTAATTTTTTTCTATGAGGATATCTTAGTCTAATAACTCAAGTCATGAGTTTGGAGGATTGACTGTGGCAATTTTATGTTTTTTTTAATAGATTTTGTTAATCTCTTCTTTTAATATTGAGTTGATTAAGAATTAAAATTTGTAATTTATTTTGATTTGCTTTTCAATGAGTTAGTTCAGTTATAAGACATGGATCGCGGGTATAACAAATTAACTAAGGTCGCATTCTAGGTACTTTTTATTTTTTTTTTAATTTCATCCTTTAACTTTGACTTGATTGAAAATTAAGTTTATAATATATTTTAATTTGCTTTCAATTATGTTATAATAGTCTCATAACCTGTGTCATGAATTTAACATGTTACCCTGGATTGACCCAAGTTAATCCAATATATTATCTTAATTTTTTTAAATATTATCTTCTTTTTAGTCAAATTATATTTTTACGAGTCGTAAGGGTTGCTTTTGGACCCATAAAATAATCTAGGTTAAATTGATTTAACCTTTATATGGTTTAAAAAATTTTCCAATAGAAAAAAAATTAGCAACATCTAAATATTTTTTTATATTTGAAGAAAAATTTAATCTAGCCTATAACGTAGCATGGGTCAATGATCTAGTAATATACAAAAATTCCTTGGCATTTCACTTTATATTGAATAGTGAAATGCCAAGTCATTTTGCATATTAGTCCTTAAAAAAAAATGAGAACATATTTTTTAGTTTTCAACTTATTTTTTAATTTTTTCAATCATCCTCCATCAATAAGATTTCTTGTATTAAACTTTATAATGGATTTTGATTTGCTTTCTATGGAGTTATCCTAATCTTATGATTCAGGTCGCGAGTTTTGTGAATTAGCCATGTTGACTTAGTTTTTTTCCTCTCTTAACTTCGTCTTTTAATATATTATATTGATTGAGAATTAAACTTTCTAATTATAATTATTTTATGATTTACTTTTTATGGGGTCACGAGTTTTGCAGGTTAGTAAAGTTGACTTTATTTGTTTTTCTTTCCTAATTATTATTTTTTTGAATTTCATTCTTCAATATTAGATTACTTGAGAATTAGACTTTATATATTTTTTTCTATGGATTTATCTTGATCTTCTTACTCAAGTTTGATAAATTAACTCAGGTTAACTTAGGCCATTGTTTTTTTTTTTACTTGATCTCATTTTCAATTTAATGATTTGATTGACAATTAAGTTTCATACTTTTTTTATTTGCTTTCTATTGGGTTGTCAAGCTCTTATAAGCTAAGTTATAGGTTAAGCTAGTTGAATTGTATTTTTTTTTAAGTTGATTTTTTTAATTTTATTTTTTAATATTAGATTGACAAAGAATTATACTTTATACTTTTTTTTAGTTTGCATTTCAGAAGGTTATCCTAGGTTATAATTTGAATAATAAGTTTGTTTGGTTGACTTAAGTTGTTTTTTGTGTTTTTTTTTTTAATTTCATACTTCAACATTTAATTGATTGTGATTTAAACTTCATAATTTGTTTTGATTTTTTTTATAGGGTTATCTTAGTCTTATGATCTATGTTTAAAAGATTAACCTTTGTCTAGTAAGGTTATTTTTTTAATTAAATTTTATTTTCAATTTCATCATTTAACATTGAATTGATTGAGAATTGAGTTGAATAATTTTTTTTTATCTGTTTTCTATAAGGTTATTAGAGTCTCATATAATCTAGGTAGTACATTTAATGAGTTAACTAAAGTTGATCAAAATCAATCTAATATGTTGTCATTTTAATACTTTAAAAAATGATGTCATCTTTAGTTTTTTAGTTCAACTATATTTTTATTGATTTTTTAGATTGTTTTTGAATCTACCAAGTCAATTAGGTCAAGACAATCCATATATATTTTTAATTTTTTTATTAAAAATACATTAATGATAATTGAATATTTTTTTATAAAAAATATTAATTTGACCTGTAGTGAAATGTGAAAAATTATCTAGTGTGTCACTATGTTATTCCTATGTTTTATTATTATATGTGTTATTTATTACATAAAAAATTCGACAGGAAGATGCAAATATGTTGTTTTATTTTAACTGACCGACATCATTGAATTTTTTTCTTTCCTAATAAAATAAAACTCATGAATTATGTTTATAATAAATATTATATTTTTATAACTGAGTGGAATAGATATACTTAATGCTAACTGTTTTTAGTAAAATTAATTTACAAATCGTACAAATTTACAAATATAATAAATCTTATATTTTTATGAGAGAGTAGTGTATAAGTCTTGATATATCTTTTTAGTAAAATAAATTTACAAATTATACTTAACGCTAGCTGTATTCCCAAAATATATAGCACTAACAAAGATAAATTATACCCAAAATAGATAGCAATCCACTACAAAATTTGTAATGCATAATTGCAATAATTTCTCTGTCACAATTGAGGTATCTATGACTACATCAAAATCTGTCTATGCTAAGAGAAATGAACTATCCACGTCAGAATATTTTTTCCAAACTACTGCCATACAATGCAGATAACAGGAAAATGGTATCATCATAGCTCCCACCGTTCAGTATATTATCTCGCAGCTGATGATAATTGACCACAATCTCATCTGGCAAAACCGTAGTCCTGCAAAGCGGGCATGTAGCCATGGATTGTAGTAACCATTTGTCTAAACATTCTTTATGAAACGTGTGGTCGCATTTCAATTTCCTAACCCTTTCGCCTTCCGTAAATTCCGATAAGCATACTGCACAATCTATATATAGCGCCCGGCTGATTTTTTCACAGTAACGAAGTGTTGGATTTGTTTTTTCAATGATGTTGAGATATTGTGAGGAAATTATGCGAAAGAGTTTATCAGGATTCGTGACCTCACTTCCGGGGACGAAGGACCGGATTAGAAATAGGGCTTTGAGGAGTAAGAGATTGAAGAAGGATACGGAAATGGTGTAGAGGTGAGGGAAGACGTTCAAGAGAGCCGCCATGGCCGGCTAGCTGCTCCTCATTAATTTGAAAGTACAAAATGGGATGGCTTATAAAGATTATATACTAGCAGTGCTAGTACTAGACGTCATGCATACCGGACCAGGTTCAGGTTATTCCAGGTATCGACTAGTCAACGTACAAAACGGTATGTGATTCAAGTCAGCCTGCGAACCTGTCCTCGAACATGAGATCGGATTAATCTAATGTTCCCGGTAACTTTACAAATCAGCATACCGAATTATTGAGAGAAGCCTTTTGAATTATCGAGAATCTATAATACAAGTTGCCTATTGTTTAAAGCCCACCATGCTAGTATCAAATTTGCAGTTCCCAACCACTACCTAGTATCTTAATTGAAAGAAACCGCACCACAACAAGGACTTGATTTTTAAGACGTAATGGCAGTTTTTTTTTTTACCACCTTAGAGGATTTTTTGGCACTTATTTGATAAACCCTTTTTCTAATTAGCCATCAAGAATTGAATTAGTAATGTAAATACTCGAATTACATATTCATTTTGCAGGACTCCCAGCAAAGAACAAGGGGTTTGAGCGTTTAGAATGTGCTACAGTGTCAACGGCCCAAGCAAGCTAGGACGGTACTGGGTTAAATCCCGAGACCTTAATAATTGTTTTTCATGGACAGGACATTATTTGCCGGCATGTGACCTCCATTATTGACGGTGCCTATTAGTTCATATAGAGACAACCAGGCAGAATCTTTTCAATTTCAATAGAATGATTCGAATCCACGAACTTCAACTACTGCTAAAATATTATTTTGGAGAATTTATAGCTAGCTGCTCTACGTCGTTTTAAAAATGTTAATAATTTATGTACTCCCGGGGTTGAATTTCCTGAGTGTTGGGATATTCCCATCAAAACAGCAGCAGCAGCGCGGCAGCAACAATAATAATTCATTCCTTCCTCATCAAGAAGTTGTTGAGGAAAAGACAACAACAAGAAGAAGAAGAGAAAGAAGTATTAATAGACTAGCTTGGCAAGGATATCTGTTTGGCCAATAAGACATTGGTTTGGTTCGCGCGCGCGCGCACAATAACTAGTTGAAGTTTCAACAAGCTATTTGATAATTGAAACGTATGAATATTAAATATATCATTAAATTATTAAAATATTATCAATTTTATATTAAAACTATTTTTATATCAATTATTTTGACTTTCGATTTCACTTAACAAAAACCGTTGAGTTTCCTACAAAATAATGTTTTTTCTTAATTAAAAATACAATATGATTTTGATAAAAAAAAAATATAGATGAAAAGCCTTAGAAAAAAGGATGGAAGTTCTTAATTTAAAATTTCTGAGAAATTAAGAGTAAATTGAATTGAAAAAAAGAAAACACAGTAACATCAAGACTGTTATATATAAATAAAACTTAAAATTTGGCTTTTTCTGTAATTTTTTCGTAAGGATGACATAATATTACTAATCCAATGTGTGAATGAATCCCTTGATTGAAGATTGAAAAAAGGGCAGATATTAGATGTGTCATCAAATTATTGGGTTATTATCTATTCTATATATCTCAGCTATTTTTTATATTTATTAAATTATTGTGATTTTTGAATTAAGATATCTTTTGCTAGAATACTTAACTGAAATTCTTTAAAAATAATACAATTTAATTAACTGGAAATGTAGACAAGAAGTCATAAAAATAGTTAAAATTTATTAATTAAGAATTTTGAAAATTTAATAGTAGAATTGATACTAAATATATTCTTAAGGTTTTATCCTTAAAAGTATCCTATAAAAAACAAAAACAAGTGTGTGTGTCTATATATATAATAATTTCTTAGATCCCCGGAAATATTTATATTTTTTCTCTCGAGGATTTCGTGAAGGAGGTGTCCATGAGTTTCTCGGAAACTACGATACTATCAACATTTTATGCACATGATGTTCATGTTGATAGAATAATTTTGTAGTAAAACATTATAAAGGAAGGTTAAAACATCATAAACAAAGAATAGTTCGTTGGCAACTCGGCAAGTCAAACATCGTTTCCCGGTTCATCTCGACATGGTGTTTCTTTATCACTACCATCATTTTTAAGTTTTTTATGTATTAATATTTTTTGGCACTTTATAAAAGACCAAGTCCTGTTTAGAAGTTTTAAAAACACTATGATAAGTCATTGGTATTTCCTATCTATACCTAACCTTTCTGATCTCAGTAGAATATCAAGATTAATTAATAAGAATTTAGCTTATTTCTAGAGCTAATATTCTTAGACATGGCTACAAGTCAAGCCTAAATAGATATAAATTTATTGAGCTACTGAATTCAATATCTCTAGACTTGGTTGCATACTAAACCTAATTGAAAAAGAGTTTGATGGGTTGTTAGATTTAATATTTTTTAATTTAGCTATGTATCTAATCTATTTGGATATAAGTTTTAAAATAAATACTTATTTTTTTATTTATTGTAATTATTAATTTAAGAATTACTATTTTATTATTTGAGAATCACAAATTCTACCGAAAAGATTATTTTATATGTTATAGACTTTTTACAACCAGCTTCAAGTTTGATAAGTAATGGATAATACATACTTGAGCTGACATCGTATTTCATTCGTGTTCTGACCAGTTTGGAGCCGATCACAACTAGTTAGAGGTATGGAAGCGTCCTCGAAAAACTAGCTCTTCAATTATACATGTCCTAATTAATAAAATGACGTGCATGCTTCATTATTTTTCAATTTAAAAGCAAAGCCACCTCTTATAATGCGGCTCCGTCTGTTGCTATGTCCTTTAAGTGACCAATATAAAATACATGTCAATGGAAAGTTCTTGCACCTCATGCTGCGGCCATGCTCCACCATCCTGGATGCATCGCCTTCCCCATTAACAATATGCTCATACGTGCATTTCCTACATCATCCAATATAATAGTTTTCTTTTTCGTTTATTTGTTTTGAGTGGTTAAGGTGTTCTTTTTATACAAATGTTATTTAAGAAATTGTATAATTGTATGGGTGGTTAAAAATGTTGTCAACTACAAAATTTTAAAACATGAAAAAAGTTATATTCCACTAATTAATTAGAGCACTATAACACAGTTGGGATTTCTCTTAACTACATGTCGTTTTCAATTGATTTTCTTATTTCGTAATTAAATCAACTAACAGATAAAAAAGAATATAACATAGCAGGAAAAAAAGGGTTATATGGTCAAAGAAACAAGAGTTTAGCTAGCTCAAAACTCTTATTTGTTAGCTGACTAATTTAATTTAGGTTCAGTGTATATGAAGTTTGTAAATTGAGTTAAGTTATTTTTATTTTTAATTTAAAAGAAGCTATAAATATGATTGGTTAGAAGCAAGTTTTGATATAATCAAATGGCAGTCATGAAATCGACACAAACGTTTGATTTAATAAAAAAATAAATTCTTAATTTCTAATTTATTGATTCTAACTCACCAACTCCTTTTTTTTACTAATAATGTAACTCATTTTTGTTATAAATTATTTATAAAATTATAACTTTTTAAGATTATGAATTAAAATCAAAAGTTACTTTTAATAAGCCATACAAAATAACAAAAACAACTAAAATGGAAGGCAAAATCTATGTAGCCTTGTAATGACCATTTTGTCTTTTTCAAGAAAAAAAATACATTTAATTGAATTAGGAGTATTTTTATATTTTCATGTAGTATGTTAGTCCTTATTAATTTATTTGAGGTATTTTAGTCGATTTAATATATAGTAAAGAAACAAAAATATCTTCAATGATAAAAAAAAATTAACATAGCCCGGGCAAGGGTATTTCAATATTTTTATTTTTAAAATAGTAGAATTACATATATGCCTTTTAGTCGGAAAAATAGCGAATTAAGGACAAATTTTCAGCAACCCTCTATTCCCATATCTTTCTCAGCCTTTCTTAGCCAGATTTCAGCTAAAGAAACGACTTTGTCTCCTTCTTTCATCTCTTCATATTTCTCTCCCTTCCAATCATCATAGCATTATCAACCACTAAAAAGCACATTTTTCGCCTCCTCGATCACAACCCTCCCACAACAAAGCACAACCCAAACCAGTTACCACCGCCTTCTGCCGATCAGCTCCACCAAAACTCATCCAAAAATGGCATCGCTATCAACAAACAATGATGATAGTAGTAGCAGTAGAAAAAACACGTGAAGAGAGAAGAAAAACCAAAAAACCAGAACTTTCCTCTGTCCGATTTCCCTTCTCAAGTGGCGGTGGACTTCATCACCGGTGTAGGGAGGAAGAAACGAAGAAGGCATTCCTGAGCTGAAAAGAGATGCGCCCCAATAGTGGTAGAGTGCAGTCCCGCACGTCGAAAATAGGGACAACACATTAAGCCACGCAACTTCATTGTTCCAGTCCACTTCCAACAGTCTTCGGCCTAAGTAAGCAGCTAAAGGTTTGTTTTTGTTTTATCAAGTAATCAACCCGAGGATAGTATATTCCTCATAAAAATTCTGTCCTCGAGAAGTTAGAACTCTATTATTTTTTGAAATATAAATAAAGGATTTTTTTTTTTATGAAAGAGTTAATCCAAGAATGATCCATTCCTTATATGAATCTTGTTCTCGATAAGTTATAAATTTATTATTTACACATGAAAGTCAAAACTTTGTTTTGAAAAATTTTCTATATGAATTTATTAAAATATAATATAAATTATATATTGAGATTTCATATAATAATTTAAATTACGAGGTTGAATTAAGTTGTTAACATGATATTAAAATCTTGATAAACTACTAATCAGAAGTTTAAATTTCACTATTTTTATTTTTTTCATAAAAATTAAATATATAATAACATGAATTTATGCAAATTTCAAATTTAAAAGACTTTCATTTAAGGTTGTGTATTAAAAAATAATATAAATTATATTTTAAAATTTCACTTAATAGCTTAAGTTACTATTAAGTTACGAGGTTGAATTAATTCTTTAATAGATTTTATAGATATTTTTATAATATGTGAATGAAAATATTATTTATCATGTGTGAAATGCTTGCAATTTAATTTTTGATATTCTTCTCCTTATTATTACATATAAGATTGGGCTAGATTAATATGCCCCTGTAAATGAAAAATTGTGTACAATTTAAAACATGAAAAATAGGCTAAAAGCCCACTTATCATCCATTATTGCTTCTAGGTCCAATGTTTATAATTTAAAAATAAGAATTAAGCTTTGTCATATCATTAATTTAGATTTTTATAGTCTTTCATTTTTATTAACAAATACATATAATAGTTTAGACAAGTTCTTAACATGAAAGCATATTAGGTATCATTTGTTTTTTTAAAAAAAACATTACCAAAATCTTTAGATTTATCAATGGAATTTTTTATTGGTATTTGTACTATAATTCTGGAATCTTTGACTGAAATGCTCTATTAATGAATCTTTCATCGGTAATTTTTTATCTACTGGTAAGTTTGTTGATAATAAAAAATATTATTACTAATAGATTTATTGATAGAAAAGAAACGCAAAAAAATTATCCGCTTTATTCCATTGGTATTTCTCTCGATAATTCGGTGGGTAATTATTTAAAAATATTTTTTAAAAAAATTTATTTTACAAAACTATAAAATAATTAAATTAATATAAATCAACACTCTATAACACTCAAAATGCTTGGAAAAAATAAGAAGAAAATCATATGGAAAAAAAAATCCTATAACAATATTCATACAATTATTAAGAACAAGAACAATTAAAAAAGTATAGCAAAAAAAAATGAAAAAAAAAAAGAAAAATGTTACCTTATTATGGTTGCAAGTGAATTTAAAAAGAGGAAAAAAATTATAAAGTATATTAATTAAAAAATTAAGAAGAAAAAAAAGAAGAAGAATACATACCTAAGCATGAAGAAGAAGAGAAATAGTTAAGGAGAGAAGAAAAAAGAAAAAAATAGATATTGCTGTTTTTTACATATAAGAAAGAAGAAAAAAAAAGAAAGGAGTCTTGTCTGTTGTGAAATTAAAGATTCTAAACTTTTTATTAGGGTGTTTTACCGATAGTTTTACAAATAAAAAATTAAATAATAATATTTTAAATTATTCTGTTGGTGATTTAGTTTGTAATATTTAATTAAAATTTTTAATTTAGTAATTTTTTCTAGAAACCGCCAAATATTACTGTCAACTTTTCAATCTATCAATGATTTCTTCTATAATATTTAATTTAATTAATTTTTTTAAAAAAATCACCAAATAACACCGATAACTTTTCAATTCATCGATAATTTTGTCCGTAAAAAATTAATAATTAACAATGCAATTGAGAAGTGAACAGTTACAAAGCTTTCTAGAAAACATCGACATAATTTTTCATTGGTGATTTTTTTTGTAATTGAATGATAAACAATATTCATAATTTAACAATGAATTTATCGATGGAATAAATTCTATTGATAAAAAATAACACATCATTGTTTTCTTTGCTTTGTTTTAATTATTTTTTTCCACTATAATTCTCTTAGTAATTATTGAGAAAATATATTCATCAGGAAAATTTATTAGCAATTTATTGAGAAAAATATTCTCTTGATATTTCTATTTATATTTATAAATTTTCTTATAACAAAATGCAAATCAACTTATCTTAGACAATATATTTTAGAGTGATATCATCTTTTCTTTAACATAACCAAATCCTTACCTATTGATTAGTATTTATTTTACTATAATACTCTCTATCAACTTTTTTATTTATTTTACCCAATCAATCCTAATCATCTTGCTAAAATATCCCTTATGGCACCTGTAGTTATTGTTTCTTCTTAGATGATTCTTTCATCTCTTGGCATTTATAGCAAGAAGCAAACAATAGTAATTGGTTGGAGACGACAACACAAATACTTTGGTTGCATTGGCTTTAAAAAGATTTGGGAGTACAATTTTATAATGCAATTATATTTATTCAAATTTATCATAATAATATTTTCCATGAGTAAATCAAACTCATTAAAAATAATTATTATTTTGTTTGAAAAAATATCACTTGTGATAATTGTTATAATTCAATTTTTAAATAAAAAATAAAAAATAAATATAGTTAATAATGGATTAAGGCAATATAAAATTTAAAGTTTGGAGATGTAATTATAAAATTTGAGAGTTAATTAATACTTTCAAAAGAATTAAAAGTTAAAGATTTAATTAAGAGTTAAGTTAAAGATTTAATTAAGAGTTAAATTGAACAATTCAGAAATTAAAAACTATTTTATAAATAGTATTATAATTTAGGGGTTTAATTGAAATTAATTCAAAAGGGCAAAATTAAAAGAATTAATTAAGAATCAAATTGAACAGTCTAGGAATTAAGGACTGTTTTGTAAACAGTGTTATAATTTAGGGATTTAACTGAAAGAGCAAAATTAAAAGAAATTTTTAATTGCTTAGAGGTTCAATTGCGGAATTCCCAAAGAAGCAGGGGTCAAAATGAAAATGTGTCTTTTGGCCGAAACGTCGCCGTTGTTGGTGGAACCGCCGTGTGATCTTCTTCGTCCCGATTCAACCGGAAACCTGAAAATCTGCGACAGATCCAATTGTGGACCACTTCTCTTGCCCAGAATCACATTCGTGGAAGATAACCGTCCTCCAAAGACAAGACTGGTTTAGAGCAAGCTGCTGGGTCTCTATAAAAGGAGGGAAAACCGAGACAAATAGGGGAAAGAAGTAGAATCCCAATTGAAAAGCACAGACCAAAAGCTTTCTTCCCAAACACAATCTCAAAGAAAAAAACCACAGGAGGACGAAACAGATACCGAAACCAGAGGGAACAAGGGCGAGAACACTGGAAACAGAGAACGGGTGAAAGACAAAAACAGGCAGAAGCAAACGAAACAGAAACAGGGGGTAGAACCAGAGCAAAAACAAAGCAAAGAAAGCATACACAGAGAATTGCCCTCGCCGTTGCCTTCATCTCTGCAGACATCCCTGCACAAAAAAGAAAAGAAAAGAAAACACCCAAAACAATAACAGAAAGTCGGCTACCTTCATTATCATCTCAGGAGCAGCTGAAAGAGTAAAGCATTCGGGCACAGAAGCAAAAGGAAGCAGAAGGAAAGGTCATAGGCAGACGAGAGGCATCACCACGCTGCAAACATCTTCACTGTCTTCAGAAGCAGGTACGCCCTTTCTTCAAACTCGTTTTGCATTCTTTGAACTTACTGTTGCAAGAATTCTGTGCGAAGGTAATTTAATTACCTCCGCGCTGGTCATGCACGGGTGAAATCACTTCACGCGTGCTTTCTTTGATTTTTGCCCAGTCCGGTAACTGGCTTGGGCCAGTCAACAGGCTGGGTAGGTGGGTTTAGTCTAATTTAAAAAATAAAAAAATAAATAAAAATAAAAATAATGTAAGTTTATTGGTTTATTTAATGATGCAAAATTCAGGAATAAATATACTAGTTTAAATTTATATTATTTTTATTTGTTGTATTTTATTTTATTTAACTAGAAAAATAAAAAAAATATATGCATATGTAAAACTAAACTTATTTTTATTTATTTATTCACCGTCACTAAAGTTGGGAATAAAAATTATTGATTTAATTTATTTTATAACTACATAATATTTACCAACACTAGAGTTGAAAGTATTCATAGTTGAATATTTATTGATGTCAAAATTACGAATATCACACGCAAACTATTATAGCATAAACTAAAAAATATTTAACAATTTAATTTTTTTTAATAATACAGTTTATTTTAGATAGAATGTTTTAAAAATAATAGTATCTTTTCTTTTACATAATAAATTCTGGATGATAAAATTTCTAATGACCAGTTATGGTTTTTAGTAATCATAATTCAAATAAGACTGTTCCTCGTCAAATAAAAAAAAGGCTAAAAATCCATTGTTTTCGTGATATACTTTTATTTTTAAAGCCGTTAGAATGGTAGATGTGACAATATACATTTATTGCAATGTTAGGTGTGAAAACATACATTTATCCCGTGTGATTAGCTTGTATTTATCTTCATAGAGTACTTGCCTATTGTTTGCATGCTCGTAAAGACTTTATTGTCATGAGTTTGAAGGAGATATTATTATACTTAGCTTTCATACTTATTATTATTTATTATAGATGATTCATGATCATTAAATTTATATATTTTCCTTCCTTGTAAATCTGAGTTTGATAGCTATACACGGGTCTTGTAGTACTCTTATTTGATATGCACAATACAAAATAAATATTATGTCACTATCAAAAGCTATTTTCAAAAGGCCATAATAAAAAGCCTAGGAGACCGCGAAGTTCTTGTTTTTATGATTTTTAAAAACACACAGCTCTGAACTCTCACAAGAAACCATTTCAAGTCCATAACTTACTGTTGTCTTCCAGTTTTGGAATTTTGATAATAGTTGATGTTTCTTCTATTTGTTGTTTGATTCCTTGCACAGAAATCTATTTGTAGGCAAAATAATGTTATGCTAAGTTGTTTCTCTGATCAATGATAATCTCGTTTATCGAGTTCTTGTATTTCTTATGGATAAAACCTCCAAGATTTATTATGTATACGCGCGGGAGTGAAGAACATCGGATGGATTCTTCATTCCAACAAAGAATTTTCAGCTAAGTAGGTGACATTTATAAGCAGTAGATGACAATGAAAGAAGAGGAAAACAAATAATTTGTTTAATAGTCATGTTTATCTTTCACTTGTTGGATAGCTGACTCGTCACAAGAAATAATATAGCTTTCAAAGCTCACCCACAAGTGATGTCTTCTCAAAGAAAAAAGTAGTGAGTGATTGATTATTAAATACAGAATATCAAACCAACGACTTTAGGTTTAGCGTTTCAACACATGACTTTCAATTTAAATTTGTTTCAATTTCTGCAAATGAAAATTTGATTGGTGTAACCAAGTGCGACGCTAATAGTTTTTCTTCTTCTGAGCTATTAAATAAATATATAATTTTTTTAAGATTAATTACTAAATTATATATATATATATATGAATTTTTAAAGTTAATAGTAAAGTTTTAATTTAAAAATACTATTCAAAAATTAAAAAATAAATTTAAAATCCATAAAATTAAAGTGAATGAAAAAATAAACTTACTGTTAAAGTTATATCCTTTGATATTTTATGAAAAATAATTTATTTATAATCAAATTTATCTGATAAAATAACTATTTCATGTCAATTAAAAAATAAAATAATTAAATTTTTTTCCTCTCTCAATTCCTCCTTCCTTCACTTGATTTTTTCTTAAATTAATATTTTATAAGTCATATTTTATTATTATTTTTTGTTATTTTTTTCTTAATTTTTTTTATATTTTTCCCTTTCTTTTCCCTTTCTCTTTCATCTTTTCTTTTATTTTCTTTTTTATTCTTCTTCTGCCCAATAGGCAACATATAAAAGAAAAATAGAGTTGATTTAATTTATTTTTATTGATAAATAATTATTTTATTCTTAATGAGTTATTTTACTTTTCTTTGAAGGTTTTTTTTTTATTAGCACTATCAAATTTTATTTATCCTAAATTTTAACTAGATTTTATTAAATATAGTTTAAGATCCTTTATAAAATTTCAGCTTAATTTGATGATTGGATTAAAAATTACATCTAATAACATAAAACTGATTAAATTATAATTTTTCAATAAAATTTATAAATTTTTTTAAAAATTCTGAAATTTTAACACAAAGTTAAAGTATTATAATATAAGGCTTCACATGAATTTATAATTTTTTTAATATTTTAATTAAGAATTACAAATTTTTTTATATAAAACTAGTAAAAAAATATTAATAAAATCTTAGTAGTGCCCACCTAAGCCCTTTGCAAACCTCCCGTAATTAAACGAACATGAAACATATTTAACATTTCTGTACTGTTGAAAGTCTCAAGCAAAGCGCCATAAATTTACGAACGGTGTTAAACGTGTTCATCTACCCCTCTTTAAGTCTTCGCCATCTAATAAGACAGGCGGTCTGTTTTTCAGATTGCCTCACACCCCCATCAGATTTCTTCAAGTATGTATTATTTCTTTGTTTCCAATCAAGCAAAGAAGGATAGTGCAAGATCATGCAACAAGACACTGCATTCTAGGATAGCTTCTTCGATTTTGGTTCTCCCACCCTGAATTTCAAGATTTTCCGCCACCATGTATCGGACAAATCATTGTATAAATGGTATATTAATCTGCTGCTCCTGTAACTCATAGCATTCTTGTTTGTTTGGGCTCCAAAAGGCCTAGAATAAGCAAGGGAAAAGCCACAGAGATTGTGGAGGATACACTTAATGTTGCCGCCAACTTCAGGCGTTTCTGGTTGCCTTAACCATCTATAAATTTGATCACCAAACATATCTACCAAGATACATATTTAAGTTATGAATTAACAAACCAGCACTGAACATTAATGGTAAATTTTAAATACACATCGAGTGCTGCATCCAGTTAAACCCTATCTGGATAATTAATTGGTATTCAAGTTAGTATTGATTTATCTACATAGCATATATGAGAAACCTAGAGAGCCCCATTGATTTATCAGGATAATTAATTGGTATTCAAATTATATTGGTAATTAATTACGTAATTTTTTATCGCAAATTATGTTGAAAAATACTGAAAAAATATTTTTTATCAGCATTTTTATTTTTATTTTCCAAATTTTTTTATATTGATCCATCTACATTAAAAACACTTATCTCCTAATCAATTTCACCGATCTTTCCATGCAACTTGAAATACTCGTTGCTATAGAAACAACATTATGGCTTAGGATTTAAGTCAAACAACCTCCTCACTCATCCTCTCTCTTCTTATTTCTTTAATAGCTTTATTACCATGTCATTTTCTTGTCAGACAAAACTCTTTAATTCTCATATTAGATTAATTATCGGAGGGTCAGCATTTAAGGTACATCGAAAAATCTAGTTATCACCATTACTCAGTCAATGTAAAAAAAAAAACCTAACTTTACTCAAATTTTATAAAACGTAGTTTTAAAATTAATCAGATTCTAGATTTATTATTTATATATTATTAGTTTAAATTTTAAGAATTTCAGAGCTATTTAAAAGTTTTATATTTTAAAATTTATAAGATTAATCAAGATACATACAAATTAATCCAAACACTTACATTAAAAATAATAATAATAATAATAATAATAACAATAATAATAAAATACAACTTCATCCTTAAACTTTCACAACCATATCCAATATGGTTTAAAAGACAAATTTCGTCAGGTTTAAATAACAGTTTTAGGAAAGCTGATATGGGATGCTTGGTACCTGGTATAAAATAACCGTTTATCAACATTAGCAATTTCATTCTTATATTTTGTAATTAATATCAAGGATTTTAGATTCTTAGTTGCATATATAATTTGTTAAACAGATTATGCTACCCACAGGTGTTTCGGGTTCGGCTATAAGTTGGTACCCAGTCTGTCGCCATCGTTTTGCTGCAGATTGGAAGAAAATTCAAAAGATAAGCTATTAGGGTAATTTCTAGAAGGATATTGCTACTACATATTGAAAGTTTTGAGGTAGATATGGCATCCAACAAACATGGAGCTTCATCTAATTTGCACCAGAAAATTGCAACCCATTTGTATTGAAGGGATAGATATGTTCTGAATTTTCCAATACCCATCAAGAAACCATTTGGAAATGCGATTTATTCTATATTTTTAAAAAAAATTAATTTTTTTAATTTTTATTAAAATTTAATATGATTTATATATTTTGAATTGTTTTGATGTGCTGATGTTAAAAATAATTTTTAAAAAATAAAATAAAAATTATTAACATATATTCAAAAAAAATTATTTAAAAAACAAATCAAGAAATGTTTCTACTGTTAGAAGAAGTCTATAACTATTATCACATGCATAAACAACAACAAAAAGAAAGTGGGTCGGCATCAAAATCGAAGCCTTCTCCTTTTTCTTTCCCATGAGATTATGGATATACTAAAAAGCTTTGCAGCACAGGACATTTGAAAAGAGCTTCAATTGATTTCCACAATAAATTTAATTACATGTATATGCATACATTAGCAAAGTAAATTTGAATTATAGGAGAAAATCTAAAGAAACTCATCCACTAAAGTTCATAGTGAAATGCATCTATATGGTGGTTTATAAAATATAAGAACAAGTAATTTGTACAACACGACTTACAGACTAAGAGATTCTTTGCAGACCATTATCATATAGTGCCGATAGCAAAAAGGGCATCTCCTCGTCACTCCCACCATACCCTATCTGATTTTGCATCCGATCATACTTGGCTACAATCTCATCTGGCAAGACCTTAGCCCTGCAAAGTGGGCAAGTAGCCAAAGATTGCTGTAACCATTTGTCTAAGCAATCCTTGTGGAATGTATGTTTGCAATTCAATATCCTCACACTCTCGCCTTCCGAAAATTTAGACAAACAGACTGCACATTCCATGGAATCTTGTTGCCTCGTCAATCTTTCACTGTAAGAAATAGTTGGATTTATTTCTTCCATGTGTTTAAGATACTGAGTGGTGCTAATTATTGGTTTATTGAACTTCAAGGTACTACCGATGACCGACCGGAATAGAATTACAATTTCAACGAGTAGAAGACTGAGGAAGACTATGATCATGGTATAGAGGTGGGAGCAGAATTCAGAGAGAGAGGCCATGGCTGGTGCTAATGAAGAAGTTCAGATGTGAAACTTTACAGTCTGATGATGCTACGCAGTGTCCTTTAGGCTTTATAGTGAATGTGGCTAACTGCAGTTCCCTAGGCTTCGCTCCATTTACCGTTCACCAAAAGTTGTGGAGAGTGCACGTGACCGACCTTAAGTGGTGAAATGTGGAATTCAGGAAATATATTAAAATTAAAAGGGTAGAATTTTCCTGGTTCACTTAAAAAAATAAAATGTAGTCCTGGGATTCTAATTACGATTCCAAATTAATATTGAAGTTGACTGAATTGATGTAAAATTCAAATAAGTGGAAGAAATCAAGATAGTTAAAAATGCTTAAGTATTTCAATATATTTAAGATACTTTCCCAAATATATTTGAATTAAAAAAATTAAAATAATAATTTTCAAAGTGTTTTCAGGAAATTTTCAAAATATTTAAAGGTATTTTCACTTATTAGCACCTTTTAAAAAAATATTGGTCAAATAATAAAACAATTATTGAAATAACATGATTTAAAATATATTATAATTTGTGAAAGTAAATTTTAGAGATGTTTGTATTTAGAAACTATAACATTTACCAAATACCAAGCTAACCTTAAATACAACATCTAAAAAATATCCTAATCCTAATTCAAGCCTTTAACCCTAACCCTAATCATAACTTCTATCCTAATTCAAACTCAAACAATATTCACCGTAACCTAAAACCCAAACTAATGCTAACCCTTATCTAAATCCCAAACAATAAATACTATGCAGTGTTTTTTTACCATTATAATAGATTTTTTAAAGTGCTTTTCAAATTATTTTTCATCTATAAAACATTAAATAGATGTTTTTTTAGATGATTTTGCTATATTGATATCAAAAAATAAAAATATCATTTTAACACATTTTCAATTAAAAAATATTTTTGAAAAACACATTGTACTATAATATTAAATTTATATTAACCTTAAAATCCAAACTCTAAACTCTTAACCTTAAAAACTAGCCTTAAACTTTAAAATCTAAACTTCAAACCCCAAAATAAAATCTTTAAATTTTTTATATGATTACACACATGTTTTAATATGTTAAGGACAAGGAGGCTGGTGTAGTGTGAGTTGTCACATTCACTTCATTCTTTAAAGAAAAATAAATAAATAAATAAAAATATACAACAAAATCTCTAATTTAGAATTATCAAATCTCTTATAGATATATAGTTAAAACTTGCTATTCAATTATAAATGAAATTCAGACAGTTTATAATTAAGATTTCCTTTTGATTTATGGTGAGTTTCATAAAAACTATAATTTTTTTTTGTCAAGTTTAAACTAATATTTATTTTATTTTATTTTATTTTATTTTATTTTTAGGCACATTCATGTAAATTATTCTATTGTTACTTATATAATAGTAAATTATTCTATTGTAAGATATATACTTTAATAGAGTAGCTTAAACAACCAACCTTTTGGGCACTCAATAACTATTCACTAGAGTCATGTCTTATTAGACATGATAAAAATTTTTTTTAATTTAAAATGTAAAAAGGAAAAAAAGGGTTGAAGAATAGAAAATTAGAAAAACAAGTTCTTTATTGAAGCAGCTTCTCCTTCAAGGTCTACCCTACCAAGATTCTGTCTTACAACATTACATACAACCTCTATATATACTACTTTTGAGGCTTTTGCTTATATCACTTAATACAACAGAAAGCACTGAAGCACACTTAATAATTGTATCCTTACATGACTTATAATACAAACAACAAGCTAGGACAACACTAATATCAACCAATAATAGGTTCATGATTTGAAGAGAGATTTTGATCTAACAGATTATCCTGATCACGAATAGTTCGGGGACTTGTAGGGCCAACACATAATCATCATCTGTAATCATTTCCATCTTATATGGTTACAGAAGCTTTTGTATTCCTAAAATTATTTGTTTGAGTTTTTTGTTTTTATACTGCATCTTCAAGTTACAAAGATGAGCAGAATATTAAAGGTCATTCAAATCATAGTTAATTTCTTCATTAAGATCCATTTTTTTAGGCCATATTTCATCAAGAATAATATTGTTATTAAGGTACATTGTTTTCTGCAAGGTCCTAATATTGGGGGGGTTATATAAGAGTTTTTCATATAGGGAGTATGAATGAGTTTTGTATATTGTAACCTATGAAAAACTCATAACCAAGTTGTTTGTTGAAGCTTTAAAAGGCCTATGAAATATGAAAATAGAGAACAGATGGGAAAAAGCTTACTTAATAGATTTATTACAAAGTGTACTGTAGTTATTTCTATCCAGCAGGTTTGTACATGGGGCCATTTGGATTTTTCCTGTTAGAGAAGAAAGATCCATTGTGTGGGATTATAGAACCAAGTGAGGAACTTTAAAGTAAAGTATTAAAGTTGGTAGACTAAGAAGTCTTGAGAAATTTAGAAAGAAAGAAATTAGTGAGAAACTCGATAGCAATATGATATAGTTAACATAAATACCATAAGAAAAGGTAGAGTTCTTAGGGGAATAATCCAATAGATTTCAAGGTAAAAAGGTGAATGAAAGGATATTTCAGAAGAATGCCTAAGCTTTGGAAACAAAGGAAAGACATATCATAGTTAAGAAGAAGGTAGTCTTTGAGGCTAAATAGTTTATCTTTTACTTGTAGGTTAAGAGTACGGTTAAGAACCATTTTTTAAGCAAAAGAAGGTAAGCCATTTGCACAGAAGTCTTGTTCAGGTAAGGGCAGATTAGAAGAAAAAGATATTAGAATCATGAGAAGGAGTAATGTTTATGATTTGTGTGGTCTAGTGAGCATGTCTGGGATTAAGTTATCGTTTTTTTATATACTCAACAATGAAGGTATACTTGAAAAACCACTCAGCTAATCTCAAAAACTATAGATGAGAAAACATCTTATGTTTAAATTGTAGCATTTTAAAAAATAAGGAATAATGATAATTGTAAAGTAATAAGCTGCCAAATAAAACTTAAATTTTTAGATGTCATACTTTACATTTAAGATTTCTTTAAAGATGGAGTGGTAGTGGGTTTCTAACTCCTTAAATGACTTATTTTTGTAGCCACATATGTGCTAGTGACCATCTTCGTCTTTTAGGAGTGTAGCATTCCAATACTTGTCACTGACATCAGTTTTGAGATTTGCTATCTTATTGATAGGATGACTAAAACAGGTAAATTTTATATGGCTGTCTTTAATTGAATACCAAGAGGAAGGATTCTAAACTTGGATTTGAAATAAATATCAAACCCAATAACTAAATCTTTTCCAGGTATAGAAGAACTAAGGACATAAGTTTTGACTAAAAATTAGGTTAGGATGTGTATGGTAATAAACTTTTTAGTTTTGAATTAAGTGTACAATACTTGATTATCTATGACTCAGAAGTATTCTTTATATACAACCTAATAATGAGGTGGAAAAACTTTAAGATTAAGAATGGTTCTGTGGGCTCCTATGTCAAATAAGGTTATGACTTTAATAAGTTTAACATATGTGGAGGTGAGAATGGTAATAGAGACTAAAGGTATTGGATGTGAAAGGGTAATGGTAAATGGGGCTTAGTAAAGTTTATAGATCTTGTCATAAACAGACATTGCGGTGACTGATTAAAAATTCATCCCTTGATTGGAAAAAAAAAGATATTTGATATCTTGTTCTTTTAGGAAAAAATATCTTATTTAAGGAGTTGTCACCTAGTATTATAGTCATTAGGAACCTTGATTGGTTAACTAGTTAATAGAGATTCTATGGTACAAGATTTGTTACATGAAAGGGAAGATACTATTACTTCTTAAGCGTTTTACTAAGGCAAGTTGCATTGTTGGTTTTATTTTAAATTGTTAAAGGTTTGTTTGTGTTCCACTTTTATTGGTCATCATATAATATTTCCAACTTTGATATCAGTGAATATTCACCTATGAATATTTTCAACTTTAGCGTTGATAAATATTATGTAACCTAAAAAATATGGTATTCTTGACTCTAGTACCAGTAAATAAATCTGTAAAATTCTGTATTAAAAGAAATGAGAGCTATTTTTTTTATTTTTTATTTATATAGCCCAATCTTAAAACTTAAAAAAGGGTTGGGTCACTGGTCCAAACTAGTGACTCAGCTGACCATTGTTGCACGCATGTGTGATTGGTTCACATATGCATGAAATAGTAACCATTTAATTATTTTGCAAGAAAGCAAGGAAACTTACCTGGGCATGCGGCTATTAAAGATGTCGTTGTTTGCTATTATTACACTATTTGGAAGACAAAAACAAAGATGGTGATGGAGGGTGGCCGATTGTTCACGATTGAAAATCCCACTTACTATTCTCTCTAGAGTGGTTGTCTTAGAGTTGCATGCTGCTGCTGCTAGAGGAGAGCTTGTGGTGCTAGGCTTGTAGAAATGCAACACTAGTAAAAAAAAAATGCCAAGGTAAGGGCTATCAAGATTGGGGATAGTGGCTTTTGGTGTTGCTGAGATCAGTGAAATTGCTTCAATAGGGGGTGGTGCATGCTCACAGTGGTTGGGGAAGATGAATATTGATGGTTGAAGGTTTCTTTAAATTAATGGATCGCCCAGTGCAAAGATGAATTTAGTACTCGTGCACGAAGATGATGGCAATGAAGGGATAGTCGATGCTCTCTTCTCTACATTTTTGTTTTTCTGGTTTTTCTTTTCTTTTTTATTCTCTATTAGTTTTTCAGTCTCAAATGCTCCTTGCCAAACAATAGGGGGATTCTGCCTTCTTCTTTATTTCTAAAACGAGAATGAGTATTGAAGATGAGGGTAACAACCTGAAAAAGGTGACTAGGAGGGAGGAAGATGATCTCGGGCCTTTATTTGCTTTATTTTTTTTAAAAAAAGTAGCTACAGGTCTTTAGGATTGAGACAAGGAAGAAAGGAAAAAAAAAAAGCTAAAAGGAGGAGACAATCAATAAGATAAGATTTAGCTGCCTCCCCCCTATTTTTTTTTTGTTTCTAAGTCTTTTTTTATTTTTTTTATTGGTTTTTAGTTTTTTTTTAAGTTTGAATTTGATTAAAAATAAAGTTTAAAAGCGGATAACCATCATTATTTTAAAGATAAGGATGTCTTGAAGATATGAATAGAATGATTTTATTGTAGTCCTTAATTTTCACGCAAGTTGATGAATCACACTTTTTATCAAAATAAATCTCTGATATTTTAATTTTACATCTTAAACCTTGTGAAATTAAATTAAAAAACTAATGGGCTACAATTAGGTTGCAACAGATCTCATCATCATAACTTTCATCTATAACAACATTTATAATATCAGGAGTGATTTCATCCATGAGTGAGAATAAGGATTTAACTTCATCATCATTAAGATTAAACTTCATATTTTGGGCTAGAAAATCAATTAACTTCAATGACTGAGCCTTCTTTTATATTCAAGTCTTTGTAAAATGACCTGTGTGCTTATAAATAAAACATTTGTTAGAGTTGGGAGTGAAGTACTTGGGGCGGGGGGTCTAGTGCGGTGGTGTCTTGAGAACTTTCATTTTTTCTTATGACTATTAAAAGAAGATCTGTGGATTTTCTTGAAATGCTTCTTCTTTTTCAAGGAAAAATTGTAATCAACGTTGTCTGAACATTTAATTAGCAAATCTGGTTGTTTGTAAGCACAAAGCATAGTTTTATCAAGTTATAAGATCTTGCTGAAATATTTATGTTGATCATATATTTTGTTAAGTGCTTCTAACAACTAATAAGATATGGTGCTAAGAGATTAGTGTCAATAATTTCTTTTCTAGTTTTGAATAATCTGAAAGTTTCATTAGCCAGATCTTTAGGTATGGATGCCAAAAAGGCATGCTTGAGGCTTGGATCATTGGAACCAGAAAGAATACATATCATCGACATAGGTCTTTAAAATGTCTTTGAAGATTAGATATCAAATAGAAAAAATACTTTATTTTTAAATACTCATACCTTGTTATTTCTTTATCATTTAAAGCTTATTCAAAGCATTCATAATGCAGCTAGCCCAAAGCTTCAAAAAGAGACTTACTATTCATAAATTGCATTTGTTTGTAATCATCTAACATATAGAACCAATCCTATAAGGTGCCAGAGAACTCTGCAAAGAATTTTTGTAATGTATCTGTGAGGGTTACAACATATTTGAGCATATAGCTAGTTAGCCATGAATGAAATTCAAACTTTCTAGTCATTTTACTTATGAGATATCATCCAGAGTAAAATAAACACCTGTACTTAAAGCATAGATATAGGGTTGATAATTGCAAGGATTGAGATTTAATTTATCATCATTACTAACTAGTTCATCCACACTAACTCTTGTGGTAGAGGTTGGAGTAGGCTCTTCTAGAGTCTGTGATGATTGAGGATCTGATGTTTGTGATGGAGGAGGATCAACCATTAGTAGTGGTGGCATAGAACAAGTATCCGAAGAATTATTTTCAGTGAAAGATTTTTCAAAAGATACAAGAGTTTCATCATTAAAAGTCTCTTCTTCAGATGTATTATCAAGAGGTTCATGGGTAAGGATTTTATGAATTGTCTGGTTGGAATAGATAGTAAGAAAAGATTGGATAGGGTTGGAAATTTGGTTGGACTAAATTGTAAATTGATAATGGTTTTAGGAGTCTTGGAAGAGATCATTAGGTTCATTCTTTTTTTATTCAAAAAATTCATAGGATGAAGCTGGTGATTTAGGTTTTTTAGAAGTGGTTGGTCATGAGGTTTTCCCTTTATCTCTTTTAGAGAGAGGTTTAAAAAGTTTTTCGGTGTCTGGGTGTTCAAATTGTTGAGATGTGGTAGGTAGAGGTTATGGTTTATAAAAAGGAAAATGTTTAGCCCAATAAAAGTCTGGATAATAAGAGGTCATCCTAGTCTATAAAGGTTTAGGAAATTGTAAATGCTTAGATTTGGATTTGGCTAATTCAGCTTGAAGAGACTTGAGTTGGATTTTAAGAGACCGAATCTTGTGTTCCTTTTAAGGGTCTATATATCTGCCATTAAAAGCTTAAATGAGTAAATACTCATGGATGGTAGAGATCATTTATTGAATTTCAGCATACAGTTGTTTAAGAAGAAGAATTTAAGAATCAACAGAGACTTTCATCTTTTTTAGATTAGTTTGGATGAAGTCAACTTTAGATTCAATTATTTTAAGAACAAAATTTTAGGCGATGGCATTTTGACTTTGTTAATTAAGAACTATTTCGACTTGGGTGACTTGTTTAAGGCGGCCATTAGCATCAACGCCTTGAAGGTTGTCAACTTGTAGAAGAGCACGAATCCTATATTTGACTTGTTCTTGTAAAGCAAGAAAATCCTTATCATAAGGACTTGTAGGTTGATACATGAAGACCATAGGGACTTGTTCTGAAGGTGCCTAAGAGAGAAGAATATATTTGACAAGATAGTGAAATTTTCTAAAGGGTTGTCCCAAATTATCAATTGTTTTGTCTCCTTGATTGTATTTGTCTTTTAGTTTATTATCATAAGATTTCTTTTTTTTCGCTTGGGGGGTCATCTTCCATGTTTGGATTACAACAACTATCACAATTACAAGTGTTCCAAAAAATATAGTTGTCTTGAGAAAAAGAATAGACAGGAAAATAATCCTTATAGAAGGATTTTACAGGTACTAGGAGAGGATCTTGAGCTGGTTATATTATCAAGATGGAAGAGGAAAAGATTCCTGGTCGAGAAATAAAAGATTCTCCCTTCTTGAAGATGATTTCAACAATACCATAAGTTTTTTTTGGTTAATTGAGGTTCTGTGGATTATATAGAGATAGAGCTTTGATACAACTTTTCATAATTGATAATCTAAGAATAGAGGAGTAACTTTTCTAAGTCCTTTTTCGAGGTTTGTTATAGGACATGTATACAAGTGGCTCTTTGATTGGTATTAATAGTAATAAGCAAAATATCATTTGTAACAAGAAGTACTAAATCAAAGATATGATTTTAGACCCTGTAAGCCATTTGATAATGAAATGTGGCTTAATGGTTGTCTTACAATTATGGTAATAACACAACATATCAATGCTACTTTATTTACCTATAAATGCTTTGATTTAAATGCTAAAAATCATAAACATAAAAATTAAAAACAAATAAAAATTAATAATTTCTTAAACAGTAAAACATTCAACAATACTAACATTCCCTCAACTCTATTATCTTTGTTCACATGTCCCCGTGTAAAATTTTGATTTGAGATTCTATTACTCTAAAATAAATTTGTTTATTTAAATATCAACCTAACCAAGCTAAAAAAATTATAAAAATAATTATACAAGTATACTAAAATACATGTAAAAACAAAATACAAACTCATTAACAAAATGACACATCATAATTTACTGACAATATATAAACAAGTCTATTTATACCTATATTGACTAATGAATGGAGCGACTTCATCAATAGCATGACTTTCTCATATCTAGGTAACCTTATCCTTAGCCATAACATCATCATGACTTAACATCTATATAAAGTTTTAAAATGCATTTTGTCAAACAATAAACCAACAAGATGCATAATAATATCTTTGGTCATTACAAATATCAATGTTGGCTTATCAACCTTCCCATAACAACAAGCCAACCTAAATTTAAGAATACATATATTAATCCATAAATAAAATATATTATTTATCATATAATATAATAATTTTTGAAAAACTAACAAATACTTATGGTATTTTGAATCTACTATACATGTGGTTTGTACTCTATTTTCTTTTGTAAAGGAATATACGACAAATTTAGTGTGATGATTCAGTGTGTTATACCTAATCAAATAGTCTTTCTTTATAATCATAAAATGCACTTCCATAAAAATTCCATTCATTTATGTATCCCACTATAATATATAAGTTTGATGGTGGCTTAACCAATCATAATCATTGTTTTTTCTCATATGACTAACAACATGTAATGCATTACTTTTTGTATAAATATGGTGGTACATGTGTGAGGACCTTATAACTTTTATATCTTAAAGTAATCCAACTTTTTATGGGACTTCCTACGTAAATTGACATTCATATACTTGAATACATTGTAATTACACAAAGATTAATTGTTGAGCGTTAAACTTAGTATTCAAGTGAAAGTACAATAAACCATTATGTAACTGTATTCACTAAATCATTTTTATTGTTGAAAATTTGTTCAACCACCAAATAAACACCATTGATTAAATGTCTATAACTGAGTGCCTAAATATTAAAAGTCATGCCATTATCTCCAATATCATCCTCAAATTCATAAATAAAGGGTTCTTTTATATCATCATCATTATTTAATGTCTCAACCAAAACTAAAATACCATCATCTTTATTATTACTAGGCTTGGAGAAGTTATACTTATGCTACTCATGGGTTCTCAAACATACTATGATCACCTATTTGTAGCATATCATGCATCAATGACAAGTTTAATCGATTTTTTATGGTCCTAAACAGACTAGAAGATTATGATTCTTTTATACCTAATCGAGAAGATATGGAGATAGAGATAAGCGTTAGATCACACTCTATATTAGAGGAGCTGATTTATTTATGTTGACTGCCAACATTTAACTCCATCATGTTCAATCCGTATCAAATGAACAATTTGATAATAGTCATAAAACTCACATCATATAAAATTGGTATGAGATAATATAGATGTTCCCTAATATGACACTTTCAAGTAATATTAATTTCAACATCATTATAATTTCACCTAATTGCTTGAAATATAATTTATTTTAATATTTGCTAGCAACATGCCTAAATTAACATTCAACAAGATATTGCTTCTGTCATTGTATCTTATATTATTGTTCACATCAAGAATAACAGCACAACCATAATGATATAACATAAACATGTCATAAGATATTTTATAAATAAAAATCCATTTTGATTATTTGAACATAATTTAAATAAAATTGTATCAATTGATCTAATTTCTTCCTAATTGATGTTAAAACAAGATACCCAATTACGATAATTAATTCAAAAATTAAATGCTATGCCTAATTGATCTAATTTCTACCTATTTGATGTTATTTTCGTGCTAAATTGTATGGCAAGATTGCATCCATTCTTAGTTAATTTATCACAATTAAAACAAACCCGAATACGATAATTAATTCTAAAATTCAATACGAAGCTAATTAATCTAATTTATATTTTATTGATGTTATTATCATGCTATGGCATGAAATCAATTATAATTGCATCAATTTGTAGCTACTTTATCACAATTAAAACAAGATATCCAATTATGATAATCAATTACAAAATTCAACGCAATACCTAATCCATCTAAATTTTTTTCTAATTGATGTTATTTTCATGCATAATTGCATGATATAAATCATAATTGCACTAATTTGAAGGAATTTATCACAATTAAAACAAGATATTCAATTATAGTAATTAATTCCAAAATTCAACACAAAGCATAATTGAACTAATTTCTACCTAATTAATGTTACTTTCATGCTAAATTCCAGGAAATTTATTGTGATTGCATCAATTCAAAGCTAATTTATCACAATTAAAATAAGATACCTAATTGCGATAATTAATCTTAAAATTTAACTCAAACCCTAATTGATTTAATTTTTACCTAATTGATATTATTTGCATAATCAATTACATGCAATCATACCTAATTATATTACCTAGAAAAACTCTAAAATATCAAACTCAACCCTAAACAATAATCGAATCATAACTCAAACAATAACAAATTAATTTTGAAATCCATAAAATTAAGAGTAATATACGATGTTTACCTTGATTTATCTATTAAAGAGCTATGGTAATATTGTGGCTGTGATATTGATGGAAACGGCAATTTTAAGTTCAAAATAACAAACAAAAGGCTTGGAGACAAAGAAAAGAAGGATTTTAGGCGTGATAAGGCTATAAATTGTCGTTTCATGATGATTTTTGGGCTAAACATAGTGGAAAATAGGTTTGAGGTGTGATTATTTTATAAGAAAATAGAAAGATATGTAAATTTTTATTTGGTAAAATGTCATGATTTGAAAATATGATGGTTTAAGTCACCCTATTTTTCAACCACACTATGTTATTTTTTTTTAGAAAATAGTCAATAATGTTTTTTATATATATAATAAAAAAAGGTCACTCAAATAAAGCACTTTGGCATTAGCATTATGTTTTGCATAATAATTCTGGTCCAAACACGTTAGTGTCAAAGTGATGATAAAGGTCAATTTTTGGGGCGGAGTCACGTCATAATTTATCGTTTCGACTGGTGTACCTTTGATCGATTTGGACTCTCTGTCATAAAAATCAACACGTCTAGAAGCACCACCTGAAAAGTATTGGACTCGGTAAAACGCATGAAAAAATTACGTTTGATGATTCCTTTGATTTTCTAGAACTCGTCATAGTTTGTAAACTCTCCGCTTTAAAATGACTAATTAGCAAAAACTAAAGGAGGGGGGGTGTCCATGGGTCAAGGCATTTTATATTTAAATCTTATTTATTATCTAGTATGTAGAAATTTTAAATATTTATATGTTATTTATTGAGTTTCTAGGATTTGTGTAAATATCTATTATCCAATTATTATTTATTATTCAACAACAAATAAAATAATAATATCCATATTTGAAAAACACACACAGGTATATATATATATATAAAAAAAATACACACAGAAGGGTCGAAGCCTTTCGATTTCATAAACTGATGGCTGTTACAGCCTTCTTTCTTAATAGATTTTAAGGCCCTCTAGTTTGATAGTTGCAAGGAATTCCTAGGTGATTTTAGATTCATTAAGAAGCTGGGGTTTATGTGAAAAAAGCTGTGATAGTGGAATAAATCCACTTTTGAGGATCAAAATTTAAAACTTGCAGACCTCCGGAACTCTATTACAACACTTGAAAACTTAAGTGAAATGCGTCCCTTGTCTAAGATTGAAAAAACAAAGCTCTAGGGGCTGAACTCTGAATCATGGGAGGTTAACAGAAGGGTTGAAGATATATAGAGGCAAAAATCCTGCCGAAACTAATGTAAAATAGGGGATAGGAACACTCGTTTCTTCCATGTATTAGCAAGTCTAAAAATGCCTACAACTGCATCAGTAAGATTGAGTGGAATGGTAGCCACCTAATCTCCTCAAAAGACATCAAAGAAGGCACCGTTAACTTTTCTCCACCTTGTTTCGCAAATCAACATGTAAAAGAATTGAAATGGGAGGTTCGAGGATCTCTAAAATTTCAAAAGCTAAGTCGATTTGGCTAGAAAGACCACCTTCAATGCTAGAAGTGAGCAAGCTATCTGGGACTGTGGTGGTTCCAAAGCCCCTGGCCTCAATGGGTACACTTTCTCCTTATATAAAAAGGTATAGAATATTATCTGCTCAAATGTTTATATGCCAGTTAGAAATTTTTTCAAAATTGGAAAATAATCAAAGGGTATCAGCTCTTCCTTTGTAACTCTGATTTTAAAAACGATGGGGTCGAGCAGATTCTCTCATTTTCATCCAATAAGCTTGTTTCGCGAGTTATATACAATAGTGGCAAAGCTATTGTCCACTAGTCTTTGAAGCATTCTGACAGAAATGATCAGCGTAAACCAGTCTGCTATCATTACTAGGTGTTAGATATTAGACCGGTTCATGATAGCAAACGAGGCTGTCCATGGCGTCTGTGGCAAGAAGGAGCATGGCCTTGTACTAAAGGTAGATTTCCATGAAGACTTTGACTCAATTATGTGGGAATGTATTGACACTAGCATGGGCTATATGGGTTTTAGCTTACACTGAAGGAAACTGATCTTTGAATGCTTATCCACTTTCAAATTAACCATTTTGATAAATAGATCTTCTAGCAGGGAATTCAATATGGAAAGGGGTCTCAGATAAGGGGACCCTCTCTCTCCTTTCCTATTTGACATCATAGTTTATGGGTTGACAGTTTTATTCAATAAAACATCAACTTTCAGGTTACTTCAGAGGCTTACAGACTTCTCTAAGACATTACATAACTCATTTGCAATATGCCAATGGCTCTCTTATTTTCCTACCAAATGATTTTTCCTCTCTTCTACATGCCATGAGGATTCTTTGTTGGTTTAAGATCATTTCCGGATCAAAAGTTAATATTTATAAAAGCTTACTAATAAGAATCAACTTGGATAATGACTATACCTTTAGCCTGAAAAACATAATTTCCTGGTCGGGTTCCTTGGACTAACTCTTGGAGCCAATCCCAACAAACACTCTACTTGGAAACTAGTGTTGTCCATAATCAGAGAAAAGTTAAGCATATGGAAATGGAATTTTCTGAGCATGACGGGGAGGTTATAACTAATTAAATCAATCTTGAGCTTTCTTCCTTTGTTCTACATGTCTATTTTCACTATGCCAAAGGGTATTACTAAAAGCATCTCCTCTATAACCCGTTGTTTTATCTGGAAGGGAACCTCAACCTCTCATTATATTTTTAAGATGCCTTGGCATAAGATAATTAAGAGTAAATCTTCTAGTGGTCTCGGGTTGGGATCCATCCATAACAAAAATATGGCTCTGGTTTTTAAATGGATATGAAATCTAGATAAAGGAGTGCCCCTTCAGTGTTCAGCCCTTAGGGTGTTGTGGATGTTTAGAAGGGATGTTTACAGGTGTTTATGATGTTGGATTGCAAGGGGGAGGTTTGAAGGAGGTTGCTAAGACCTGGGTTGCAGGGGAGGGGGCAAACAAAAAGAGAGGTTTTTTGGTTGGGAGTACTTTTGCAGTGCTTACTTCCGAAGTTCAATCTTAATAGAGAACTTCTGTTTTTTTACGGGAGACCAAGGAACAACTGAGCCCATACACTTTAGCTTAGAAACAATAATGGAAAGCTCAAATTCAATCTAATTTCTTTACAACTTTATTACTAACATACATATGAATCTAATATATGTATTTCATGAATTTAATCTTTATGTGATCATCGATCATATTTGCTGTCTTTCTTAGAAATTGGCCAAATGACCCCTGATCAATCAGATTTATTTTGGATGTAAACAATATGCGATTAATAGAATCAAAGGTGCGGACAATGAATTACCATTCTTTACTCTTTCACAAATCAATAATGTTTGGTAATTCTTTTGAGGGAACAGAATCCATTCAAAATTGGTAATTCGGCTGAGACAGCAGAAACCTTTCAAAATTCAAATACCACTTCACAAGATTTGTTTCTTAGAGAGCGGATAAGGATGTGTGTGTGTGTGTGTTTGGACTCCATGTATAGCTGTTCAATTTTATCCACGTAAACCATCATACGAAGACGAAGTTGCATTCTTCTCTTAGAATTTTCTTAGAGAGCGGATAAGGATGTGTGTGTGTGTGTGTTTGGACTCCATGTATAGCTGTTCAATTTTATCCTCGTAAACCATCACACGAAGACGAAGTTGCATTCTTCTCTTAGAATTTTCTTCGTCTAAACTTGGTAAAAAGTTTAATTAGGATGTATAACATACATGCAATTTGAAAGTATTTAGTGATTCAGTTGCTATCACTGATTAGGTTTAGAACATTTAGTAAAGCATAGGCTGAAACACTTCAGCCATAAAAGAAGCTCGCTTCCAATTGGGGAAAAGGTCTGTTTATAACAGATAACTTTATATGTGCATGTCATTGAATTTTATAAGGGAAGAGTATTATATTTTCCGTTTATATGTCTTCAAACTGAGTTGGGTCATTTATAAATTGGCATTATAGTTTTTATATTCACCAGGGAACCACAAATTGGTTCATTATCCAGTCTGTACTCTGATTTAGTTATAAGGTATGCAACTTCAGCGGCTTTTTGTGAAAGTTCTCCACCACAAATGGCGTCTCTCTCTCCATCATGACAACACTAATTAATAAGAAAATTTATCTTGAAGCACTGCATGTAAGACTTTATTATAGACTATAGAGATGTGGCTGAGAAGTAATGGTTGTCATTGGCGTAGGTTATGGTGATCGTATTCTTTTTTAGCATTATCACTGCTAAAATTGTAGCTTAAATGTTTTATAAAACTCATTGTAATGTCATTTGCCAAGTTCGTTTGTCACTTCTACAATCTTTAATTAGGTTTATTAGGTTACTTCATTCCCCATTATGACTTGAACCACAAATGTTAGTATAATTACCCACCATACCATATATGACACCGCAAGTTGCATATCAAATATTGTTTTCAATATAATCTTTGTTTAATTTTGTCTCTTTGAATTCCAAGCTTACTATTCTAACAAGAATGCTTCGTTTTGTATTTTTCACTACCATGTTTTGGACAATTACAGATGATACTGATCAATTAGAACTATACTTCCAAGTTCCATGTATATATTTGTTGGTGAAAATAAGAAATGTAGTACACCCTTGGATGGTATATAAATGAACTAAATTGTTGGTCACCGCAAGTCAAATTAAAAGTTTTTCAATATAAAAACAAATATTCAAATGTTGCTAATTACGATTGTCAAAAATATTTTTTTTACGTGACATGAAAAATACAGTATAAACTCGAATTGTAAAATTATAAAAAAATTATCTAATTATATATTGATAATTCCAACTAAGATATTAAAATCTAATAAAGTGAGTCAAGAATATTATAATCAATGAGTGTTCTAAATAAAATAAGAGATATAGATACTATAAATCAATAAATTAATGATATAGAGATATAAAAAGTCTCAGAAAAAAACTTTTTAATGTAATCGAATCACTTAATGGTAGCAACTACACATGAACTTTGTGACAACTTGATTGTTCCCATTATAATAAATCAAAATGGATCTGTTTTGGATTGCAAGCTAATGAGTCTAAACTAATAATTAATTAATAAAAATTTAATAATAAAATAAATCCTTAAACAATATCTAATGCTCTAGAAAAAATTAAATTAAAAATAATTATTTAAAATAAAATAGAATAATAAAAAAGTCTTGATGTTAAAATTTCTCCTAGCCCAAATCTCCAATTTTCGCATATCTTGGCAAATTTAAGTCTACATGTCGTTCTCTCTTATCTAAATGAATTATTAAGCCTACAATATATGACTAAAAAGCTTTGGATGTCTAGTTTCTATGCCAACTTTAATCATAGCAAAATTCCACTAGTAACTTCAAATATATCCCAAATGTATATAAAAGTCTAGTTTGGTATATTTGACAAGATTTATCTACTAACTTTGAACATTTGAAATATTATGTTTTCAAACTTCATTTGACTTGAAAATTTACCATAATATATTTGTATGTGTCTAATATTTTCCTGTAAAATTTTAATTTTATCCAATATATAGTTTGAAAAATATGCTCAATCTCATTAAATTACTTAATAGATATTTGAAGGCCAAATTGGAACCTGACTTGCTTCATATTATAAATTTAGTAAACTCAAATAAAGTTTAAAGAGTTTATTATTTTATCAATTTTGCATGAGTTAAGTTTGATATTACTGATTTTTGAGTTTTTAGTCTGATTTTGCATGTTAGATACATATTGACTCAAAAAATTGTATAATTTATGAATTAACTTGTGATTTTAGCAACAACGTCGTAAACATTTTTCTAGTAAAAAAATAAACCATATGTGGGTTGACTCAATATGACCCAATTGAATTGGCAAGTCCAAAAGCAGCTAGAATGACCAGTAAAAATATAGTTTAACTCAAACAATTCAAGACGACATTCGTTTTTCAAATATCAAGACAATAATATATTGGATTGACTCAGGTTAGCCCTTATAAATCAACTAAATTCATGTCTCGGGTCATGAAATCATGAGAACTCATATAAAAAATGAAAATAAATTATAAAACACAATTCTTAAATATCAATCCAATGTTGAAGTGTGAAATTAAAAAAAAATAAACATGAGTCAATTTGAATTAATCTATCAAATCTATACTTTGAGTCATGAGACCAAGATAACCGTATAAAAAATAAATCACTATTAATTATGAAGGATAATTTTCAACCAATACAATGTTAAAAAATAAAATTAAAAAATTAAAAAAACATAAAAAAATAATTCAAGTCAACTTCGGTTAACTTACTAAACTTATGACCTAGCTATGTTATAAGATCAGGATAATTTCATTTAAAGTAAATAAAAAAATAACTAAATGAACTCGAGTTAAATTGTTAAAACTATTATCTGAGTCATAAGATTAGAATAAATATCCTATATAAAATAAATCAAAATAAATTATAAATTTTAATTTTTAAAAACTTTATTATTAATTGATAAAATTAAATATAAAAAATTAATTTAAAAAATATAATAAAATAATTCAAGTTTACCTGGTTTCAACCAAAAAAATAAGAAAAAAAATAGATCAAAAACTAAAAAAAAAAAAAACCTGCTGCATTTCGTGGGGATGCACAATCACCGCCTTACGAATAATTTAGATGAACCATTTTCCATATGACCTTGACAGATAAGCTAGCCACTTGGCCATAATTAATTAATTTATTAAAGGATCAATTAAATTCGTGGCTACCAAGTAAATTTGACCCCATTGACGTCCAACTACGCACCCACCATTCCTCTCCATAGCTATGACGTGGTGCCTTTGTGGTACTAAAATGGCATGCCACAAGTAAATCATTGTTAAAAGATGAGCCACTATTTTAAAATGTAACATCGACCCACTGCTTCTCTTAAAAAGAATTTCGTGCATGCAGCACCATTATTTCCTTCTTTCTGTGCTCTAAAACAGCCTTCTAACGTTATGATAATGCAAGATTAGTCAGCTGTGAAACACATACTCTAGTGTTGGCTAGCACACAAGTTAAGGCCTCGTGAAACGCCTATAAATACCCTAGTTAGCCACCATCGATCTCCATCCCAGCACCAAACACATTTAGCTCTTAGCTAGTTTCTTGTCTTAGTTAGCTCTTCACTTTTCAAAGCCAATATGTCTTCAATTGGAGTTGCGTGTGCTGAAGTCTACTTGAAGCAGAAACGCCAGATGGAGAAAATAAAGAGAATGGAGGAGGAAAGAGTGAGAAGAGGAGAGAGTGTCGTTGAAGAGGAGAAAGTTAGTGGTTCTGCTTCAACCAATAGAAAGTGCAAGAAGAAGGTCCATCCATTTAATTTTCCTGCCTCGGAGTTTGAAGGGAAGCAAGGAGAAGCGAGGGATAATGTGGCTTAATAACTAGGGAGATGTTTGTGTGTGCTTCTAATTGTGTGAAGCTGCGTATATTTTTGGGTTTTTCTTTTCTTTTTTGCTTCTTTTTAACTGATCTTCAACTCAGTTTCTTCGTGTATTTCCTAATTTCTTGTTAGATAAGTACTTGGGCATCGTTTGTTATCCAAAACTCAACTTTGTCATGATCTATGTGGTAGTTTTTGTCCTTGCTGAAACTGATATATATTTAGTACGCAGCACGTAGGTACGTAGCATATATTACTACCACTCCTCTCCTTCTTGTGATGAGCTTTGCTACGTGGTACTGTTGACCCTTTCCCGTGCCATGATTTCCCTCGCCACTGCCAATGATATGGGCATTGTAGCACAGATAATGGTGCAAATGGGTAAAACGTACTAATTCTGTCAACAAAAAAAAGGAAAGTATATTTCCATGCTTAGTTAAAATGCCCACCTCCGTTTGTCAGGAGGCAAATATTGTTCACGACTTCGTCGTTTTGGCTGTCATGAAAGTTCCATGCACTCAAATTGACTCTCTAATCTGACAAAGGACTGGTTATCCAATAATGTGAAGATTTTACACTACATTATGGCAGTCACATTTATAAAGATATCCTGAATTTTAGAATCAATATAAATGTCTCAGGATGGTTAATTATGGGTGTGTTGGCAGTACATTACAGGACTTCGGCTATTCAATTTAAGTTCAAATTATTGGCTAAGTTTTAGTAGATTAGCAAGCTCTTTCAAAAACTCTCTTGTTTTACGAGTTCAAACTTGCCCCTCTTCCTTTTAGCATGTGTCTTCGAGTCTTTGGCATATCTACTGCTTAATGATTTCTTTTTTGGAATGATTCTATGTGAACCGATGATTTCTTTGTAATTTTGCAGTTCAGTTTTTGTTCGAACAATTTTATTTAAATAATATATCGTTTATAAAAAATAATACAATTTTGTATATGAATGCCTAACAAAATATAATTTTCAATTTGCAATCGTAGTTTGTCCTTGCCAATATATTTTTATTAAATAATATAAAAATATTAAAAGCTTTAAATTTTATTCATTCCACATATCTAAATGGTTGGTGATGGCAGCTCTTACTACCGGCTTGGTAGATAAAAAGGTATATTTTTTTTCTTGACATCCTATCTTTCTAGGTCCAAATATTGAGATCATCATTTAAGAGTATTTATTATTTAAAAAAAAATACATCAAACTAATATAAAGAAGGAGTCCACAATTAAGATTGTCGGATGTTCCATACCGTCAATAAAAAAACTAGTTGTCTAAATAACTAACAAGAATTGCATGTTGTGCAAACGTTTTGATTCCATTATTACCTCAAAAATTTTAAAATCCTATTCTGTAAGCTTTCTTGGATAAAAAAGCTAATATTTTTCATTTTCTATCAGTCGATTATATTTAATATGTATGTGTATAATTTTTTAATTTCATACCATGTTAATTATACATTTTAATCCAAAAAAATGATTTCTAGAAATATTTTTTTCTATTTGACTGTTATATTTTATAATTTTTAGTGTTAACTCACCAATTGGTAAAAAAATTTAAAAAAACTGAAAATTATTTCATTACTATCAAATAGTTAGACATGTGGATTTTAAACCTAATTTGATAGATATATTTATCAATACACAAAATTATATAGTAAGATATAAAGACATTTTCCAGTAAATTTTTTAGAAGCAACATAAATAGTTTTGTATGGTTCATAAATAATACAGTTGAACGTTCATAACATAGTAAAACCCTGTCACTTTAGCATATGCATGGTGGCTAGCTTCACTATTAATGTGCAATAGGAAAAATAAATTTTCACAAAGTTCAGTTAATTCTTTTTTTTATCAATAATTTTATTCTTTTTTATTAATAATTTTAGACAATTTTTTTATGCCTAACCCATTTTTAACATGTTTAAAATACCTAAAAAACCCAAACAACACACCTAGACCTAAAAAAACACTAGTCAAGGCATCATACTTGGGCCTAAAAGAAGGATGAGCCCATGACCTTATACTTAGGCTCCAACACCCATGGGCTGGGATGCATGCCAAATAGGCTTAGGTGTTGAATTCAACCATAAATGTTGGTCGTACATGTAATATCTTAATATTTTATGGGCTTGGACCTTGTACTTGAATCTAAGGATGTAGTTTGACATTCTTGAGCTTGATGCACATCCTAACTCCTTTTAGGTTATGTCTTATGGCTTGGACCTAACACTTGGTCCTTGAGATTTTTTTTTTTAACTTAATGCATATAAGACACAGGACTTATTGAGCTAAGTCTATACTCCTCATTAATACACACACACAAGGAAGATTTGTTCAACTTTAATGATGATGTTAGGGATACTTATCTCTCATTAATATTTGTGTAAGATATATCTATCATTCATTGATGCTATAAAGCAAAATGAGTCACCACCCCTCTAGGTAAGAGGTTCATAATTTTCATTCTCAACACACTTATACCATTCCTTTACAAAGTGTTTATTTCATACCAAAACAAGAATAAACAGTTTTGTTCTTAGAATTTAATGCTCTTTTACATATTTATTACATCTTCTTTTTGTAATGATTCTAACATACGCATCTAAGAGTCCTTAAACATATCAAAGAGATTTTTTTTATAGGTATCAAGATTTTTTCATCAAGAGATCAACTTTCTTTACTATAGAGAGTAAATTTAATTGAATGAACACTTTATTAACTCATAATTTAACTACCAAAAAAACCTTATATCTAAGGATTTGGATTTTAAAACTTCATATGGTGAAGCACATGATTTGGAATGTAGTAAAAAGAAGTTCATTTATTTCTCTAAAATCATGGAGTCCAATGCATCAAAACAAAATTAAAACAACCAGAATTGATTTATTAACCAAATTAACAAGTAGAATTCCTGTTATGCTTGCATTCAAGCAATAAGGTAGTATTAGCCTTTGGATCATTAATGTTCAAGTTTACCAAGTCCTTAAACTTGTCAGGTCCCATAACCAGAATTTTTCATAACACCAACATAATAATTCGTTGACATTTAACATTGATTCTAGTACAGAAACATTTACAGTAGAATCACAGATGATAACTAGCCATCAAGAAACTTATTTTTGATGATTTTTATTTTGTCGGTTATGTTATTGGTAGTATAATCACAAATGGATTTACAAACAAAAAAACATGCCAAACAAACAATTTTATTGGCATCATTTCATCATTAATTTTATTAGTGTATATGAAATATCACCAACAGAAAAGATTGTTTACACATATTATTAATGGCAATTCCTGTAATTCTTCTCAACTCTTTCCAACTTTCTGAGAGACCTAGTTAGTCTATTGGTATTTTATATTCTGTCAATAATTCCATCAATATTATATTTAATATTTTTATAAAATAATAAATTAAAACAAATATAACTAAATATTTATTCAAAAATTAAATAAAATTTTTAGTTTGATAATAATTTATCTAGATGATAGAAATTGAAGGAAAATGAGGAGGTAGATCTTCATCGAGACTAGGTAAGCGATGAGATAGACTACATATATCATTAAGGTTTGACAACAATTCATAAAATCACCCACGTTCGGTCATCTCGAACCTAATTTAGGTCATTTTGGCACTAAATTAAGTCGTCTCATCTTCAACTTGTTCTAATAAAATTATTGGATGGCTAGAGATTAGAAGCTCAAACATGATTGTAAGGAACCAAAAGTCGATACACTATGACTTGTAAGCATATTCCTAGTTGTTGTGTTTGAGATATCAAAAACTTGATTTTTATCGAGTTCATTAGATGATCCAGCTTCTAAGCATAAATCTAGATCAAGTTTTGGATGGATTAAAGGATTGTTTTATCATCTTTCTTGCAATTAGATGTTATATGTGTCATGAAAAAATAAAAAACAATCATTAAATTTTTTTTAAAAAAAACATAATAGCATAAGATAAAAAAGTTGAAATCTAACTTAACACAAACTTCTAAACTCAGTTATCAACAAATTGTTTCACCCCTCTCAAAAAGTCCTCAATTTATATGTGAGTTTGTACAATAAGCTTCATTGGTCTTGGTTCACGTACAAGAATTGTAGTATGCAAAAGGAAGCTACTATTAATTAAATATTTTTCATATAAAATATCAATTTAAAAAATATGTGTGTAATAAAATATAATCTTACCTTGCATTTACATGCAAAATAAATTAAATGGATTCATCAATATGCACCATGAATCTTTATGTTCTAGTTCTTTATACTAGATTGTAATCGCCGCACGAAATATTTAGAAGTCATGTCCTAGATGTAAGCTTTCCAAATTGCCTATGAGACATGTGGAGCACTGAAATCCCTCCACATGGTCATGTCTTCCCAGCTTAAAAGATTTTTTTTATATTTCTTTATTTTTTTTTATTTTTTTATAGATCATACTAAAAGTCATGCAACCTATATGCTAGAAATAAATTATCAATTAAAAAAACAAAAAATAAATTTGAACATTGAAAAAAAAGAACATTTTGAATTTAATCATAACTAATAACATTGTGACTCTCACACCCTCCTCACAACAATATTATTAAACTACTCCCAATAAAAATCTTCCTTGCACATCAATTAAAATTAAAAAAAAATAATCAAATTAAAATAATACTTAACAAATTATCTATATATATATATATATATTAATCTTAAACGTTTTGAACCAAACATCAATTATAGGCTTTCATTCAAGATTTTTAGAAACCTAACTCCACTGAAATAATGACACTTGCATTAATAGCTTCATCATTATTGTTATCATACAAACAGCCATAACATTTGTAAATTGAAATCTCATTCCTCTATTGAAATTAACTATTTAAAAATTATTCATTGTTGTTTATTTTTAATCATGCAGGAAATTAAAACAAATTCATAAGAAAATAAAACAAATTTACATGTTATGATTAGGTTTTCATTGAACAATGTATTTTCCAATATATACATTCTACTTAGAACGAACACCTTCTCTATGGGCTGGCATTGCACTCGACAAGCTTGCATTAAAAGAGGATGTATGTGCCTCAAGTGCCCGTACGTGGTCAGCACCTAGCAACTCATGGTTCTCAAAATCGCTTCCAAAAAAAACCAGTAACACTCCTAGTCGTATTACTCACTAATGACCTTTTCTTTGACATCTAAAAAAGTTAAGCATAAAAAAAATGCTCATTATCTGTGATTAAAAAAAATTTAACACCTCCTCTATATGGAAGATTACCTAAAATTTTATTACCTGTAAACACTGCCCGAAAATTAATAAAAACAAACAAAAATACCAAGAGAATATTTTTGTTGGTAAATTTCCAACAGATTTTACCAACAGACATATACCTTCAGTATATATTAAGGGAATTAAAGTGAAAACAAAATTAAACAAAACAAAAAAATGATGATATGTTATTTTTTTACCGACAGAATAAATTTTGTCGATAAAATCCATCGGCCATTCCATTGGTAAAATGCTAACATTGGTCATCATGTTCATTACAAATAGAATCATCAACGAAAAATTCCATTAGTATTTTTCATATAGCTCTAGAACTATTCACTCTAATTGCACTGTTTAATTATTATTTTTAAAGACAAAGGCATCGATAGATTAAAGAGTCATCAGTGTTATTTGGTGGGTTTCTAAAAAATTTGGATTAAATTAAATATTACAGGCAAAATCACTGATGAATTGAAAAGTCGTTGGTGATATTTGATGGTTTCTGAAAATGTTTCATTAAATTAAAATTTTAAATTAAATATTACTGATGAAATTACCAACAAAATATTTAAAAATATTAATATTTAATTATCCATTGATAAAACTATTACTAAAACACCCAAATAAAATGTTTGGAATCCCCAATTTCACAACAAACAAGGCTCTTTTCTTCTTCTTCTTCTTCTTCTTTCTCAAATGTAAAAAATATTAATATCTATTTCTTTATCTTCTCTTTTCTCCTTGACTCCTTCTCTTATCCTTCTACTCATGTATTTTTCTCCTTCTTTTTTCTTCTTAGTTTTTTTAACTAATAAATTTTATGATTTGTTTTCACTACATAGCTTTACTCGCAACTAAATTAAGGTAAGATTTTTTTGAGTTTTTTTTTTAGTTTTTGCTTTCACTATATATTTTTTTTTGTTCTATATTTTTTTTGTTCTTAATAATTGTATGAATATTGTTGTAGCATTTTTTTCATATGAAATCAATTTTTAGTTGATTTATTTATAGGATTTTTAAATTTTTGGCAATTGCAACTTTATTTTTTTTCATATGAATTTTTTTAGTTGAATTTATTTTTTCTTGTTATTTATTTGTTGCAAATTTATTTGAGTTGATTTCCATCTTTTTTTTTCAAGTGTTTTGAGTATTATAGAGTGTTTATTTATATTAGTTTAATTATTTTATAGTTTTGTAAAATAGATTTTTTTAAAATATTTTTAAATAATTACTAACGGAATTACATACAGACTTACCGAGAGAAATACTGATAGAATCAAGTAGATAATTTTTTTACATGCTTTTTTCATTAGTAAATTTATCGGTAAATTAATTTTTTTATTCCCAACAAACTTACCGGTGAAAAAAAATTACCAACAAAGAATTCACTGACATAGCATTTTTGTTGGTAATTTTATTAGTAAATTAATTACTAATAAAATGATGGTGCAAATACTGATAGAAAATTCCGTCAACAAATATAAAGATTGTTATAGTGAAATATATACATATTAACAAATAAAGCCACAAACTAGTAAATTTTATTTATAACTAATATTCATCCATTTTTATTTTTTTCAAAAACATAAACAAACTCTAACTCTAACTCTGATTGTTTAAAGTTGAAGTAACTTAATTATTGATGAAAAAACAATAAATAATAAATTGAAAAATATTGTTTTGCTCTTTAGGATGAAAAAGAATTGAAATCAAGCAATTACGCAATCGAATTTTAGTTTAGTGAATATAAATACAATACTAAACTTGGAAGAAATTGCTAAAAATTAATTTTTCATTTTTAGAAACAATAAGTATTTTCTTGTCTCTGAAAAGAAATTGTACGCAGTCCAACTAAAGCTGTGAACAGAACGAGGAAAAAAAAAAAAACAACGATACCTCATGAGACCTAAAAAACACGAGCATCGCAGATCCTGCCAAAGTGTGAGTTAGTAAATAACCAATTAAAAAGTCAAATTGTTAGTTTTTGTGCCATTTATTTTTTAATTCATGCTCTTTAAAGCAGCGAACAAAGCGAAACAAGAAATTAAATAAAGCTAACGATACCTGATGAGTCGCAACCATATTGCTAAAACAGTAACACCTACCTGCTTGTGATCTTTATCTTTTTTTTTTCTAGATTAACGTGGGTGTCCGGGTCAGCTTTCGCGCACCAAGACTAATCCCACAGGCCCTGAAGTTAACGACCATGTAAGTCTCCAATGGTTATCATACGAGCAACCAAGGACTCGAACCTGAGACCACAGAGGGAGCAAACCCCTTGATTCCAAGTCCTTACCACTTGGCCATCACCTAAATAGTTCTTGTGATCTTTATCTTGTTTTCACGGGAGGGTATTTTTATTAAAGAACTACTTAGATCAGTCTAATTTTTTTAACTTAAAATATATATACACACACACACACACACACATATATATATATATACTAAGGTGATGATGCAAGTATTTAAAAAAATTAAATTAAAAATTAGGTTATTGGCTTGATTGAATTCAATAAAAACTTTACTATTTTAAATAATATTAAAAAAATACAATGACAATATATAAATTATAAAAAAAAACTTAATCTGAAACCATTCAAGTCAGTATGTCAAATTTTAAACTTTATCATGATACCGAGATAACCTCATTAAAAACAAATTAAATATAACTATGAAGCTCAATTATGAAATAATATTATGGGGAAAGGTGAAATTTAAAAAAAAATAAAAAGCAATGAAAAGAAATAAAGACCCGAGTAAACCCGTCAACCCTGAGTATGGATTTGGGATAACTTCATGGAAAGAAAAGTAAAAAAAACAAAAGGCACAAAGAATAATTTTTAATAAATCAAATATTGAAGAATTAGATTAAAAAATCAATTTTAAAAAAAATCTAAAAAAACCTAAGCTAACCCGTACTAACCTTTGACTATGGTCATGAACCCAAGACTAAAATACAATGAAGCAAAACTCTCAATCAACAAAATAACAAGGGAATAAATTGAAAAAAAAATAATAAAAAAAAAGAATCGAAAACAAAATAAATAGTAATAAAAAGAATGGAACCAGATTTGACATAAAAATAAATAAAAAATAAATGAAGAAGGATGAACTAGAAAACAAAACTCAATTAAAAAAATAGAAAAAAATAGCAATCAAGATAATGAGGACTAAATTTGATTTAGAGATTAAATGAAATCAATTGATGAGGGACAAAATAAAAGAATCATTAGAAAAACAAAACAAATAGCAATCAGAAGAATAAAAATCAAATTGAATACAAAAAAATCACATAATACCTTTATATTTTGGCAAAGAGAATAGAAGGAAAAGAGGGGATAAAAGAAAAAATTTCATCACAGCCTAACTATTGCACTATCATGCACACGCATCATGTTAGTATATATGCCTTGTAATTAATCAATTAGTTACATATAGCACTGATTTTATTCGTGTAAAATATATTTATTATTAACAAACATTTTCTTTATCTTTAATATTCATTTATATTTCATTAATGAATCTATTATTTTATTAATGAATCTAAAATAAAGATAAAGTTCATAGGACAAAAAATATTTTGCAAAGAAAATTATAAATTTGTTATAATTATGAGATTCATATTAAATCAAAATATTAGTTCTAAATGTTTTTAGTCAATATCCTATTAAAACTAAATATAAATTAAAGTTGTTGACATCGATACATGTGATTTTTTTGTGAAAAAAAATAGTTGCTCTTGTAAGTTGAGACATGAGAGATACTTGAAACTAATATGTATGTGCTTGTCAAATGATATATATATATATATATATATAGACACACACACACATATATATATAGTGAACTGACACACATGATAATTTCAAATGCAAAGATCATCTATCTTTATGGAAAAGCTCACATGACAGTTATATAAGTGATTCTTAAACTTGAGATCACTAAGTTATTTTATATATGAAGTGTTATATTTTGATTATGATTACACATTGTCCTAAGGGTAATAAATGAGCAGATATTAGGTATAGGACAAACTATATGAATGTATTTGATTAATAAAAAAAATTCATCATCCAAAGTAAATTAGAGAAAGTATTTCATTTGTTCTCAAATAATATTAATTGTGAAATCATTAGCCAACATGAAATGAAATTTAAAAAGAATTTTAAATATTATTCAAAGAATCAATTACTATAATATTGATAACAAAAATGATTTAACAAAACAGATATACTATATGCTATAATGTTTAAATTAGAACATTATTGATGAAGACATAATAACTACACTAAGAAATTGATCATTGAAAAGTTAAGTCAAACAATTTATGACTTTCATAATATTTAAGAGATCATGACAAGTTGCTAAACATTATACTTGATCTTTAGATGTAGATTAATTAATTATTAAATTGACAACAAATTAAATTATTTAATCTAAATGATTAAGGAACTCAATGGGTCACAAATATAAAAACTATCGGTCATAAATTAAAATAGAATGATTCATCAAGTGTGACTTGATTATAAATAAGTCTTAGAAATTGACGGCTATGTAATTAATTAATATAAAGGATTACAATTGTAGACGTAGAAAAAACCAAGTAGAGACTTGATTATATAAATATATAAAAATACTTTAAAATAATATATGTGACATTATTTAAGGAGCAAATTGATATTTTATTGTTTTTAATTTTTTATATAAATAGAATGTTACACTTTTTGTTTACTTTTCAACGCAATACAATAAAATATAAAAATAACACTAAATTCATTTAACATAATTCTTAAAATTCTTAAGAAATTTTAAATTTATCATTTTTGTTATATGTATAATTTTAAGAAATCCAATAATTATATCAAAGTCATCATTAGACAATTAAGCATGTTAATTGCATGTTTTGATTGTTATTGATATGAATTATGAATTAATTTTATATATAAAATTATTAATCTTTTTAAAAATAATTTCTCTCACTATTTAAAAAAATCCGGTACTGTTTTGATCAGATCTATCTGGACTTGTGGCTAAGAAAGCAACCATTGGTTACGCTAGGACTACTGGTACTACTAGTTGTGTTGGGAACGCAGCCAACTCCCTACTAGCTGGTGACGCAGCCGTCAAGGGTTGTTGTCACGCCATGCACATCCCTTAAAGCAAAGATGGCGCTGTGCCAAGCAGCAGCCTCGCATTATAGAAGGTGTATCGCAAGGTTTGCTACCCCTCTGTCACTAGGAGTAACAGCTAAAGGTTATCATCGGCGTGGGTGCCCCACTCCAGCAGTAGCAATTGTAACAGCTACCAGCAATGGGCTGACAGTATTGGGATGATGAAAAATTACAAGTTTGCCCCTACAACTTGTGTCTATTTACAATCATGTTTTGGGGTAAATTTATGATTGTGCCCTTTACCGCTTAGACACAATTACAATCTGGTGTTTGGGATGAAATTACAATTCTACCCCTACATATATAAAGTATTGATTTTATATTTTAAAAATTAAAATCCTAAATTAAATTAATTGTAGTATTAACTTTTCTAATTAGATTAGGATCAAATTAAATTTTTAATTATAAATTGATGATGATGGGTTATTATCAACTATATGAAAATAATATTTAATATTGATTTTGAAAAATAGCTTAAAGTAATAGAATTTAAAATAGATTTTATGTGCAACAACTATGTATGGATTGTGATTAATCCAAACTCATTAATATAAGTGGGTCTTAAAAAAAAAAGATTGACATGAAAGGCAATATAAAAGCATACAAAATTAAACTAGTCACCGAAGATTATAAATAAAAACAAAATATTTACTTTGATGAAACCTTCTTACTAATAGCTATGTTAAAACTCATAAGAATTTTGTTTGTTATACATGCATACCATGATTATGATATTTACAAAATTATTGTCAAAACTACATTTCTAAGTGGAAATCTACATGAAAATGTGTATATGATATAGCCTAAAAGTTTTAAATCTAAAATATTTATCAAAAAAATATGCAAGCTACACAAACCCATTTATTGTAACATTTTCTTTATCCGGGTTAACAATCTCATATTCATTGATAAATAAGGTAATTAATTAATTATAAATGGTGTTCATATTAAAATTTACCTAAATTTTCACTAAATTTCAGCAGAGTCTCCTTTATATTAAGAGGTTCCAAGTTATTGACGCATAACTTATTTACACTTCTAATTTCTCACATCTCTTAACTCAATTCAACCCAATTATCTTGGGTTTCAATCCCACCAAACAACATTATTCATATCAACCATAATATTTATGATATACATTGAACAACAATTATCATTATGGATGGATAAAAGATATAAATATATGTATGCATGGAACATAGTTATATGAATTGCATAATTAAATTCATCTAATCAATTTTAAACTTTAATCATATAAATTAAGTTATACAAATATTTTTATGTTTACAAAATAGAAGGTCATCTTTTCTAAACTACATAACAAAAGGTGGATAAAAGTTAAAATCTACTCCTATTTTGCATGTGATAGACTTGAAACAAAATATATATAATTGAAACATGAATATTGCAATAAGTACAATAATACTAATATCCAATAATTTGAAAAGGTAGACATGTATTCTTGTTCTATGCTCTTTGTTTTTCTGCTTTTTGTTTCCATCAAAATTATTTCCTTTTCCATCAACTAAAAATTATTTCATATAGCATAATATTGAAATCATTTTCATCAGTATCATCATCACCTTATTGGTATTAATATATGGAGACCCTCCTTACTCGGAACCTTAATATACACTAAATGTATACTAGTTAATGCACATGATCCTCTTACCCGGGATCCAACATACACTAAATGTATACTAGTTAACAATTTACACAAAGGTTATCCACCTTGAATGTATATACATCCGAAATATCGTTCAAATTAACAACATCATTACACTAACTTCCATCCTTTGACATAATATCTAAGATTTGCTAATTCAAATCTCACAATATTAACATATTAAATCATTAAATTTAACTAGATAACTTAGGTGAGATCACCTACCTACAATAGAAACTCTACTTGCGCTTCCCTGTTGCTATTGTGCCACCACGTTTGTGATCCCTCTTGTAATCATAAGTTTATCTTATAAATTTTTCTAATTCAATTATATATTTTATAATTATAATATAAATAGCTAATAGATCTTTTTTTCAATCATTTCTTTCTTTACATTTTACATTTTTTCTCATCACATCCATTAAAGTTGTCATTTTTTATCCAAACATAATTATCATTCCTTTATTTATATTTGAACTATTACTATTTAAATCTTGAACTGTTATTGTCAAATTGTTACTGTTTAGACCTTGGACTGTTATTGTCCAACCACTTGACATTGAATTGTTACTATCTTAAACCATTACTATCTACACATTGAACTGTTACTTTTTGTAAAGAGTACATTTCAACCTCCTCTCAAATTTTTAACTCTATCTGAAGTATTAGAAATTTGTTTCAAGTGACGTTGGTCATGTTAGAAAGCTAAGACATGAGGTACAAGTCCTCTAAAGGAAGAAGAACCCAGTTCTAGCTCTAATACCGTCAAAATTACTCATCAACAAATCAGACTTACTTTTCTATAAGGTCTTTCATGACCCAGTCTTGGTTGATAACTCATAACTAGAGTTCTACAACTCTAGATTGAACAATACTAATTTTCTTAGTTAGCTAACTTCTAAAACTACAATTTTTATGAAAAAAATTGTCCTAATTCTCTCATTCTCCTGCCCAAAATCTTATCGAAAGTCAAGAGATGAGTTTGTCTAGATTTGTCACCCCTTTCCCTTCATACATAACTTTCACAAACTATATTTTTTAGGTAAATTATCATGGTTTCACGTCTTTAAATCACATAACACATAGAAATTAACTTAATTTTAACAACTGATACTTTTTCCCCAATTCAAGTCCAAAAACCTTAATTTATAATTCAACATCAAGGCATCAATTCATAATTGAATTTAAAATGAATTATAAGATCATGTTTAGAATATTTTACCTAGTAAGAATCAAGGTTTTGATCTTCAACTAGTCGAAGATTTTTTACTCCCTCCTTTTCCTATAGATAGCCGACACTCCCCTTCCTATCTTCTTCAAATTTTTCTTGTTAAATCCTTGCTTTCAAGTGTTTGTTCTATCTATAAACCCTTAATCTTGGATAAGTTATTGAAATTTTGGTGTTTCTCTCTTGATTTGCAAGCAAGAAATACAAAAACTCTCTTTTTTTTTCTTTATGGTTGCTGTAAATTTTTAGTGTGGAGAGAAGTATTTATACTTTATAATTTCTCTTATTTGCACTTAAATTTTATTTTCTTTAAGTGTATTATTTTTCCCCCACATCTTTTTTTTTCTTTTTATAATCAAGCTATACTTCTTTTGATTTTTTTTATAACTCTACCTCAAAACTTTTAGTTTAGCTTATTTTACTCAATTGAATTCAATCCTCAATATTTCCGGGTTGATTTAGAATGTCTCGAAATATTTTACCTGGAAATTTATATCACAAAAGTTTTTGAATTTCTATTTTTTTTAACCCTGTGCATGAATTTCTTCGCTTCATTTCTATTTAGTTAGTTTGCAATTTATGTAACCTTATTTTCCCAAGGTTTACATTTATAGACTTAAGTAAGCTTCAAGGTGTTGGAATATTCATTTTGATGAGATAATCAAATTGTTTGATTTCATCAAAAATATAGATGAACCTTGTGTTTATAAAAATATTAGTGGGAATGAAGTTATTTTCTTAATATTTTATGTAGACAAAGTATTAAGGTGTCATGTGTCATGTTATAACTCTTATAAATTGTAAGAAGATAAAAGAACTTCTAAAAAATACATCAAATATGAAGGTGTCTTATAAAGATACTGGTATTTGGTTTCAAAAAAAGATCAAAATAAAACTTAAAACTATAAGTAATGTTTTTATCAGATATGCCTATAGTAGTAATGCATATCAATTTCTTGGATAGAAGTCTAGCATTGAATAGATCTATCCTAATACTATTAGAATCAAGGAATGCTATACTCTTTAAAAGATATATTTTTTATTTAAGAAAACACATGAAAATCATTTACTTAAAAGAATGACTGAGTTAGTTTTAGTCTTTGTCATTAATCAAAAATGTACATCAATTAAAAAAATAAAGGTTAGAGAGCAAACTAATTAAAATATTTTTAAATAATTAGAAGCTTGATATTTATGAATTTTAAAAGACTAAATATCACATACTCAATTAGCAAAGTGAATAGATTTACTAATAATCCAAGTTTAGATCTTTGAAAATCAATAAAAAGGATATTTAAATATTTACCATTGCTTATAGGTTATATTATATTAGTTATCTAGTAATAGAAAAAGGTTATAATAATGCTATTTAAATATCCAATACTAAGGATTCAAAATTCATTATTGTCACACTCAATGAAGCAACTATATCATGAATGTCTTTTAAACAAATATATATTTTAATATCCATGATAAAATTAAAATTTATTTTTCTTCAAAAAGTTAGAGAAAAAAATGAATGAATTTGAAATTACTTTAAAGATATTTTATATTTTTCAAAAGTAATGCTAGAAATGTATGTCCTTTACTGCAGTTAGTTTTTAATTAAAAAAACACAAGCTAGCATGTATAATAATAAGTCTAGATATATATAAATATAATATTGTTAAAAATTTACTCTTAAATAGAATTATTTTTATTCACTAATATTTTGATTAAATCTTTTTTACAAGTTCATATATATGCTTGTTATACATGCTAATATATTTTTTTTAATTTAGATTATAAAATTACTTTCAATAATATAATATAAATGGCATACTCGTAAATTAAACATTTTGATCACAAGTCTAAAATGTTTGGACAACAGTTTTCATGTCAACTTAAACTTAAAGAGACATTAAATATAAGCTTTGATTTTAGTAATGTAAAGATTGGTTACAGCGGATTTTTTTTTTCTAAAGTAGGGATGTCACGATGATAAGCGTTGGTTGATTGATCAGAGATAATAGGAAGTGCAACTAAATTTTTATTTAAAAAAAAGAGGTAGTTGTTGGTGAGTATTAGGCACGCATCATATATACATTGGTTACTCATTATTACAAGTACTGAAATATATTTTTATATTTTTATAAAAATGCCTAATATTTTATAACGTATTAGGCATTTTGGTAAACTTAAATTAAACTTATTTAAAGGTAGGGTTGAACTGCAATTTTATAAAATTTTAATTTTTTAATTTTAAATTATTTTTTTATATTTTAAATCATTAAAAATAATTTTTTAAAAAAAATATTATTTAATATATTTAAAAAAATACTTTAAAAACTGACTTCAAAATGCAATCGATTTTCTTCTTTGCATCGCAATCCTCTACCATAATCCTCCACTTATTGCATTAACTATATATTTAATAATCACAGGCATAAATGCTCATGTCAACTGTCACATCACAGTTTCTCTTTATTATAACGTGTCTCTTCTAGTATCAATATATCTCTATCACACCAAATAAATAAAAAGAATAAAAAGATTAAAATGAGAGAAAGAACTTAAAAGGGCTCAGGCCCATTCACAAAGGCCTCATTAGTAACCTAAGAGATTGGGTCTTGGCTGTAGCGGCTATTTAATTTCATTATAAAAATTTTAAAAACAATCTCTATTTTAGCAATTGTTTTGACCTCACCTCAAATATCTAATAAATTTCTCGTAATTTTAATAGGGAAAAGACGTAGTTACTAACACCTGCATGCAACCCAAAACTATACAAATCATCCCAGGAAAGGGGTATTTTTATTTTAGGTCTAATCTAGTTTTTTTTTCCCCCACTAAATGTCAAGGCTATTCTCATAACCTATAGTAATTTAATCTTGTAACTTATAAGAATTTTAATAATTTAAATTTGTTAAGAAATAATATAAATTATATCTTGAACTTTACCTAACAGCTTAAACTATTGGATTGAAATGGTTCTTTGACATGATATTAGAGTTTTAATAACCAAACATTCACAAATTTTAATCTCACAATCCTCATTTATTTGATAAAAAAAATTAAGTATGGAATAATATGAGTCTGTGTAAGCTTCAAATTCAAAAAGTTTTCATTTGAAGAGGTATATTAAAGAATAATATAAATTATATATTAGATCTTATTTAACAGTTTAAATTATTGGACGGAGATTGTTTTTTGACAAGATTCTTGACTAAAAATTATGTATTTTACTCAAAAAAATTATTTATACATGTTTTTTTATCTTGAAGAAACCAAGATTTGTTTTTTACTATTAATTTGATTATTTGATTAAAAACCTTAAATAACTAATATCTAAAATATATTCCTAATTAATTTAAAAATTTAATAAATTTATATACTTATAATATTTTAAATTAATTTATTTAAAAAAATCAAATTAAAAACACAACCAGGTCAACCATATATTTTAGATATGGCTCTTAAAAAATTGACTTAAGTGTTTAGGCCCACCTTATGCCAAATTTATTAAAAAGCATGCTAGGTCTATATGGCTTATTTATTAAAAAAACCTATGCTTGTGCCAAATTTTTGTAGTTTTGTTTTTGTTTTTTCTAATAGGTATTAAATCATTTGCAATGGTAGGTAATCGCCTATTGTTTTGGCTTTTTATAAATAAAAGAATTGAAGTCAAAGTTAAGAAGTTAATTTATAAGTTGTTTTAACTTGAAAAAAACCTTAAAAATACCATAAAAATCTTCAAAAATAACTTATTAATCTCAAAATACTTAAAAAACCAAAAATCAATTGAAGCAAAAAAATCTAAATAAACTCCAATATAATTTTTCAAACATATCTATGGAAGAAAAAAATTAAAAACATCTTGTACTTTGGTTTAAATTATTATTACAATTACTCATTATGATTTTAAAAAATTACCATTTACATCTTAAACTTTATATACAAGCTAATAATTGACATTCTTCTAAAAACAATCAACAAAAAGTATTTAATTATTTACAAGATTGTCAATATTTTTTATTAAAATACTATAAAACCCTTACAATATTAATATTACAAATTTACTATCAAACTTTAATTATTTTTCATTTGTCGACTAAAAAGCCTTTATAAATGGTAATATGTAACTATTCCATTATAAAAGAATAAACTAAAAGAGGAGAAGGAGTTTAGACAGTGTGTAGAAAATTAATTTTACTGTAGATTCCAACAGTAAAATAATTACTGGTTGATGGGGGTAAAGGGTTTTTTTTTTATGGATAGTAAAAATATATGTCTGGTGTCTAGAGATAGTTTTTTTTAAAAAAAAAATTGATGCATAATGAGATTGCTTAAATGCCCTTAAAGTGTGTGTGTATATATATATATATATATATATAAAATCATTTCAAGTTGATTTCTTTTTTTCTTTTTTATTGATTTATTAAGAGTATTATGGTATTTTAATATAAATAAAATAATATTAAATTTAAAAAATCTAATACCACATGTTTTACATTATAAGTGCCAACACGTGAAAAGTATCAACGCATTTAAATTAGTGCATACAATATTTTTGTATGGTAATACTTGTTATTTTAGTATATCATTAGATATTTTATTATATATTTTTTTTAATGTGATGTATATCAATAATATATGAATGGTTTATCATCAGTTAGTTTTTTTTTTTTCCTCTCTCTCTCACTCCGAATTGCATATTAGTCTTCTTTTTTCTTAACATTTCTACTTATACCTTCTTTTTTTTAGTTTCTAATTTTATTATTGAGTTTTTATAAATGTTTTTTTTTCAAATTATTCTATATATATATTATTTTTAAATTTAGTTCTTATCTTTTTTATTACTTATTTTTTTCTTTATTTTTTTAATAAAATTTTATTGTTCTTCAATTATGTTATTCAATTCAAATTTATAGTGTTATTATTTTCAATTTGATCCTTTTTTTATTTTTTTATGGAGTTATTTTTCTTATCAATTTAACTCTCTAATTAAAATTTTATATCTTTTTTCTTTTATTTTTTTATTTTATTCTTGGTCATTTTATAAAATTTTTATTTCTTTTAAATTTAATTCTTGAATTCTAATTTGTGATATATTACTTTTTCAGTTTGACCCTTATTATTTTAATTTCTAATATTTTTTTTGATATTTTTATAAAAATTTTATTGACTTTCAATATATTTTTCAATCTAAGTTAATTGCATGTTAGTGTTTTCAATTTGATTCTCTTTGTTTTTTTTTCTAGTTTTATGTTTTTTTTAATGATTTATCCCCTAATGAAAAAAATTAGTTTCCCTCTATTTTATTTTCACTTTTATTTTTTTAATTATTATTTTTTAAGATTATTTTGTGTTGTTATTTTTTCTCTTGGGATTATATTTTTTTTATTTTTTTTATGAATGATATTCCTAATTTAATAATTTTGATCATAAATTTAAAAAATTAGCACATATTTTTATTTTTTCTAGAAAAAATATGGGCTTGTGGTATGGCCTAAAATAATAATAATAATATTTGATATTATGATTCAATTATAATTTTGAGATTTATTAAATTTTTTAATTTTAAATTAATTTTTTATATTTTTAGATTATTTTGATATATTAATATAAAAATAAATTTTTTAAATAATTTTTTTAAAATATTTTTAAATAAAAAATATTTTAAAAACAATTAAAATATAAAGATAGACAGAACGATCTCTTGTGACATGGAACAAAAGTAGCTACTTCTCGATTATTACAGGTGTCGTATCAACTGTCAGAAAAGACACATGGACTCACTTCAAAAAAATAGATAATATATGTAAAAATAAAAGCAGCTTAAAAATGGCAGCCTTATTTACTTCACATTCTGCAAACAATGAAGGCCCCGTTTGTTTCCTGAAAAACAGTTTTCGGGAAACCACTTTCCAAACTTTCCTGTATTTGTTTTTCATTAGGAAAGTTGGTCAACGGAAAACACTTTCCGATCAACGAAAATATTTTTTAGTAAAAAAAAATTGGCTTGGTTTTCAAGAAAGTGTTTTTCTTTTTAGCTGTGTTTGTTTTCCGGAAAGTGGTTTCCGGGAAAACACTTTCCAAACTTTCTTATGTTTGTTTTTCATAAAGTAGTTTCGGGAAAATCACTTTCCAAACTTTCTTGTGTTTGTTTGCTGTTAGGAAAATTGGTAAACGGAAAACACCTTCCAATAAAAAGAAAAATCTAGTTTGATTTTCAGGAAAGTGTTTTCCTGAAAAATTTAAGAGTAAAACATTTTCCGGAAGTTGTGAAAAGTTTAGAAATATCATTATTTGCTGATTATATCAAATTTAATTTTCAAACTTTTGATTGCTATATATATTTTGTTTTGAATATTTCTTTTTTAATTTTATTCCTTAAAATTTATTTTTTATATTTACTTTGGTTCTTATTTTTATAATTGTTATTTGCTTTTCTCCTATTATTTTTTTATTGAAATTTTTTCTATCAAATTTGATCCTCATTCTTTTGATTGTTATTTAATTTATTTGAAATACTTTATGAAATGTTAATTATTATTATTATTTTAATTTCTTCATTTTTTTAAGATTTGATCTTTATTGTTTTGATTATTATTTATTTTATTTAAGATAATTTATAATTTTTTTTTAATTTTATTATTATTCAACTTTTTAATTTGTAAGATTTATTTCTTATTATTTTAATAAACTTGAGAAAAATAAAATATTAATAAATTATTTTCGAGTTTATTTTTTATAACATAACCAAATTTATTTTTCTATAATACTGCTAAATATAAAAAAATATTTTATTTTTAAGGAATTTATTTTAATCAAAATTTTTTTTTAAATTTATTTTTTTAAAAAATAACTTTATGCAAATCAACAGGACGAAAAAACACTTGTACTTCTCATTCACTTCCTATGAATGCCCTCAAAATCTGCCCTTTTCATTCTAAGTTTTTCAACTGCCAAAGCCTGCTACCTATCAGAAAAACCACCCAAATGAGTAGTAATTCAATGGAATCTTATGGCCAACAAGTGGTTCTAATCACTGGTTGCAGTCAGGGAGGTATAGGCCATGCCTTGGCTCGTGAATTCGCTAACAACAACTGCCTTGTTGTGGCCACAGCCAGGTCTTTGATTTCCATGAGAGACTTTGATCAAGATAAGAGATTTTATCTCCAAGAATTGGATGTTTTGTCAGATGAAAGTGTGCAGCATGTTGTGTCAGGCGTTGTTGAAAGATATGGTAGAGTGGATATTTTGGTTAACAATGCTGGAATTCAATGTGTTGGCCCTCTTGCTGAGGTCCCTTTATCTGCTATGCAAAACACTTTCAATACCAATGTCTATGGTAATCTTCTTCTTCTCATCAAGCTCTCCTCTTGTTTGTTTCATTAATCTGTGTTTCTTTTGATGTTTTCTTTTTATGCCTTTTTGCCCTTTTCGCCGTTTTGTTCTTTTTTGAATTGATGCGTGCATCTTGATTTCGTTTACTGTTTTCGTCACCCCCTTTGTCTAAATTGCTGGGTTTCTCTGTCTTGGTTTGTTTATACGCCATTTTGTAAATGGGACTTTGGATTTCTTGTTAGGTTCCAGACTGTGCAAAGATGAATATTTTCCCCTCTCTCTCTAATTCTTATGGTGCAGATTGATAGGAGTCATGATAGCTTGGATGGTTTTGAATATTTGGTTTGTGATTTGTACATGAACAGCATAATTAGATTGAATTTCAACTTGAATATGTGAGATCTGGAATTGGTGGTTGATTTTGCTCTTATCCCCTAGGTGCTGAGTAAATATCCAGATCTTTTTCTGCTCGTTCCTTCTGTTTTTGGGAGCCAAAAACCCAATCAATCAGAATCTGATAACCTTAAAAACTATGGAATTGGTAACTGCTATTCTGTTCTCTTAAAGTAGTCTAAAAATGGCCGATGGGGGATTTTCAATTATGAAGATCAGTATCAGCCACTGATTTATATATATATATATATCAAATTAAAAAAAAAAAAACAGGAAGTAGAAAAAGTAAACAGAGTACAAGCTAAATGGAAAAGAAAGCAAACTAAAAATTTAGTCAAAGTCAAGCACCAAGATCACTTAATCTATTCAACTGATTTCTTGTTAGGTTGGCCTAATGGGTCTTGAAATTCTATATTGTTGTTCATATTGGTGATTCTTCTCTGTTTCCCCTAATAATTCTGAAATATTCAGCTAATGACTGGAAATTTCTTCCTCCATCTAAGAACATTTGTCCTAACCACATTTTGAAGGATTTCAATAGCAGATTTTTTGTACAACTTGCTTTTGTTTCTTTGGAGTTTCGGCTATTGCTTGAAATGTAACTGGTTTTCAATTTCCTAGGTTCTCATTTTTTTTCATTGTAATATGAGGTACACGATGCGCTAATGATTGTATTTACTTCTATAAATCTCGCAAATCAAACAATGTCAGAGTACAATTTACTCTTTTAAATTGCATCCTAGGACACTTTTTGTTTGGATCTTGTTATTGATTCTGATGGTAAATCCTGTTCGTGTGTGAGTGAGCAAATGTGGTTTCTGGTGCCTTGGTTTTTTTGTCTAACCGTGATAGTCTTGGACTCAAGTAAAGTATGCATTTAGACCATGGCGATGTTGCCTCACATGATTTAACTTATAAACTATGGGACTGCAGTAGTCAGAAATAACAAAAGAAAGACAACAAGCACAAGAACACAAAATCATGTCAAAAGGGGTCTCCACACACAAATTCTAATTTGCATTTTTAGTGCTATATATTTCTCTTTAAGTATTCTATCTCTCTAAAAGGTTTACAACTCCTAAATAAACCCAAAAATCTACCTTAATAGGGTTGGAAACTAAAAAGTCCTAGTTAGAAAGGAAAAATAATGAAAGTCCTAAATAAACTAAGAAATCTGAAATTAAAGGAAAAAAAAGGGGCTGAACAAAATGTTTTAGATCTAATTTGTAGGTGTTTCGAGCCTCGAGTGGTTACAGCCAACCGACCCTCCTGTGAGGCTGGGCCTTTAGACCTTTGTGTGAGGCTGGGCATTTGGACCCTCCTGGTCAAATTTGAGCATGTTCTCGAGTTGAAAGTTATAGGTCTTTTTTACTAGACCGATCATTTTGCACAACCCAAGTCTCTTATTAGGCTTAGTCCTATTTCATCAATTCTTAAATATCTTTGCAAGGCTATCCACATAATCCAATCATGGCAGATCCGGAACTGAATGGTTAGAATATCTTGTGTCAATTTTCTCAGGTTGAAAAGAACTTGCTCTCGAGTTCTAATCATTCTTCCAACAACATTGTCATTGTTATCAACCATTAAAAGCAACGTTGGCACCCTTGCGCTCCATTGACAAAGGGTGCGCTAGCACTATACAATTAATCAACTTAGATAAAGTAAACCAAGAATCAATCTTCATACCACTCCTAATCTTTACAAAACTATTATTAGTTGTCAACAACATGTTCCACATTGTACCCTTTCTCAAATCATTTTGATTCTCGACGCTATCCCTTTTCTATTCCATAAATTGGGATAAAAACAATATATTTTCACCCTTGCTCTTAATAACTACCATTTCTCTCTCGTGTGCCGATGCTATATGCTTTCTTTTTATATTGAGGGTATGCATGTTATGTTGTCTATCATGTATGACATTCATGTTATATTGTCATGGTCCGCCTAATGATAAATGACGTGCATCTATAGATACTGCGTCATACAGAACACTATCAAAATATCTTTTGGATATGGAAAACAAAACAAGATAGTGTTTGTTCACACTCAATTCAGCCTGTATAGTTTGTAGGGCTTGAGGTGTTTTTCTATCTCGAGTCATAACTCTCTATTATCTCAACTGACACTACATTCTCAAAACTAGTATTGTTTATGTAAGGTTACACACCTTACAAATTAAATGAAATTAAATGGAAAAGGCTAGTGCATATTCAATCCTCGAATGCACCATGATTAGGAGCAGGCAAGCTCTGTTGGATGACTAAGGTATCATTGCCATCATCTTGCGAAACCTCCTCATTGTCATCTGAATCACCATAGATCAGTTGCCTCCCCATTACCTCATCAGGTTGTTCTACTAACAAATTCTTACCCAAATGACACTCTAAGCTAAATTTAAGCGCGATTCAATAGTTGATTAAAAAGTTATGTGTTTTTTTGTTAGGTTGATTACTTTGTGCAACTCATGTCTTTTCTTGGGCTTAGCTCTATTATATTAGTTCATAAATATTCATGCAAGGCTATCTACTTAGCCTAGTTATGACTGATTTGTAATTGATTGATCATAACCACTTGCATCACCTATCTACTTGTATATTGCAATAAAATAACAAATTAGCGGGATTCTGTTGCTGCTGCTGGTAACTGTTTTTCCTAATTTTGACCGTTTAATTGTTTGTTTGAACATCTGGAGCTGCTTATCCCTCTTCATGATGCATGATACTTAGGCCTGATAATCATGGCGTTCTTTAGACATTGACACACAAACAGTCCCTCTGATATCTATTTTGCATATGGACATGAATTTTGAGTGATCAGGAACAACCTTGGCACATACACTCCCCATTCCCTTTTTCGTCTATGAACATTTCCAGGGAGAACAATTATGATGCTCAAGCCAAATATCTTGATGCAGCATAACCCCCAATCCACACAGATTCACTATCGTATATGCCAATGTCTGTGATTCATTAAAGCAAGCATGTTCTTAGCAGTAATTCTTTATTGCATTTTAATAAACATGACTCACAGCTATGAATGATGTAAATTTAGGATGCACAGGCACCTATTTCTTTTACACTGAACTGCAATGTTTGCTGTTTTCTGTAGTCAACCATTTTGATTATACATTAAAACTAAAACTTTCCTTGTAGTCTTACCATTAGGTTTGAACTTGGGTACACTTATCCCAAAGCAACACTTAAGATATTGTGGAAACTTATGAGGTTATGCTATCTCGTGAGTTAAGTCAGATTCTTCAGTAAAAGGTCTTTGCAGGAAAGTAATTCATCATAAGATTAATTGAAGTGTAATATGTGATTTGATGCTGGCAGTAAATTTTCTGGGTAGAATTATGGAGCCTAAAGTCAAATTCTGGGGATATCTCATTATTCTTGACATCCATGAAACATATGGATATCCTTTTGTTCTCCATGGTATGAGGGGCTGCCTTGAGCAGTAATATATTGTGTAGGTCTATGCTATCTACTTGAGTCTTGAACGTGGTTCAAATTGGTCTTATAACTATTTTATCTCTGTGGTACTGCTTATTTTTTGCATTTGTAGAGGTTAGTGTGAAGCGAGCTATTCTATAACTGCACCTTTTGGCACATTCAGTTGGATTTGCAAACATCCTACAATTTCATTTCATTTAATACTGGAGTTACCATAAGAGCATAACAGCATCACAGTCATTTAAACCTTATTCTCCACCTTTTGGTGTTGTAAAGGAGTTTATCTACCACCTTCTTTCCACACAAAGCGCTAGAGTTCAAATGATTTTGTACTTTTGTTTTCTATTAAGCCCGCAAAGAATTTTCTTTTCTGCAACTACACAAGGAGGAGCCTTCAGTACCTAGTAAAAGTGTTAGTTTATAAACTTCTAAAACAGCTCATAGTAAAATATCGGAAGGCAGTCTATCAATATGGAAATTTCTTGGGATGATTGTACGTCAATCAAATATAAAGAAGAGAATTTTATTCTCTTATTTTTTAATGAAGAATACACACACATGTATACAGTACTTTGATCCTACAATTAAGCTATTCTGCCTATAATATTACTCCTATAATTAGGAAAGAGATAGTATTGTTCTTATAATCAATCTATCCTACCGTATACATTAATATTAATAAAGGTAAGACAAGTAGCATCACCGGAGGAAAGAACCTTGCAGAAAAGGAAATCTATAGAACATGAAAGAATTATAAAGAATCCTGGAAAGAAGGAACAAATCATAATATTTCAACACTTCCCCTTAAGTTGGTGCATAGATATCACACGCGCCCAACTTATCCAGGAACTTTGAGAACACTTGCTTTGAAACTGCCTTGGTTAGGATATCGACTAATTGATTATCAGTATGAATTTTTGGTAACTCCATGATTTTCTTGTCCAACTTTTTTTTGATGAAGAATCTATCTACCTCCACATGTTTGGTACAATCATGTTGAACTGGATTATGAACAATGTCAAATGCTGCTTTATTATCACGATATAATTGAATTAGTTGCTTAAAAGGATAGCCTAGATTGCTTAAGAGGAGTCTTAGCCATGATGCTTCACAAATTCCAAGAGACATACCTCTGAATTCTACTTTTACACTAGAATATACTACTACATTTTGTTTTTTTGCTTCTGCATGTAACAAGATTGCCACCTACAAAGGTAAAATACCTAAAGTAGATCGTTTGTCATCTATTGATCCAGCCTAGTCAGCATCGGTAAATATATTTATATTTTGACAATCTGTATTCTCTGTGAATAATATTCTTTTTCCTAGAGCAGTTTTTAAATACCTCAAATTTCACATAACTGCATTTATATGTTGCTCTTCAGGATTATGCATAAATTGACTGATAATACTCAATGCATATTCAAGATCTAGCCTTGTGTGCGCCAGGTATATTAATCTTCCTACAAGTTTTTGGTACCTGCTTTTATCAATTGTTATCTAATTAGGATCAACATATAATTTCAAACCTTCTTTCACTAGTGTATCAGTTGATTGATATGATGACATACCAGTCTCTTATAGTAAATCTAAGATATATTTTCTTTCAGAAAGGAAGATACCCTTTCTAGATCTAAACACTTTGATTCCAAGAAAATATTTCAAAGGGACAAGATCCGTCATTTCGAATTCTTTGGACAAGTAATTTTGTAAATTCTTCCTCTCCTCAAGATCATTTCCTGTAACCACCATGTCATTTACATGTACAATTAGTGTGGTGATCTTATCCTAGTTTCTCTTCAAGAATAATGTGTGATCTGAATTACTTTGGTGGTAGCCAAAGTCTATCATAAATTTTGTGAATCTTCCAAACCATGCTCTTGAAGACTGTTTCAATCTATACAATGATTTCTTTAATCTACACACCTTTTGGCTGTGTTTCTGGTATCATGTTTCCTAGTGGGAGATCTATGTAGACTTATTCAGACAACTCACCTTGTAGGAAGGTGTTCTTTACATCAAAGTGTTGTAATGGCCAATCCAAGTTCTTGGCTAGAAATAACAAGATCCAGACTATGTTGATTTTTGTTACTGGTGTAAATATCTCTATATAATCAATCTCATAGGTTTGAGTGTACTCCTTTTCCACCAGTCTTGCTTTAAAATGCTCAATTGTACCATTTTCTTTATACTTTACAGTAAAGATCCATTAACACCCAACTAGCTTTAAAGTGGACAATCAACTAGCTTTCATGTCTTATTTTTTAACAATGATTTTATCTCTTCATTCATGGTTCCACCTTGGATAGGTTAAGGCTTCCTACACACTGTTAGGAATAAATACAGTAAATAATTGATTTACAAATGACATATTTGATTCAATCAAATGATGGTATATAAAATGACTCATGGGGTATTTGACTCTACTTGAAAGTTCAAGTTCATATGTAGGTTTAGGAATACCTCTAGTTTGATGTTATGGTAGTGTTCTAACTAGCTCAATTATAGAAGTAACCTCGGTAGATGATTGGTTTGGTATGCCACTTTCATCTCTTTCTTAGTGGATCAACTCAATGTGTAAGTCATCTTGGAAGTCATCACTATTAGCTTCCACGATACCCATATCTTGATTGCTACTTTGTAAGCCATTATCATCATTGGTATCTCTATATAGATCTATAGTCATACTTGTATCCACTGTACTCTTGGTTACTAGGCAAAACATATGTAAAAATATGGACTTCATAGTCTAGAGTTTGAAGTTCATCCCGATACTTCCCCTGAAGTTCAGATCTAGAAAAATACGTTGAGTCTTCATGAAAAACCACATCCAGTGTGACAAACATTTCGTGAGTCTAGGGATGATAATAACGATACCCCTTCTAATGAGTAGCATACCCAATAAAAACACACCTTAATGCCTGAGGTTGCAACTTGTTACATTGGTTCTTATGTAAATGGATGAATGCAACACATCTAACTACATGGGGAGGTAGTTTGGGGTGGTTGGAGACATAACACCTTCCGCGAGGGCTTATGATGGTGTTTTGAAAACAATAGTGCTAGAGAGAACTTGATTGATCAAATAAACTGCTAATATAGGTGCTTTGCCCTAAGAGGACAATGGCATATGAGCTTCTAGTAATGAAGCATGTATAACCTCCAACAAGTGGTAATTTTTTCATTTAGCTACCCCATCTTACTAGGGTGTATTTGTACAAGTAGTTTGGTGGATGATTTCATGGGTTTTCAAGTACTGTTGAAGTTCACACCCCATATATTGTTCACCATTGTCACTACAAAGAACTTGAATTTGGGCATTATATTCGAGTACACATCATTTTATGAAATTATTGAAATAACACATTCATTTCATTTTTGAATTTCATCAAGCACACCTAAGTTACCGTCGTGCAGTCATCAATACAAGTAACAAACCAACGAGACCTACTCAATGTAAGTATCTTAGATGGACCCAGAAATTGAGCTTCAATTCAAACTTAATGGAAATGAAACATGATGGCTTTTTGCAAGTTCACACACATCACGCTTAAAACTTGGAATATCATATTTTCCAAAGAGGTTCAAAAATAATTTTTTGAAATAACCAAAAGAGACATGCCCTAATCATTGGTGTCATAACCAGATGTCAGATGCCCCCCCCCCCCGATTTACTGCTAAGGCTTGTCATAACTTATTTGAACTTTTTGTCATCAAGTCAAGATAGTATTAACATCCCTCGCTTAATACCACGACCAATTATTTGCCTTGTTCGGATGTCCTTAAACACACAAAAGTCACGCCAAAAAATGACAATACAAAACAAAGCAGTGGTTATTTAGGAGATCGACAACAAATTATAGTTTAAAGATGAAACAACCAAGATAGAATTTAAACTCAAGTTATCAATGAAGGGCACTAATACTTCCCTTCTTACCGGGTTTGAAGTTCCATTAGCAGTGGAAACAAATAGTTTTGAGGAGGTTTGATTAATGAAACTTGACTAGAATCAAATGTCATGTGATTAGATGTTTCAGAATCAATTATCTATGCATTATTAGAAACACATGTAGAAACATTAAAAAACTTACCACTGTCATATGAGGTACTGTTATTCGAGGCCATCCCAACAGTATCATCCTCTCCTTGTGTTTCAATAATTGCAACAGTGGAGGATGACGCCTTGAAATTCTTCTTTCATGATTCGTGTTGTGATCCCACTAGTCTAGATACCCTACAATTCAAAGCATTTGCTTTTGATATAACCATTTTGATCATAATGACTGCATTTGTATTGAGATTTATCGACATCATTCTTCTGATAGTTGTACCTTGTTTTCTCCTACTAATATTTGACAGATTGATTTTTTGTCACCATAGTGGAAGTTTCAAAGTTTTCAAATTCTTCATTCATCATTGTTTGTCAAATGGATTCATGGCGAATTAGTGCATAACATTCTTCTAGTTTAGGAATTGGTTCCTTCCTCGAAATTTCACCATGGAGTTGTTTGAAATCATCATCTAATCCTACAAGAAAAATATCCACCCTTTACCATTGGACTTATTTTCTATAAGATTCAACATCTTTCTCACTCTCCATGATCACCTTATCACGATGATCTAATTCACTAAAGATTTCAATCAATTCCTCATAATAAATAGAAAGTGTTCTGCCTCATTGTTTGGCAGAGAAAACCATTTTATTTAAGGCAAAAATTTGTAACTTATTTGTTCCATTATAGAAAGCTTTAGAGAGAGATTTTCAAATATCATAAGTAGTGGATAAGTATAGATATCTCTTCATTATGTCTAGGAACATAAACATCGAGAGCCATCTCTTGACCTTTTGATGATATGTGTACCATCTTTCATATCCATCATCTTTCTATTTAGGTGTCTGCGTACCACGAATGAAAGAGAATTTCTCTTTCTCAACAATATGCATTTCAATGATTTGAGACCACATGTCATAGTTGTCTCATTAAATAGAATCCTTACATTAAAAAAGGACCCTTTAGATTGAATAATAATTTGATCATGTTTGTTATCAGAAACTTTAGAGGTTGGTTTGTTCACGGTGGAAAGAGAACGTTTTGGGCAGACTCAGGTACCATAATTCAATCAAATATCAAGAAGAGTATTTTATTCTCTTTTATTTTTTAGTGAAGATTACATGCACTTATATAAAGTACTCTCATCCTACAATCAAGTTATTCTCAAGTTATTCTGCCTATAACATTACTTCTGTAACTAGGAAAGAAATAGTATTGTTTCTATAATCCATCTATCCTATCATATACATTAATATTAAAAAAGGTAAGACAAGGAGGATCACTGGAGGAAAGAATCCTGCAGAAAAGGAAATCTGCAGAACAGGAAAGAATCATAATATTTCAACAGACTATTGGTGACAATGTGCTGCCTTGCATTCTTGTTATTCAGAAGCTCCAGTATTCTGTCTGGTATACTCTTTAACACATGGTGCAGCATTCATAATTCATAAACAGACTTTCCTGAAAATACGGCAAAGACAAGTTTATTGTCATAAATCATGGATTAATCCGTGTCTTGCGTCTGAGTTATCTATGATGTCTTTGTATGAATTTCAAGCCTCTCCCTGCCTAACTGGTCCTGCTGCCACCTAGCATGCTATTGATGAACTACCAAGATATTGTTTTTCATGTTCTTTTTATCATCAAGCATATAATGTAGGGACAATGAGGCTGGTACAAGCTGTTGTTCCTCACATGGCTTCTAGCAAGAAGGGAAAGATCGTAAATGTTGGGAGTGTTACTGTTATGGCTCCTGTTCCGTGGGCTGGAGTCTATACTGCAACCAAAGCGGCTCTTCATTCACTAACTGATACGTTGAGGTTTGTATCTTTTGAGATATCTGTGTTACCTACCTTCTCCATTAAATGTCTGGTTCATATCTGAATAAAATCAATAGCACCAAAGTGTTTCAAAGATTACGGACCACCCTTCCAGAACCTGAACCTACATGCACACTTAAGCGCACAAGCATTTAGATACATATCTGATGAAACGTGCAGGACTCTTTAGCTTCAGTCTTCTAATAATCCATTAATGTGCATGAGGAGAACTGAATAGCAGAGTTTCATAAATTACTATTACAAGACAGTCTTTTGGTCCACTTAGTGTGATTATTCAGATGAATCAAATCTATAATCCATTTTCTTAAACTTCAGTTCAGCATAACTTCTGATTTATCAGCAATGTAAACGAATATTTATTTCTGCCACCTTCAGCTTAAGATAAATGGACATTTTTAAAACTAGAATCTTAGTTCTTTTGTTATTTGATACTTAGTAATTATTTAAATAAATTAGATTATGATTCATATATGATCCAGAAATTAATCCAAAGCTATGTTCCTTCTAGTTGAATAAGAGGACAAGACATTGATGATTCTCAATATTTATACAACATGGGAAACTTTGCTATTTTTTATGTCGGAGACGCTAATAACAAGAAAGTGCCCATTTTAAATGCAGGCTGGAACTTAGGCCTTTAGGGATTGGTGTGATCAATGTTGTTCCTGGAGCTATTAAATCAAACATAGGAAATTCTGCCGTGGCCAGCTACAACCAGATGCCTGAGTGGAAGTTATACAGGCCATTTGAAGAAGCAATACGGGAGAGAGCGCATCTTTCTCAAGGACTTAAGGCCACTCCCACAGAAGAGTTTGCGAAGAAGACGGTTGCTGCTGTGCTAAGGGAAAACCCTCCGGCATGGTTCTCCATTGGCCAATTCTCCACTGTGATGTCAATCATGTACCATTTGCCACTTTCTGTTAAAGATTTTATCCTAAGGCGAAAATTTAATTGCTGAGTTCTGCATCATGTAAGTGAGTTGGTCAGCTTTACATGTCTACAAAGCCTTGTAATTGCACATGTCCCCGCATGGTTCTTGTAAGCATCTTCCTCGTCGTCCTTGCACAGCAGCTCAATACAGAAATAGACAAGTTGTGGGGTTATGTGACTGAAAAAGATGCTGCTAAATTTACCACCACATTTGTTCTTCTCTCCTTTGAAATGACTAATGCAACCTCTTCATTTATTGTTACTTTGAATATTTAATATAATGTCTCTTCTGGTTTGGAATAAAATAATTATCAATAAAAGGTCGCGAAAAATGTATGTATATGTTTTTATGACTTGACTATGAGTGTACTTTTATAAATTATTATCTATTAAAATATTTTGTTTTTGTTGGAAGATAAAAGTATTTTTGGGCTAACATGAATGCCAAGCAAGATTACGTCTCTCCCAATAGATGATTTTAAAAGTTTATTTTAACATCCAACTCTTATATAAATTAATTTATTTTTATTTTTATTTGTTCGTTTGGTAATAAGATTAAATTTATTTTTTATTAAAATTTGAATTTTTTTAAATTATTTTTTTGATATTTTTTGAATTATTTTGATGAGCTAATATTAAAAATAAATTTAAAAATATGTATATTATTTTAATATATTTTTAAATAAAAAACACTTTAAAAAATAATTTCTACTGTATTTTTAAATATTTGAATGAAACTTTACCTTGAATGAAACAAAGTTTCTTAATTATCAGCTTAAACCTTTGAAGATCATCCATCACTATTGTACATAAAAGCATGAATTCTTAATTATTTTTAATATACTATCTATTAAAACAATATTATCATTGTAATTCATCTCAATAGTAATATATAACCCTACCCTACCTTCTAAATAAAAAAAATCATAACATGGTAAAATTCTTAAAATACTTTTACTGTGACTAATGAAACTCTAAGCATGTTTCGAAAGTAGCAAATAAAATAATAGAATTGTATTAAATTATTAAATATTCTTTGTATTTTTGTTGTAGGAGTTCCTTGGTATTGTCTTGGTATAAGTGAAAGGATTCATAAAAATTTTATTACTCCTTTTTCCAAGCTCTGCTAGCATTAAAAAAAAATCTTTAAACAAAATAATTTATAAAATTTTTATCCTATGAATTGATTTTATTCATATAAATTAATTTAAAAATGTAATAATGGAAAGATTCGAGAATAATATTAAATTAATGCTAAATTTTGTCATGCAAAAAGTAAGTAGATCTTGAATAAAGATTTTATTCCCATCATATATTTTATTTATGATACAAACAGATTTTATTGAAAAGACAATATTAACAATTATATATTGAATGACAATTCATAGTGTTTTTTTTTTGTAAAATTATAATTATGCTATATAACTCTCTATATATAATTCATTAAATATTTGAAATTTTTATTTTTTTTATTAAAATTCAAAAAAAAATGTAAATATTAATGAACAGTATTCAATATATAGTTGAATAATACATTCGATAGGGCTTATGCTACGTCATAAGCTGACCCAAATGTTTCCAACATAAAAAAAGATCTAAGTTGACGCATGCATTCCTTGGAAAAAAGTATTGACTATTGTATTTAATAAGCACAACTAAAAAAATTAAAGATAATAAATAAATTGAAAAAATAACAATGTAAAAAGGCTAAAAAATCCAATTTAAATTATTCAGATTAATATGTCAAATTTATAACTTGATTGTATTATCAGAATAATACAATAAAAATATAAAATATAATTATTAAACAATTCAATATTGAAGAAAAAAATTAAAAATATTAATTAAAAACAATAAAAAATCTAAATTAATTTAATTTAACCTGTTAATATCATAATCATAATCATAGATATAGGATAACCCATATTGAAAAAAAATTCTAAAAGAATAGAAAAATAATAATAATTTTTTTTAAAAAAAAAAAACTAAAAATAGACGCATGAGCTAGTATTAGTTCATTGATGGGCAGGTGTCGTAGTGAGTATGAGCAGCGCTGTATTGACCGTCTTTGAAACCAAATAATACAAGTCTTCTAAATATGTCAACACTGAAATTCGAGCACTGATCATGCTTTTGCAAGAGACAAGGCCTTTGTGGAAGATATAATGGTGCGCTCAGATGTTGACTAAATCCCAATCAATCATCCCTGGAGTGTTTAAATGCGTAAGGTAGCCATCTTTGGAAGAGGTTCAGTGTAGTTATGTATACAGATGATCCTTGCTATGATGGTGGCCAGGTCTAGCTGACGCTGATAAAAGGCGCACTTGGCAGGGTAATTTTGTTTTTCGAACGAATGTTTGATCAGCATTACAGCTGAATAATGTGGGCTGTATTTGAGGTCTGGATACGGCGCGGTCTCCTTTGTTTCAACTACTATTGTATTGTTTCCAGTGTGCATAACGAGTCTTCAGATTTTCCATCCGTCCTCTTCGCATGAGTGCACAGCAAAAACTTGAAGGGTTAAACAATCTTGTTCATTAACTAAGAATCTGTGCTTACCAGTCGAGATTTTTGTAGCTTTTGTCATATTTCTGTGTGCTGGACCTCCGCAAGATGCATAAATTGCGATTTGATCGTGCATGAAATGATACGATGTCATAATAGAAATCAACCAGAGCTTATGCCAAAGATTACCTTCTCATTACTGGAAGTCCTACTCATGTGAAAAGGAGGGAGGTCGCTAATTACAAGCAGCGTACCTACGTGAAGATCAATTAAACTGGCCTCTGGCTAAAATTAACAAAAACACCATTAGTATGATTTTTCACTAAGAATGAGAAGGGTGGCCATAGTACACCATTCCATGTGGTCGCAGAGGCCTGAAATTAGGACCCTGAGGTTGTTGGGTTAAAGACATTGGTTGTTGCTGGTTTATTGTGGCCTGCTGTTGTGCCAATGGTAGCGGTTGCTGCTGAGTTATTTGTGATGGTTGTTGCCCCATGGACACCATGGGACTTACCATATAAGGTGGAGGTGGGGGTGGGGGTGGGGGAGGTCCTGGAGGCAAGGGAGAAATGTTACCATAAGCATATGGGGTCATAATCCCTCCTGCTGGCTGTAAATATTGCTGAGAGGATTGGCTGGGAAGCATGTGAAACTGAGCTTGAGTACTTGGAGTCTGATTCTGCATTGAAGGTTGGGGCAGCAAAACTGACTGATACGAGTGTGTTGTTGGAGCAGCAAGTGGTTGCGCTGGCATAAAAACATTTGGATCTGAAACAGGCAATGAGCTTTCCGGTTTTGACAATGAATCGTAGGCCTTTGTTAACTGAGCATTCTTCGCTTCTTCAGCAGCAAACGAAGAGAGAACAGAGTGCATGATCATTTGAGAAGATGAGGAAGCTGCAAGCTTTTCTGCAACCTCAGCAGCAATATCAGCAGCTGTCCTCTTAGGTGTTTGCCCTGTTTTTGCATTTGAATCAACTGATACTGTTGTTGCAGTAGATGCTTTTGACAGATATTCTTCACCATTAAGCCGCCTTCGCATGTTGCTCACTTCCTCTACCTGTGCCTGAGCAACCTGAAAATAACCAAAAATTTTAATTGAATAAAACAAATGCTCCAATAATCATCAGATATAGAAAGCTCTGATGGTGACAGACATGAGTCTAGATGGCCAAGGAGGCTTGGAATTAAGATTTCAGAGCAGCAATGCTCAGTAAATTAATCAGAACTTATTGAACTGATTGCATCTATAGGGCCCTCGTTACAAAGTGGCTTCATAACATGCTGACCTTGAAAACATCCAAAATTGTGAAAACTCATTGAATATGTCAATGTTATGAGGATGCACGGGCCAATGTATTTCTGTCAGAAATACAAAAGGTGTATTAACTGAGCTTCCAAAACAAGGTGTCAATAGAGAATGCAAAGACCGATGTTCTTTTAGAACAATACAAAATCAAAGGTTTATTGGTTAAATCAAGGGCTATAGGCAACAGTAAAAAATCTTTTTCACGTTTTATATGTTAATTTCAGAGTACAAAGGATGTCAAAGATCTACCATTAGTAAGTCCACTCAAACTCTTAATGACACAAGGTATGAACTTTTATCTAAACATTAAAAATCCCTTCAGATATTGTTGATAAAAGTTCACCCTAACTCAACAAGTTTATAGGCTAATATTTATAATACAGATATTAATCCCATACATCTATATTTCCAGAAATTTACGGCTGCCAACTAAACATGAAAACAGTCTCAACTGATGTTAGCAGCCAAGAATGTATAATCAGATAACTGCAAAAGCATATAGCATTCATAAAGGCTAACAATGACCTAAATTATGTGTTATGGCATAAATTTATTATCTCTATTTTATCAGCGAAGATGATCACAATTGACTGAGCAGCATACATGCACATTCTATGCATACGCCCAGTGTTTATCAGAACCCACCATAAAATAATTGAAAACAGAATAAATATTCAAGGTCCAGAATGAACAACATACGTACCTGCATCTGAGTTTGAACTCCCTCCAATTCAGATTCCTTGGAAAAACAACAAATAAATAAGACAATTCAATCAAATAGAATTCCAAAACTTGTGCATCTCATTCATTCAAAAACACACTGAAAAAATCCATAGAAGAATACAAGCAGGATAAGACATCCTCCTCTACAGGAAAAGAAAACTAATAGAGAAGAGCATTTCAATTGCAGAACATCTACTGGAGAAAATCCATTCAAAAGCCCCTGCAGATATGCTCTATAGAGAGGCCAGATAACAATTTTATCACAGATTCTCTAGAGTTCCTCTAAGCCCAAACATTCCATATGATGACAATTCATGCATAAGTTAATAATTTACATTTCAACAACTACTGTTCAACAACTACTGAAGTGATGATAAAATCAGATACCTGTTCGTGTAGAGCTTCTTTTAACAGAGACACAAGTGCTACTCTACTTGCTTCAATTGATCTAAGTTTCTCAATGCTTTGTTTCAAAAGATTCTCTTCATCCTCTAGTTCCTTGGCCAAAGTCTTTCGTTTTGGATCTTTATCTAAGCAAAAAAGGTTGAGCTTCAGAGACCACAAATTTTCAAAGTCAAAACTCAAGCTGTAAAAGCATTTACAAGAAACCACTTTAATCTGTTTCTATATTAACTTCAAGTTCATCTCTCTTACCATTACCACTACAGGCAACATCAACATCTTTCTCCATCTTCTTCACACGACGAACTGAAGATTTGCAATTACTCATCTCTGTCTCTTCATTGGGTTGCTCACTAGCCACCAAATGAAATGCCGATACTATTTTTTCAGCATCACCTCCGATGGACAATTTCTGGTTTCCAGAGCAACAACAAAACAGTGACACACATTATCAAGAAAAAAAAGAGGTTGATAATGTAGAACTAGCGCATGCATCCATAAAAACAAATGGAGGCGAAAAGGAAACAATGAAAGGTCCTTGATCTAACCGTTCTATTGGATCGTGAATCTCGTTTTGTAATTTTGACAGAGCGTGAACGTTTTTTGTTGAGCTCCAAGGGTGGAGGTGCATCTTCTCCAAGAATTACCTCTTTGAGGCTCCGGGCACGTGAACCAAATACTTTCCTTTCTTCCCATATATTTACCTGGTGATTATGCAAACAAAAGTTTAATTATCCTAATGCTCCAACTTTCTTGAAAGACACTACACCATTAAGCACATCAATGGCATCTTAAAATTCTGTCAAGGCTCAACTAACATCTTACCAATCTAGAGACTGCCTTCTTCCCGCGGTCATCACCTTTCTCAACTACATTTTTTAGCGCAGCAGGAAGAACTTTCCAAAACTCCTTAACAAATTCATTTCCTTTCCGCTTACTGTTCTGTAGGATGTCATTTGCCAGATACAATAGAGGAACTTTCTGGAGCATATCTGAGTTGTGGAACTGTTTATCCCATGTCTCTACAACTGATTCTGCTTTGCTTCGGTGAAAGATGCACCAATGGGACAAAGCTATACAATAAAGTTAAGGAAACATCCATTCCAAGTCAATAGAAAATCAAAATTCTCTTTAAGAAACAGGGATAGTCAGAGATGGACTTGCCAGAAACATTTCTCTAACTTGATGAACATTGAAGTAGAAATGCCAAATGAAAAGGAATCAAAGTCAGACCTCAAATACATCAAGCAATGACTTTGAAATAGATCCAGAAACTCAAAACAAACATAGGATAAAACTCTTAAAATCAGAATCAGTTCTATCACAGCGGAAAGTATTGAAGGCAGGCAAAATTTTCCCCACGAGGTAACACTATTTTCAATGTAGTGTCCAATTTCTTGCTTGCAAATAATGGGATGCTCAGAAGCAGAATAAAGTACAATTTAAATCGCAAAAAGTTACCAATTTGTTAGGCATATACAAAGAACTGAAATAAAGCTGCAAGAATTCATTAATTCAATAAACAAGAAAAAGAAGGATACTTTCAATACACTGCTGGGTGCCATTGAGCTTAGAAAGCTTATCTGCAAGTATCTCTTCACTGAATACACTATCCATATCACCCTAAACAATGACTTTCGCTAAACCCCACCACGGCACCACCACCAAACCCTAAAAGAAAACACTTCAATTGTTGAAACCAAGCAAGACCCTTTATAAATCCAATTGAAAACAAGAAGTTACAATCATAAAAATACAGCTACAACTATCCAAACTGGCGAAAATTCCAATCTTTAAGCCCTAAATATTAGCAGGGAAGAAAAGGGTTGTTTCACTTGCCCAAAAGAATTTCCTAGAGCATACCAAATTTGAGCAAATTCAGAGAAGAAGAGAGGAATATGAATTGGACAAAGAGAGAGATGGAAACAACAGATCGAAGATAGTAAATAACAAACCCTAAAATTCTAAAATAGAGAGAGAAGGGTGAAACGACGACATTGCGGGAAATAAAAGAAGGGGATGGTAGTTATAGATTTGTTTTTTCTGGTACTTTGTATAAAAAACCCATACAAAATAGAAGGAAATCAAATGGCTAGTGAAAACTAGATTTAAAACCCGTGGTATGAACCGGTAGAATTTCAAGTTAAATTGTAAAGTGTAAATTTTATTGTATTATGATTTTTTAAATGAAAAATAAATAATATTAACATTAAATGAAATAAATTAAAAAATATATATAAAATAACAAACTTATAAATATTAATTAAATTTATTTGTGCTAGCTACGGGTATAATTTTAAATTAATTCCCAACTTAAAAAGAACATAATAATAATTATGTTGTGGATATTTTTTAATGTATTATAACTTTTTTAATTGAGCATAAAAAAAAATGTTGCGTCTACTTATATAAAATAATAAATCCAAAATGAGTCGTTAACTTGATTAAATATTAATACACAGCTAATTTTTATAGGAGAAATATATATATATATATTAAATTTTTATTTTATTTTAAATATTTCCATTCATTAATTGTCATTGCTAATAATTTTATTCAAATACAGTTATTTCATTCGTTGTGTTGCTCGCGCTCGGCAGCTAGATGGCTCCCTAACAGATGATTTACTCGGAGTGAGCAAGTACCGTCCCCTTTGGGTGGGGGGGGGGGGGGGGGGGGGGGTGTGGGTGTTGAAAGCAACAAAACTAATGGAGAGCATGAGCTTGAAGATCAAGTTAAGAGCATCAACATTTGCCTAAACAACAACGATGATAAAAACGTTAACAAAAAATGCCTTGACAAGCCCAAAAAATACGTGGTTTGCAAGCGAAACTTGAGATGCCAAGGGGAGTCTGGCTTAGGAAAAGCTGCTTGAATTGTTGCCATAGGGGGCGGCAGTTTTGATAGGAGAGAAGAGCACAAGGAAGCCGCCAATGAGAGCGACACCGTGCAGAAGAGCAACCCGAGCACCTGAAAGCTAGCTGGCATGCAACAAAACAAAATTGTTAGCAGCGGTCGTCAACGTAAAAACAAGAGCGAAAAGCATTTTAAAACGTCAGCAAGCTGATCGCACCAGGAAAAAACAATCAAGAAATGGAGCAAATGTAAATCCATGAAAAAGGGATTGAAAGCAAAAACATGGCAGCTCAATGAAATCACAGCTGATGCTTACCAAACAATTGAAACATGAAATAAAGGATCGATAAAACCTTACCAGTCGAAGTTGCCATTTTTTATGCTATGATGGGATAAAAGTAGTAGACATGGCCATTTTATGGACATTTAAGAATCTTCCTTTCATTCAAGTAAGCTTTCCAATAAACACTCTAAAATAGACTTCGTTGGGAACAATTTCTCGAACATTGGTGTTTATCTATCATATGCAAGTACTGTTTAAAAAAAATCCATTCACCGCGAAATGATATGTGCAATTCTCATGCTAAAACAAAGACAAAACAACTTCTCTCCAAGGAAATCTTGGATTACAGATCAGAGGACGATTTCTTACCTTCGATGAAGCCAGGATGCTCCCACATTTAATTTGATGGTAATCTCTTTCACATGACGTCCACGGTCCAAGAGAGACAGCTTAAGAGTTCCTCCCTGTTCTTTGAAAGCTACAGTAAGCCCCACTTCCATCCAGTTTCATTTTGTTGAAAGACAGTATAAAGATTATCATTCCATGATGTTAAATACGACAACAAAAGTTTCAAAAAACTTATTCAGCTTTGGATATTGCCATTAAATTAATCATCACGAAAAAAACAGAAGCATCCAAGGTTGCTCTGTCATTCTAGATTTGCTGGCATTGAAAATATCCCAACATTCGAGGGAAAAAAACAAGAAAAACTATTCCAAACAAGTTTCTGAGTGCTATGCATCATGATGATATTCGCACCATATCAGGAATGCCATATGTATTCTCAATCACTACTTCCAATTGTCTGTAGCTTCTTCTTTTATCCATCCAACTATGATGCTTGATCTCATATGAGAGATGACATTCTCCCATCTTGCTGAAGGCACACCAGAGAGACAGCAAGTGCTCAAGAAGAAGAGAAAGCAATTGGTTATATAGGTGGTCGGTTTATTTTCATAGTATGTTGAGTAGGATACAAGACAAGAGCAGTACTATTTGGAACACAAGGCCATGGAGAAAAGGGATAGAAATGTAGAGACCCCTGCTGATTTATTAAGAACGAAATTACTAGAGATCACAGCAACTATACAGCAAAGTTCCATTTCAAAATGGAAAAACTACAAAGCCATTTTGACAACACCAAGACTGCTTCCCAGGCCTTCGGTATACATGTTAGAGATTCTGAAATCACGTTTACCATGTATAAGTTGAAACAGACAGTTAAATTCATTTAAGGTAACCTTTACCCGGGTATATCTTTTAACTAAAAAACTGATTAAATTGAAAAACTAAAAAAAAAAGAATCTAATTGTGAAAAAAACCTATTAGAATTTAAAAAAAAATTGACCGGTTTAGTTTGGTTTTATAAGTCTAAAATCAAAAAAATTAAATTGAACCTGAAAAATTAAAAAAAAAAACCTAGTCAAACTGAAAAAAAATAAACCAAATCAGTTTTTATTCTCAAATAACCGAATCAAAACTGTTTAGTTTGAACCAGTTCGGTTTCTGTTTTTTAAAAACTACTTTGGTTATTTTTTTAATAAAAACTAAATTAAACCGGAAATAATTATCCCTATCTTTTAGCTCATTAACACTTCACATTTTACATTTTACATTTTTTTTTCTTTTTTACAAATAATAGGTGCAATATTTTTTCAAACTTTTATCTGTAATGTAATGAAATAAACTTGTAACATCTTCAAAGGAATTTAGACTACAAATCTGAAATGAGCTGAGATTTTCAATAAAATAAAATTTATTTCAGTTTTATTTTTTAAAATAATACAAGTATATTGATTATTCAAGCTGAAACGACATGAAATTAACAACCTTTAACTCCTCCTAAACGTTCATCCTACTTTTGCATTTGAATCCACTAGCAATGTTGTTATGCTGGATGTTTTAGATGTATATTTTTCAGTGATGTTTGGTATTATAGTAGTGTTTATAATTTAAAGGTATTTTTTTAAACATGTTAAAATAATTTTTTTAATGTATTTTTATATAAAAGGATTCAAAAACATAAAAAATAATCCAAAAGAAAAAAAAAAAGGGACAGTAACAATACCAAACAGGTCTTCATCGTTAAGCCGACTTCACATGTGCCGGCTTCCTCCACTTGTGCATGTGCAACAAGATATTGACCAAAAAAATTAATTAAATAAGACAAATGGTTCAAAATCATTATAACATGAAGATGTGTCGCCCTGATGGGGACAAACGCGAGTCGGGACGGCAAAACAGACCTGGGATAAGGGTTTCTGAGTAGCAATGCTTGGCAAATTAATCAGAGCTTATTGAACTGATTACATCTAGACAGCCCACATTACAAAGTGGCTTAAGAGCATGCTGGCCTTGTAAGCATTCAAAATTGTGAAAACCATTGAATTTCAGTGCTATGAGAATGTGCAGGCCTCTGTTTTTCCTTGTCAGTAATGCCAAAGGGATATTAGCTGAGCTTCCAAAATAAGGTGTCAAAAGAGAACACGAATACTAATGTTGTTTTAGAATAACAAAAAACCAAAGGTTTATTGTTTGAATCAAGGGCCATAGGCAACAGACAAAAAGTCTTTTTAACATTTCTTGTTCTGACATATTATCAAATGCATCCCAAATTAATCAGAGTATAATGGATCTAGAATTATTACATCCATTCGGACTCCAGAATACTTATTGTCTAAAGATATGAGCTTTTAACTAAGAGTTATAGACGCCTTTAGTTGTTGTTGATGAAAGTTCAGCCTAATTCAACAAGCTCATAGGCTAGTATTTATGATATAGATTGATCAGTCTCGTGTATCTTTATTTCCAGAAAATTATAAGACTGCCAAGGAACCATGAAAACAGTTTCAACAGTAATGAAGTAGTAAAATATGCAAGTAGTTTAAAAATAAAATTCTCAAGTTGGATAATTAGTTAATCAATTGGTGCAACCTCATTTATTCTCTCTACTCAAGGTATTTTTCAGCATATGTTTTGTGCTTAGTAAGCCAAGATGGCTTGTAATTAATACATATAAAAGATCATTTTTTGTTAAGACGGGGACTCTTTTATAATTAAATAAATATCTTTTTTGAAAGAGAAAATACAATAATATTCTTTAAAAAAAATATTCTAAAAATATATATGTAATAAAAATAAAGATTTTGAACGTTTGTTTTGAGGATCTGATTGTATATTTATAACTTATGAGTCTTATTATTTTATAAAAAGAGCAGTCTGAAGTATAATTTTATCCTAATAATATTTAATTGAAGATAAATAATCTTTACATCTATATTAATATTCAATGGAAATATGATGGATTATTTGGAGAACTTTTAACACTTAAAAAGTGTAGATAGATTAGAGTCCAAAATATTAAACATGATTAAACTCATGAAGACTAAGTTATTCCTCAAGATTAAACTTAAGGAAGGTTGGTCATCTCCTTTGAGTATGCTAAAAAAAGGATGGTCATTTCATTGGATTTGGCTAACTATCAAATTCAAATATCTTGGATCTAGCATATTTGCTAGATCCATGTTGTTTTAAACTTGATAACTACCATGTTCAAGTGACTTGAGTATGATATATTTGTCAGACTCATATTATCTTATTTTCTTAAACGTGTCAAAAGAGAATGGTCATTCTCTTAGATATTCCCAGTATCTTAGATATTTCCAATAAAGAATAGTAGTTATCTTAAACCTAGCTAATTATTAAGTTTGAGTACCAAATTTATATTATCTTGTACATGATTGACTATCAAGTTCAAATATCTTGGATCTGACATGTTTGTCAAATATATATTACTTCATTCCCTTGAGCATACCAAAAAAAAAATGGTTATTACCTTGGACATAGCTAATTACCAAGTCAAAGTAACTTGGTAGAGTATTTTTGCTAAACACGCATTATCTTAAACTTTACTTTGGGTATGACATGTTTGTCATACCTATGTTATCTTAAAGTTGGTTAACTGGTAAATTTAAGTGCAATGAATTTGGCTTATTATCAAGTTCAAGTGTAATCGTGTATATTGATTTGAACTTAGTTTACTATGAAGTCTAAATGCTATAAATTTAATATGTTCATCAACCTCACGTTATTTTATTTTTTTTAATGTGTTAAAAAAAATGATCATTCTTTTAAACATTACAAGGAAGGATGCGCCATGGGCATTGCAAGGAATTAGCAATAGCATGTCCGAGGTTTAGTATACTATCAAGCAGTATGCTATCAAGCCCTACTTACAGTATGCTTATTCTCTTGAACATGTTTAAGAGGAGGGCGTCATAAGAGTTTTTTAGATCCTTTTTAAAAATAAGTTTATCAAAGAGATGTTAGCAGCCAAGCGTATATAATCAGATCACTGCAAAGGCATATAGCATTCAAAATGGCTAACAATTGAGTAGATTATGTATTGTTGCATGAATGTATTATCTCTATTCTATAAGCAAAAGATGATCGTGATTGACTGAGCAGCATACCTATAAATTCTACGTCTATGTCCCTTGTTTATCAGAACCCAGCTTAAAATACATGAAAACAGAATAAATATTCAAGGCCCAGAATAAAAAAAAATAAAACAACATGCATCTGAGTTCAAACACCCTCATAAAGAAGTCAAGATTTAAGTGAGTAGAATTGCATAAACATGCGTTTTCGTTCACTCACAAACACACTGGAAAAATCCGTAGAAGAATACTAAAAGAGCATTTCAATCACGTTGAACATCTGCCGGAGAAACTCCATTAGAAGCTCCTGCAACTTTGCTCTATAAAATGGCCAAATAATAATTTTATCACAGATTCTCTAGAGTTCCTCTCAGCCTAAACATTCATATGATGGCAAATTATGCATAAGTTGATAATTCACATTTAAACAGCTACTTAATGTGATGATACAATCAGATACCTATTCATGTAGATCTTCTTTAAACAGAGACACAAGCATCACTCTAGTTCAAGTGATCTTAGTTTCCCAATGCTTTGTTTTGAAAGATTCTCTTCGTCCTCCAGTTCCTTCCTTTCATCCTCTTATTCCTTAGTCTAACCGCTCCAGTGGATCGTGAATCTCGTTTTGTAATTTTAATGAAGTGTGAACGTTCTTTGCTGAACTCTTAGGGTGGAGGAGCATCTTCTCCAAGAATTACATCTTTGAGGCTCCGGGAACGTGATTCAAATACTTTCCTTTCTTCTTGTACAATTTACCTGGTGATTGTGCAAACACGAGTTTAATAATCTTCATCATTGCTCAAACTTTCTTAAAAGAAACGACATTAAGCACATCAATGGCATCTTATACCTCTGTCAATGCTCAACTGATATCTTACCAACCTAGAGACTGCAATCTTGCTAACAGTCATCACCTTTCTCAACTACAGTTTTTAGCTCTGCAGGAAGAACTTTCCCAAACTCTGTAATCGAATAAAAGGATAGGAAAGAAAATGATTTAAAAAAAAAAAGTAATTAAAAGAATGAAATGTATGTTTGGGAGGATGTTAGAAGTTATGTTTTAAAATATTTTAAAAAAATATATATATTAAAATAATTTTTTATTTTTAACATCAACACATCAAAATAATTTTAAAATACTAAAAAAATAATAATTTTAATAAAAAAATTTAAATTTTAGACAAATAACATTTTTACCACAATACCAAATAAATCCAAAGACTAAATTTAATATTAATACAAATTAACAGGCAAATAATTTTTGGAAAGGCTATCGAGAATTTTATGGGCTAAGAGAAAGCAAAATAACAAAAAAATCATCAACTACATCTCCATCATAAACAGCACCCCACCACCATGAAAAGAACAATGCTCCACTTCCAATGCATTGTGGATGGCAGAATTTGATTATGAGTATGCATCAACCAAAAAGCATGGGTATCTCTTAGTTGGTAGCATATGCTACGCACGTACCATTCAATGTTTTTTTTTTAATTATTTTTAGATTTATTTGAATACCAAATCACTCTTTATTCAAAATATATAATTACAAAAAACCATATGAAAAAGATCTAAGTGCCCTTAACCGTAAGTTTTATTTATATTTCTATAGGTAATGTGGTTATTACTTTGTATTCAAATCACAAAAAGTCCTTAATCCTAGGTTTAATTATTTTACTCTTAAAGAGTATGTATGTCATTGCAGTGTTTATTTAAAATGTAGAAAAACTAATTTACCACTAATAATATGATCACTAATAATATCATAATAACAAATAAATCTGGTAAGTTGATATCAATTGGTTTAGATTCCTTCTATGATGGGTTTTCAATTTATCATATTCATTTTATTATTATAAAATAATTGAATTTCTATTTAATTTTTTAATTTTTTTCATTTAAATTAACAAAATTGATTGTACATGAGAATCAATGTTACAAAAAAAAAATTACAAACTTGACAAAAGATGAAGAGATTGTTTGATATTGTAATAGTGTTAGTTTTCAAAGTATTTTTTATTTAAAAATACATTAAAATAATATTTTTTTTATTTTAAATTTTTTATTTTTAATATTAGTTAATCAAAATAATATAAAAAGATCAAAAAAATATTAATTTAAAAAAAAGAAGCTCGAAGTCCCCAAAGAAAAAAAAGAGGTCATGGAAGAAAAGGGTAAAGAGAGGGAGAAATGTTTTTATTTTATTTTATTTTGTGACCAATATTCCATAAAGATGAATAAAACACTAACATACGATAGATAACAAACCATTAGGACATGTTCAAAACTCACTTCAACCAGACCATTTGCATAAAAAATAAAAACACAACTGTTGTGTAACGGTACATTTGACTCCTCGATCTTCCAAGGCCAACAACTAGTTATAGTGTAACGGTAAATGAGCTTCTAGAATCATGCAATTGATGACATATTTCAAGGACAACCATATTAAACTTAAAAACCCTAATCTTTGTCGGAGAAGTCGGAGGTAAAAATGGAGTACAATGCGGGGTAATTTTAGCATGACATTACATTCACGTACATCACTGGGATAAGATATAACAATCATGAATATATTAATAAACAATTAGTGTTTGTTATATCCCATTATCGCCTACTTTTCAGCTAATAATTTGTTTGAAAATATATAATTATTTTTTAAAAAGAAAAATTATATCAAAATACATCTAAATAATATTTTTTTATTTTTTAAAATCAATTTAACAATCCAAAACATATGAAAAATTTATTTTTTTACAGAAAATAACCACGTTTCCGAACATTGTATGAAATGTGATTTCTCTAATATCAACACATTCATCCAAAAACAGAAATGAGGCAACATGCATCGCAAGATAGAACCGCCAAATATCATAATAACGGATGGATCGCCAAATATCATAATAATGGATGAGATGATCGTCGACGAATGATTATGTGCCGGAAAATAATTCTTACTCGTACAAACCCATCTCTTGAGGTACAATCCTTGAGCCTTGATAATGCTGGCCAAACTTTCTCATGTACAAGATTGCTTTAACCGGAAAGCCAGCACATAAACACTGCGGCCGTTGGGTCGACCATTGCTATTTCACCATGCACATGTCTAACCAAAAGCTACCGAAGGAAAGCAATGCTAAATTGAAATTGAACCCACAGAGCTGTTAATAGAATGGAAATAAGAATCGACAAAGTTTTCCTGTTTTTAACTGTTACACTAAAATCGTGTATGATTAGAGGTATCTCTAGATGGGTAGTTTCAGAAAACTAATACTTCATAATAAAAAGCTTGCTTTGTCAATAACTGAATCAAAACTTGCCACTTCAGGAAACAGCAGTTCACAACAGATGGGAATAAAATCCAAAACTGAAGGATGGGATGAAAGATGAGTGTTATAGACTCCAAAATATTCTAAAAAAGATGGGGAAAATCTAAAGAAATAAAACATATTTCTGCTGTAAAATAACGGAACCAGAAGAAAAGTCTGCTCAATGATCACCAGGGACTGTCTTGATAATATCAGAATCACCTATTCCACAAAGAAAAGAGCCACGTTCAGGCAACTGTCGATGGCATCTACCAATAGAAAATATCAAGTTCAAAACATAATAATTTTTTTAATGTATTACCTGCATCAATAATGCTCAGGCAAGATACACGGAAATACTTGCCACAAGCAGTTCCCAAGTCGACATTATCTGTAAAAAGAAAAAAGTACAAGAATAAAGCCAGGTAAAGACAGTTCAGTTTCAAAATCATTAGTTTGGGTGTCATGCAAGAACCATGTAGGAAAACTCCAGTATTCTTGGTGCACGCACAGTTCAGCACAAAACCTTCTTAAATGAAGCCATACTGACAAATTGACAATCCCATTATGATTTGAGTGTTTTAAAAAAATGGAAAAAACATATGAAAATGGAAATGAAAATGGAAATGAAAATGGTATAAACTCTAATTTGTTACATTCAATTTGACCATGGACTTAACTTTAAATGGATCCTGCACCAAGTGTTGGTTACTCCTAGAGTTCTTCACAAAAATATGCAAAACCTAGGTAACTATATGCATGAACTAGCTACTGTATGGCTGCGCAACAAGACCAAAAAAATTAAAGGCAAACAGTCCATAACAAGATCTACAGATGATTAAATTGGTCAACATGTCATCTCAAAGCTATCTGTGCAAGTTTACTAACATAGATTGTCTAGGCCTGTAACTTCAGATTGTAGTAAGTTTAAGACAATATGTTCCATGTATCCAATAAGAACTTCTTAGAACTCTTAAGTGTCTAACAATGAGACTACAATGGCTGCACTGGCTGAAAGTGTGGTAACAATCGAGTCAATCAAATTCAAAGTTTTAAACATGGTCACGGTTGCAAAACCTTTTTTAAGCAAAAAAAATTGCGGGAATACACAGACACAAAGGGCATACATGGCTACCAGTACTAGACCAAAACCATTTTCTATCAAAACCTGACCGATACTAGAGGAGATGCTGAATCTAGAACACATAAAACTCATAGAAGGAAACACTTACTTCCATTATAATGATGAACCCCAACCTTTGCAAGCATAGCATAATACTCAATCTCAGATTTCCTCAAAGGTGGGCAATTGTTTGATAATAAAATCAATTTTCCTGCATCATGAACAATTGCCAAATAACCTCAAATTAAACAGAAAAGACATCAAAAATCAAAATTAAGATCTTAAACATGGAAATTAAACCTTGTAATAAGAAAAAAAGAAAACACCTTTAGAGTTCCTTAGAGTTTTAAGCACAGTTTTGTAACCAAGAGTGTACTTTCCACTCTTCATCACCAAAGCCAATCTGTTGTTGATGCTCTCATGGGTCTTCTTCTATAATATTCATACCAACAAAACAAAACGCAGAAAACAGATAAAAAAATTAATACATTATTCGAGATTCTCAATGAAACAAGTAAATAAAAGGAATTAAAAAAAAAAAGAGTAAGGGATTTACAGTTTTCTTTGCCGTCACCATTTCGATGTTGTTTGGCTAGTTTTCCTGGAATAGAAAATTAGGTTAAAATGGTCGAATTTCTGTTATTGAAATGCTAAGAAAGTGTAATAATGGGCTTACAGTGGTTAGGGTTTATTGCGATTGAGAGCCTGAAGCAGAAAGACAAACACCAGAAGCTTGGCGGCAGTTATAGAGAGCAGGAAGTAGGGTTTGTGTGTTTTTTAGGTTATAAACGGCTTGCTTACCCGTGTGCAGGTCACGTGTGTTGATTATTGCTTCAATCTGTTTAGTCCTCAAAGAGAAACTTAGTTCAATTATATCCCTATAGCTTTACCAATTGCGGGAAGTTGTGTTTAAGAAAATCAATAGGCTATAGCAAAAATTGGGTCCCAATCATCATGATGTATAATATAATATCAATAATATGGTTATTCAAGTGAAAAATATGATTGTAAGGTGAAACTAAGATGTATTAACATGATTCTTTAATTAATCTATTTTTAGATTAATCACTATATCAAGATTTTCAATTAATTATTTGTTATTAATTTCAACAATAAAAATAAATTACTCCGTTTTTTTTCCGGGGTTCAATGGGTATCATTCTCCTAATATTATTTATTAATAAATAAAAAATAAAATAATATATAAATGTATATATTATTTATCAAATATAAGAAATTTTTACGCATAAGATTGTGTTGGAATTCATAGTTCGGGTAATAAAATTATGTACACAGAGCATGAGAAGAAGACATGGAAGGATGAGTTGAACATCTTTCTGATTTTTTGTATAAATTCATTATTTATTGGATTTGGTTTGTATATTAGTACGAGTATAATGGCCTGTATGTGCAGTGCCAGCTTTATTTGTATTCTCTTAATGATCCATGATATTGTGGTTCTAAAAAACACAAAAAATTGAAGTGAAAAATCTTGTGCATTACATAATTATATATTTACCATGAATCGCACTAGGATTTTCTAAAATATATGTTTATTTGTGAATGTGATTGCGATTATTTTTTAAAATATATTTTTTATAAAATATATTAAAATAATATTTTTTTTAATTTAAAAAAATTATTTTTGATATTAGTACATCAAAATAATATTAAAAAATTAAAAAATATTAATTTGAAACAAAAAAAATTAAAATTTTTAAAAACACTTCTAAAACATAATACCAAACATGACCTAAAGTTGTATTTGGCATGACAATATAGCAATAATTCTTATTTAAAATATTTTTTATTTGAAAATATATTAATATATATATATATTAAAAATTATTTTTAATATCAGCACATTAAAAATAATTTAAAAATAAAAAATATTAATTTTAAATAAAAAAACATGATTTTTACAGTATTTCCAAACACTATCTAAAAAGCTAGATAGAAGGAAAAGGGAAGAGAGGGAGGGGGAGAGGGCTGCAAGAGAGTTTGAGAGAAAAATGGGCAAACTATAGAGACAGAAAGAAAGAGAAGGGTGATTGCGGAAGGAAAAGAAATTAAGTGCTGGTTTGGTATTATGATTAAATATTTTTTTTGTTAAAATTTGAATTTTTTTAAATTAATATTTTTAAATTATTTAATATACTGATAATAAAAATAAAATTTTTTAAAAAAATACATTCTAATATATATATATATATATATAAAAAGTTCCTTTCATTTGATCCAATCAATTTCAAGCTTAGAACCCAAACCGAAAACTAGATCAACGAAATTAAGTTTTCTAATTATTTAATTTATTTTTTATATATTTCCTAGTTTAACTAGTTTTTCTGGCTTTTTTGCCCACCCCCAACTCATCTCATAGGCCTCTGTAGCAACAAGTGCGTGAACAATGATTGCTACATGGTTTTGGGGACGAGATACAGAGTTTCTGTTAACTAGCGGTATATCAGCGCTCCAGGGTCAGGGCGTTACGAGAAGGAAAGCATACAGCACTGAAACATTGCTGCAATGTGTTGTGCTTGTAACTGCTATATTGCGCACTGAAACATGCCTGGAAGACCATGAATGATAAAACTAACACCTTCGATGCTAAAGATGCGATCACTGCAGTCACAGATCATAGACTTACTATTTGCAAATGGCTAATCACTTAGACATTTAAGCTGCAATTGGAAACAAATACTACCACATAGTATATACCCTCTTGATCTCTCTCATTTTATATGCATCCACAAGACATTTCTGGGAACCAACCTGCTACCCTAACCAATTCGCATGGTATTACAAAATACATCTCTCCCAAACATGCAGACCATTTACACAGAAAAACCTTCAGAATCCTACATAAGGAACTGGATAGAGTGTCGATGCAAGGAATGTAGATCCAACCGATTTATGATAGGGAAGTTTCTTGTTCAGAAGAAAAACAAGATTTGTCCACACGAAGATCATTCCACTCATAGAGAGCGCTCTCAATTCAAAAGTTTCTAATGCTAAAAAAAAAGTTAAAAAAAAAGCTTAAGCTTTAACATCAAGCAGCCTTCCAGAAAACCAAATCCAGCAACGAACCACCCCTCTGCTTGGCTGGACAATTCCTTCCAACAAGCAACACCTGCAGACCTGCAAAGAGGCAATTATGTGATTCTATCTTACCATTATCTAACATGATCCTAAGAGCAGCCAGGGATGTAAATAATAGCCCAGTCCCTATTGCTTGGTGTTTTTTCCACGTTCTGCAAGTTTTGCTGCAACTTGCTCTTCCAATAACGGTAAGTAATAGATTCGAGGAGCTGTTTTGGTTTTCCGGAAGAGGTCATCCAGAGTGACAATGGGTGGGTCATGCTTCTCAGGAAGTGGAGGTGGTGGAGGAAGATCAAGTCGTTCCCTGGCATGTGGTGGGTTAGATAGTGGTGGAGGAGGTGGAAGGGAAGGTGGGGGTGGAAGTTGCTGCCTGGCAACCTGCTGACGAGGAGAGGGTTGTGGCTGCAGGATGGGAAGAGCAGGTGCAGCAGCACTAGGAGTAACAGGTGTAGATGGAGACTGAGGAGGAGCATCCACCCGCATTTTCACTTCCTGAGGATCAACAAACTCGGCCACTAAAAGGCGTCCACCATTTGGCGGCCATTGTAGGTTATAAACAGCATTCCGTGTCTCTGTGGCTTCTTCCACAGATGAATACTGCACAAACAAAAGTGTTCAGAAACCTGGTAGATTCCAAGTAGTGCTGAGAACCCCTAAAAAAATAAAAAGACAGTACATGTATGCTGTTGTCCCAAAGAAAGAGTTTTCACATTTAAACATTTCCAGTCCAGATAAGGAGGGAGAGAGAGAGAGAGACAGAGACAGAGACATGTCTTACCGTAACATAGCAATGGGTTTTGATATGATCCATCCAAAAACTTGTGACAGTCCCAGTTTTGCCCAGGAGTTCTTGGACAGCCTTCAGAGTAAAAGGACGCAGAAAACGATCAATTCTGAGAGAATTGGTCAAAGGTTTTTGTGATGGTGGAACTGCCAGATAAAAATGATAGAACGAAATGTGTCAGATGTTAAATGAATTGTCCCTGGAAACACTTATATTCCAACTAAAAGAAAATTAACTCACCAACACGTTCCTTGGGTGTCTCCTCACTAACAGAGGATTCAGAACGTGAGAAGTTGCGTCTCAAAGGAGCAGGCTGAAACCCATCCTTAGGTGTGGTGGTGGGTGTCAAATTTGAGCTTTGCTGTTCAGGAACCTTGATGTTCTCAGAATTCCATCTGCGTTGCCGCTTCAAAGGTTCCAAGTTTCCAGCAATTTCTTGATCTACAAACAACTCAAATGAAATATATTGAGAAACTGAGTTATCATGCTTACTCACGAACTATTAACTTAACAGCAGAAAGGGAAGATGAATCGAGAACAGATTTCCAAGCACAACTGCTCAAGAGGCAGTCATCATACAGAGCCAAATAGCCACACTAATTTTTCAAAGCGCAACTTTCAGAAGATCTGATGAAAGGCATAAAATCACTCAACAAATATAAAATCAAGGCAGTCAAGGCAATGTGATATAATAAATCAAAAAGACATGCCAAGGCCTGGGGATAAGCTCAAAGAAGCACTAGTGAAACCAGATGTTAATGTTTCCAAAAGGTCTTGTAAAACCAGTTCCTCCAGACTTGCATAGCTGGTAAAGAAAACCAGAGAAACTGCAGGCTGTTTTTATCCATTCACAATTTCCTTTTTTTCTGTTTATTTTTCAATTTGGAAGCAACTTCGGATGTGGAGACTAAAGATTTTTGAAGATCTAAAATGATAAAAAAGGATCAAATAAAAAAATTGAACCAAAAAAAGAAATAAAATAAGAGTTGTATAACTTATCACAATAGTTTTAAGAGAATTTGTGAGGCTGTGAGCTGGAAAAGAATGGATAGTCATGAAATTACAGACATGAATTCACAACCTTCATTTGGGATTGTCTTACAGGCAAACCCAAATCATTACAGTTTCGCATGTCTTGGACATAATCAAAAAAATTATGTGGTGACAAGGATCCCAGGGAACCACATTTTCCTTATTTCCACATACACTCTGGAGACAGCATGCCTAATCCATTTCGCCAAGTGAGGAAAATTTCAAATTATCTACTAAATTGCAATGAGCAATATTATATAAATTGAAAGTATAAAATCTCAATTATTTCCTACTTCCAAAATTAGATCAGTCCTGCAAATATTTATCAAACTACATGGTCTTTTAAAGGAAACTATTAGTAAAGACACAAATACATGGAAGCAACTTCTGTGCAAGTAAAATAACCAGACCTCTGAATCACATCTGGTCATCAATAACTATTGAAATTGAAAGGCATAAATACATCATAATCACAAAACCCAGGTGGCAACACCATGTAAAGGAGCACCAGTCAAGTCCAGAACATATGACAGTCAAAAATAAATTTATAAAGAACAAATCTTACCGTTAAATTTTCTTTTCTCCACAGGCACAACTGGATGAACCTTATTCTCAACATAGACTTCCTTATGATCAGTAGATAAGTCCTTCCCAGCAACACCAACAAGATTCTCCTCCTTCACAACAGGCCTTTCTTTTTTCTTTTCACTCCCATCACCCGCTTCATCAGAATTATACTTTGAATCAATTTGCTTACTTTCTAAAACATCTTCCTCCATGGAGTCATCACCAGAACTCCTGTCTAAATTCAACTTTTCCGAGTACCCCACATCAACACTATCATTATTCTTGCTCATATATGCATTTGTACCACTGCTGTCATCTTTCTCTTCAACAGATTCCCTCTTCTCTTGTGGCTCTTCAACATCCATTGGATGTGATTCACCACCAACTGGGACAACATTACTGAATGATGGTTCCACCATCTCTGGCTTAACTTTATCTAGTTCTAATTTCACATTACCAGCAATTATATTATCCTTTAGTTCAATCTTTTCATTAATTGATACAGAATCAGTAGAAATAGAATCAGATTTTGCTTGAAACCCTAAACTAGGGCTGACCTCAGATACCTGGTTGTCTGGAGCAGAAGAGTCAAGCGTGGCATCCTCGTCTGGAGACTTCAAACTCTCATTCTCCAGCTGGGGCTTTAAACCCTCATTCTCCAGCTGGATATTTGAGTTCCCATTTGCCTCCTGTGTTCCAGAATTTTGCACATCTTGCCCCCTCAACGCTACTTCTGGCAACACACTCTTGGCAACAGTAATACTGGTTTCCATAGTAGTTGCATGAACATTGAGATCCTCTTCTTTCCTAGAAGAATCAATACCACCCATTTGTACCTCTTCTTGAAGTTCTCCTGTATCCATGGCTTTCACACTCAATGCTATTTCTGACACCACACTCTCGGTAACAGTAACACTGGTCTCCACAGTAGTTGAGTGAACATTGAGATCCTCATCTGTCCTAGAAGAATCAATACCACCCTTTTGGAACTCTTCTTGAAGTTCTCCTACACCCATGGCTTTCACACTCTCATTGGTGCCAAACTGAATCATAACATTATCCACCTTCTCATCTCTATTAGCAGCATCATCCATAACATCTTTAACCGTCTCAGCAACAACTGGTACTGCCTCTTCCATTTTCACCCCTAATATAGGTGGGTTCTCTAAATGAACACCATTATCCACATCCACCACAACCTTCGCAGCATTCTCCTGCTCGCTGCGTAGTGCTTCCTCACTTTCCCTCTCCATGCGAAGTGCTTCATCATTTTCCATCTCAACACGAAGTGCGTCATCCAACCTTCTAATCAAATCATCCTTCAAACCATTGGTTTTCAATCTCCGCCTTTTAAGCTCTTCTTTTAACTCAGTAACCTTCCACTGGTCTATGGGTTTTGTTCCAAGAACTGGATATGGTGAAGACATGATTTCCAACTAGAATTGCCCTCAAATCCTGAATAAAACACAAAAGTCACCATACATTTTGCAACTTGAACAACATCTCAAAACTTTACTACAATTTTTCAAAAATAAAAGGGCATCGTATCAGTAAATTCAACACAGTTTCAACCCCAGAAACTAAAAATTTACCAAATTCACTCGACCAACAATTAGCCGAAAACCTAGATTCAACAACACAAACCCAAAAATTCAAAGTAAAAAAAGCGCGTTAAAAAAGTCATTTCAGAATCCAAATGCTCTCATCATCCAGAACCCATCTTCCAAAAAAATCCCAAAACAAAGGAAACCCTCACAATAAAAAAAAAATCACTGCATCACAAAAATTTTCAAATTTCACAATGTGTAAAGTTCTAAATAGAATAAAAAGAACAAGTGCACACATTATATGAGCCAAAACAAGAAGAAGAAAATGAGAGACAACTTACAGAAACAATTTCTTGGCTGCACTCGCAATAGAAACGGATACGTAAAACCTTAAATTTCAGAGCACAAAAGCCACCATTAGATATTACAAAACCCAACAAAGAGACGGCAATTATCAGCGATTCAATTTGTTCTCCTGAAACAGAAAGACCAAAACAAAAGGCAGAAAACTAAAACATGAAAAAAGACAAAGAAACAAATTTACAAAAACTCTAAAATGTAAAGCAGAGAAAAAGAACAGTTCTTTTTTTTTTCCTTCTTCGTTGGGGAGAGAGAGAGAGAGAGAGAAGGTAATTTAGGGTTTTGGTTTTCTTATCGAGAAATAATAGGGAAGGATGAGGGCGTTTGGTGCTAGAAATAGTGGCGTAGATTTTGCTGGTCAAATACCGGTCTTGCCCCTAACGAGCAGGGGATTCTTTCTTGTCTCACGAGCGGTGCTCGTGGTCAGTTACGGGAGCTGCTAAGAGCGTGCGTGATGTGGCTGGCGCTCTGGCATGTACCTTATTAAAAGATCTGCGTGCCGGAATTGCCTTCAACCAGTATTTTAAAAAAAACTTAATTTTTTTAATTTTTAAATTATTTTATCTGTAATAAAAAAAATATTATTTTAATAATTTTTTATAACAAGAACTGAATACGGTAAAGACATGACTTCCAACTAGAATTGCCCTCAAAATCCTGAATAAAGTACAAAAGTCAACATACATTTTGCAACTTTACTACAATTTTGCAAAAATAAAAGGCCATCTGTAAATTTAGCACAATTTCAAAGCCAGAAACTAAAAACGAAAACTATAAAATTATTATTTTAATATATTTTTAAATAAATAATATTTTAAAAAATAATATCACCGGGTATCAAAGAAGTGACAGATTTTAATAATAATAATAATAACAACAATCATAATATATAATATCACCCTCTTCCTGAAGGTCCTGGATTCTGACTCTCTTTCAGTCTCGTCCGTACGAACTAACCTGAGAAAACACAACTGTTTCTGGTTTCTTGGTGGATATGTGGTGGAAGAACATGTGAGAACTCAACAATGGCCGTACATGCAAGTGATGGGGATCAATGAACAAAAAAATTAAGCAATAAAGAAAAAAACTGTAAGAGAAAGAAGCTAAAAATTAAAAGCGAAAAAAGAGAAAAAACCAGAAAAGAAAAGAAAGGAGGTTGAAAGAAAACATAAAACTCTGTAATTTTTATTCAATTCATCAAAAACTATCTCACAAAATAAAATAAAATAAAATAAAAATAATATAATCCTCCAACATTCAATTATCTGGCTCAACTCATTAATTAAAACAATATAATATAAATAATTCAAATAAATAAAATAAAACAATAAAATCTTGCCACAAATAAGAATCCCGGGAATGTGCATATTAAAGCCGTCTCCTGGATAGCGATTTCTGTGATGTGCTGTGAGTATCTGAAGAGACAGAGGACATTATAATTGGAGCTGCCCCACATACTTGGGAACACAGGTGCATCCCTTTAGCACTTGGTTACAATTAAAATAGCTGCATTTCATCATGAAACATGAGTTCCCACAATCGAAAACCTATCCATTAGTTCTCTTCTGTAACTCACCATTACATCTCAAAGACAGAAAAGAGGACACTGAAAGGGAAAAGGTCATCTTATAATCCTAGAGAAAATAGATAGATGTTGAGAGTGGATGCCATCAACCAAACACGAGACCATCTTGAAACTGCAATTTCGAGACACCACAGGCCTTCTTGTATATTGCTCCATTTTCACCACCATGGTTCAACTTCATATTGTTGTTGTCTCATCGATTTGTAAGAATGGCTCTATCTACTCTACTCGCTTTCATCCTCACTTTCCTGAAAGTTCAAATGATTCCTATTCCTTTCTCGTGGTGGAAGCCCATCTTGGGAATCATAAGAAGAGCCTTCAGTTTCACTTGTTTCACCTCCTGTGGCAGCATAAACAGATATTATAGGGTCGGGGTGAGATCGTAATTTGCACGCTATACTCAGCATCCTGAGAAAAATAATATGTTTTCCTCAGCCAGATTCCAAGCATTAAGATTCACATTAATGAAAACGACCACAGTAATAACACCTACCTGGTAAAAAATAATAACACAAGCTGGGTCCATTGGAAAACACGCAAATGGATTCATGGAAGCTAAGGAGCACATACATTAAACTTGATCACATAATGTATTCTAAAATTTAGAATATTTTGAGAAGAACACGTTAGGCTTGCATTACTTGCAACCATTCCTTGCCTACGTTAAAATAGGAGTTCCAGCAGCAAGGTACCTCACTATATATATGGTCACGTGGTATATCGGGCCCAACATTGAGTAAATAATGATAATTTGTTTCTAAGTAAATCAAAGAGAATTCACAAAGAAGCAAAAGAAGGATTTAAACTGGTTTCACAAAATGCAAGACCAGAAGCAAATGTCTTGAAAATTAAGTGAAAGTAATGAATTAGATTAGTTAATGGTTCAGATCAATGAATGAACGTTTTGCGATCTACTTAAGCTGATTATAAGTTGCAAGAGAGAAATATTTGATCTTATGTTGCCAATGGCTGATGGCATTGAAGCAAAACAGTAATAGAGCAACTGATTGGGGAGGTATCTGGGATTAGTTTAGGGCGGACAAGTGCTTTGGCAATGTAATCAGAGGTCAGTGTTAAAACCCAGCCTCTACAAAGTGATATAATTTAAGTTACCCGTCAAGAAACATAGGAAAATCTAAAACAAAACTTTTGTTGGCATGGAAAGAACAAATTGATAGTATAAATAAAACTAAATTACTGTTTAAATTGCTGACTGACTCACAAGGTCCATAACAGCAAATCCATTATCCCAATTTTGCAGGATATATACTTCAGATAAAAACACCACACTGCTTTTACTGGTGACAATAAAACTACATTAGAAATGTGTTCGCTTCATTTCAGAAAAACAAAATATATTGCAGTTGCTTTTATAATGTGAAAAGAGATTTTCTTGGTAACACACATATATTACCTTTAGCGTCAGACGCAGCCTTTGGAACCTAGTTTTGTTGAGAAAGCCAAGCATTTTGGACAGAAATGATTTCAGCACTGTTTCATTCTGAGAATGCTTTTAGAAGTTCTCTGCACAAGGAAGTTGAAACAATGTGAAGTACAAATAGCAGGAAAGATTATGACCAATTAAAACATCAGTTCAAACGTTTCACTGTAACTGCATCCTTCGTGTGTTTCATTAAACGAGAATGTGTACATGTCACGCCATTTGTAGGATTATCTTCATTAAGCTCAAGTATAAAATGGTTGCACTCTTAAAGGAAGAGTTTATGTCTTTGCAGCAGTTTACAACAACAATTATACTATTCAATTGGACATCCAGAAAAAATCCTTTCTTTCTCAAAAACGAATTGACTACAGAATCACCAGGTATTCCTAGCAGGGATTTGAGACTCAACAGAAGGATATTCCAACTTTTCTCCCAAAGTAAATTTAAAAGCCATTACACGAAGTAAATTTAAGAGCCATTACAAGAATTCTACACATGTTTTCCATGTTTTTTAAAGAGCAGGTAGAAAATTAAACAGTACTTTAAGGAGTTGGAACCTACAACCACATTAACCACCATAAAGGCTCCAATCAATCTTCATCATTCTAATGCATATTGCAGTTCACAACACATTATGTTTTTTACCCTTGCGGTTCTTGATGGAGTTTAACAATCTTTAGGCTACCTGTAAAGCGGCAGGAAGTGAAAACATATTTCAAACAAGCAAATTGAAAGTTAAGGATTTGTTTGATTCCTGTTTAAAGAAACTGTTTTCTGATTTGAAAACAGCTAAACGTTCCCTGCACTAGAAAACCTGTTTGCTGTTTGGCTGACTTTATGTCCAAAACAGTTGCTGTGTTTTGAATTTATTTTTTTATTATTATTATTTAGTTTTCAAAATAATTCCATTATATCCCCATCATAAAAAAAAACAAAAACAAAAACAAAAAAAAAACAATAAATTCTTGTGAACACTGTAAAAAATCCAAAAACTATTGTTTTCATTTTCAACATAAACTTTGCGAGAAAAACAGGAAACAGGAATCAACAAGGCCTTTAGATTTTATCAAGAATTAATGCCATTCTGGAGGAGAAGTTTTGTGCTATTCTTACAGCAGATGAGCATACATGCACAGGCATTTGGGGTAGTGCAATGCACGAACATCAATCATAGCTAACAACAAAAGATCCAATGCATAACTCTCAAGAATAAATCATAAGCTTTACTAAATTGTTTCCTCCTCTCAAAATGCATTAAGTAAGTCTCAAGAATCAAATCATTTTACCATTTGATGTTGTGGATGGTAAAAATGAGGAGATACTATCACAAAAAATTAATGGAAAAGAGAGAATGGGACTAGGGAATACCAGGGGAGCTTAAAGTTCGTGCAAGTAAGAATGAAAAGTGGCGCACAGGGTAGAATTGAAAACTAACCAAGCAGTGAGGATAAAAGATTTATACTTGTCAGTGATGTTATGCAATATGGTGACAAGAAAAGGCAATCAATTTATCTGTCATTTTATTGAAGTTCATAAATTTGTTACTAAATAGGAGTTTTTGTTCTTTTAGAATTTAGTATATTCTCTGCTTTGTAGCTCGTAATAACTAAGAGTTTAATATTCAGATAGAAGTTTTCTTCCTTTATCATCAGGGATTCCTGTTTCGCATTATAATTTAGGATTTTGGGTAGGCCTATATAAGCACATCATGTATTTTGAACAGCCATCTTGATAAATGAAATTCAAGTCTTGAAATTTCTTTGTTCTTGTGGATTCAAGAAGCAGTCCATGAAGATTTCAAGGGCAAAGCCTAGTGGATTCTAGGTTCTCTATCCTTACTCTTAACTCCTTTTGCCGGTTTTACATTAATTGATATTGGTGCTGCATCAATTAATATCATAGCTTAACCTCAATTCAAACACTAAACAATTTCTCAAACCTTGACCCATAAACTTAGAACAAGGAATTATGCTTTATGGGCTTTTTTTATGGTTGTTTAGGATCTAAATCAAGTCAAACTGTGATATCAACAGATGTTGGACCAATATCAATTGATATAGAATAGATTAAAAGGATTGAGACCTAGAATTCACTAGGCTAAACCTTTGAAACCACAAGTGGCGCTTCTTCAATCACCGAGAAACTATGCTCTTAAAGTCACAAGAGCAAAGACATTTCATTCAGAAAAATGGAGAATACATGGTGTGTGCTTACATGGGTATACAGAAAAACTGTAAACTTTAATACAAAATAGGATAGACTGAATTCTTCAATAACATAAAAATTCCTATATAGAAACAAAATGACAAATATATTGAGGGAGACTTTTTTTCTTCTAGTGAATCAATGAGTGGTATTACTGGTTGCGTTGAGAGTTTATGATTGTCTGAGTGGATTTATTAGAAAATTTGTCTTTTAGATGAAATGCACTAATAATACATCCAATTGAGGAATTGATGGGTATTTATCTAGGAAAGGGGAGGTTTCACCAATGAATGAGTTTTGAGGTTGACCAGTATAATATGCACAGATGGGATAGGTATAGACCATTCACATATTGAAAAGCACATTAGGTTCAAAAAAAAAAAAAAGGGTGACTTGCATTGTGGATGACACATGGTTGAGATTTGAGCCTCCTCAAGCAATTCTAAACTCAAATCATGGTTGAGATATTGTAAGTTCAATGTCTGATCTTGCAATAACAACAAGAACTATCAAACAAAAGCCCGTGTAAAATTGCATTTACAGGAGTCCAATAATTGAAAATGTTCATAACCAAACAATACCCATTCAATAAATTTTGTTAAAACAGATTATAAGGGTAATGCATAAATATAAGAACCAAAAAGAGTTGAACAAAAATAATAGCATAGAAGTTAATTCCATATAGAATTTCAGAGGAAGTTGTACCATATTATTAAAACCGCAGATAATGCCTCAGCACAGAATAGCTGACAAGGTCGACCATAATTTACTGGATTTGCTGCAACAGCCATGGTGCTGCAATTTAAAACAATTTTTCTTCAAATTCATAGAGAAGTTCCTAGTAAGAAAAAAAAATTGGTTGGAACTAAGGACAAATGATGTATTCAAGATAAATAGATGCAACATTGTCAAGAAGTGAATATATAAAATATAAACAATAAAAAGATGTATAATCATTTGTGATACAATTGATAATAGTGCCCATGAAATCAGATTCTCCAAACATACCCATGAGCAATCCACGACAACGAATCCCTTCCTCTCGATCCAGCTATAATCTTCCCTGGAGACGCAGTGACTCCCAACAGGACTGCAAACAGAGAAATGATAAGAAAAATACAGAACCGTAATGCCCAGGTTCCGCATAATCCTAGAGAGCTCTCTGATGAACCACAACAGTAGGTGCTCCCGCAGTATGCTTAGCTTTAGTTTTGGATGTCTAAAAGAAATGTGGTATCTATGGAATCCTTTGAATCCACCACAACCTAGTCCTCAGTAGTTGGGACTTGCCACACCAGGACAGGCCAAATCCATTTGCCCTAAGAGCCGTAACTGATTATTTGAGGCAGCGGCACATGCCTTGTCTCATGGACGGAAGAAATTCTCAAGCACTGCGAGGGCAGGAGTCAAACTAAGGACCTGGCACATCCGGAGACAACTCCTTATCACTTCAGCCATTTATACGTATTCACAATTTGATTCTTTTACATAATTATAATTCTTCTATGTATGCAGAAAAAATCAATTGCTCCAAACAAACACTGCTAGCCACACCAACCTCTCCGTCCTTCCAAAAACCATCATGTCGTGAAGAAGCTCATAAAAGGTCTAGGCACATGGGCTTTTCTAAAAGGCCCAGGCGCCCGGCCACCTTTTCTTATTTTTTATTTTATCTTTTGTATTACTTTTTTTAATTTTTTTATTGGTTTTTAAATTTTATTTTTAATTTTTTTATAGGTTTTTTATTTTATTTTACTCTTTAGAATTTTATTAATTTTTAATTAAAATTTAAAATTATTTTTGAATTTTTTATTTGTGCATTTTTCTTTGTTAAGATATATGCTTTTTAAATAACAGTTTAATAGAATCACATGAATAAGCTTTTAAATACAAATAAAATGTTGCAATAATATTAAAGAGGAAGTGGTTAAAAAATATCTATTTGACATGGCTGAAACCTCATCTAACTATATATATAAAAGACATGCTGACTAAAATTTAAAAAAAATAAATAATATTTTTTTATACATAAAAATATAAGTAGATTGTGAGAAATCTTATGATAGTGTTATTAAACTCGGTCCAATAAATCAACCTCGAAATCTTCTAACATGACTTCTTGCATGACCTTTGTTTTAAATTAAATAATATGAGAATTGTCGTAAAATGAAACTGTTAATTTGATGAGTCTAAATATAACACAACCAACTGATAAAAATATTATTTAGCTTTTAAAAATCTTATGAAGACATTCTTTTTTTATATTTATTGAAATGGGAACATATTAGATCAACTCTGGTGAACTTAGATTAATTATCAAACTCGCAACTCGAATTATGTGGATAACCACAATACGCTAACTTAGGTAGCTAATAATCTCTTTTCTTTTCTTTTCTCGCCTAATCTCTCATATTAGGTTTCCATTTAGCTCGAGTAGGATAAAAAATAGATTAAATTAAAGATTTATTAGAAAATCATAAATTAAATTGAACGAAAAGGGCTTGGGCTCAGGTGGAATGAATTTTGAAACTCAATTAAAAAGTTATTATAAAATGAGGGACTAAGTTGTATCTTGGTGAGGATTTCATTTTAAAGTGGCATGTGTTTAAGAAGAAGGTCTGATATAGCTTTAATAATCATTTCTTCTTCTATTTCTCTTCCTCATTTCTTTATCTCTCCATTTGATTCATGTGCATGGCTTCTTCTCTAAAATATAAAGATATGTTTTTTTTTAATTTCAATTATTTAGAAAATAAAAAATTCAAATTATTTTTCACTGTATCAAGCATTAACTCAATTTTAAACCAATCATTATTGATACGAAGAAAACTCTTCATGCAAAGCTAATTAAATAAAATTATCAAAGCCCAAATCCCAATTTGACCAACTATAAAAGGATGTAATTAGAAACAAAATATGGTAATGAAAAAAAAGGAAAAAAGCCTAAATCTCAATCCAATTAATTGTGAAAGGATCTTATTAAAAATAATGATAACGAGGAAGGAAAAAAAAGAAAAAGAAAAAGAAAACAAAATAAAAGAAAAGCAGTGATTGAGCAGTAAAAAACAATAAAATACCTTGACTAAATGACATGTTACTTGTAATAAATTTATTCTTAAATTTATTTGTGAGTTTCTTTTAAAATAAAAGATTCATGTAAAAGATTTATGAGTTTCCAAGCTATTTGTATTTGCAAAAATGTTGTGAAATCCAAATTATTCATTTGAAATATTTAAGTTTTAAAAATACTGATTGTAAATTTTTTTATTAAAACAATTAAAATCTTTATAGATTTTCAATTTCATAACACAGTTGAAAGTTCAAGAAAAAAAAAATTATTAAAGCAATTAAAATCTTTATAGATTTTCAATTTTATAAAACAGTTGAAAGCAATTGAACCAATCATTTAAATTGTTCTTAGCTTCTCCAAGTTGATCAGGTTATATTAGGTTAATTTCTATATGGCTTTAAAATTATTTTCTATCACAAAAAGAATTAGCAACTCCTAAATATTTGTTGCACGAAAAAAATATTAATTTAACCCACAATATAGTTCAAGTCAATGATCTAGCTAACATGAACAAAATGGTGAGGAGGTTATATTGTGTAAAATGCACTTTAACTCCTCTCACTTTATTTTATTCATATTTTGTTTGGGTGATTTGATTCCGAAATTAAAGGACAATTGCTTTCAATTTGTTAATGAAAAGCAAGATTGAAAGTTAACTTTGGTCTTTTTGTTTTTTCAATTGATAAATTTTGTATCCCTATAGTTTTTTTAAATTTAATTTTAGTTCAAAAGTTTATTTATTTTTACTTTATAGTTCATTGTTTGATAGATAAGAGAGAAAGTGAGAGTTGCAAGATTCCAATTGTACAAAAACAAATCTCAATCGACATTAATTTTGATCACCAATATGATCAATCTTGGTATTATCATTCTCATCAAATATGTTCTTTTATCCTAAAATTGTATAGAAAAGTAAATATGATATTAGAAAGTTTTTGAGTCTCAAGATAATTTCTTATTTTTGGATTGATTTTTAAGTTATGTAAAGGCATGAAGAGGTTCACTTGGATTTTTGGTATATTGTTGATTGAAAAATAATTGAAAATAGATTTTTGAATCTAAAAAACCTCTGACTTGATTTTATGATGACCATTTAGTTGTCTAAATCTTAGTTGTAGGCAATGCGTTGCTTGTAATTTTTTAAAAACAAATGCTAGGTAAATAACGTGTTGTTTAATTAGTTTTCGTAAAAAAAATTCTCCAAGATACACAAGATTAGAAATATTTTTATTGAGTTCTAGATGCATTGAGCCTTGGCTAATAGCCCACACACTTAACTTGCTTTTTTTTTCATACATATACATATATATATATATATATTAGTCCCTTAAACTAAAAAAATTAAACATTTTATAATTTTTTATTTGAAGGTCTATTTTTTTATTTAACTTGAAAAACATATCTTTTTGTTATTTAACTTTTAAAAAGTCAGTCAATATTTATTATCCAGTCCTACATGCCTTACTATGTTTGTTTGTTTGTTTGTTTTTAATGCATTTTTAGTCTGTTAAACTTTTTATCAAAAATTCATCATTTGTTATTTAAAAACCTTTTTTTATTTAACTTTTAATAAACGAATCTTTTTGTTATTTGACTTTAAAAATTAAGTCTATTTTTGTTATTTTAATCCTAAGTGCCTGTTTTATTTTATTTATTTATTTTGATAAAAAGTTGTGCCCTAATAATTGTCATATAATTAAATAAATGAAAAATAATTCCATTAATTAAAACTTATTAAATCAAGAGGGGTGTATCACCTAAATTGTAGATGTGATGTGTTAACTTGAGTCTGCTTGAATTATTTTATTTTATTTTTAATTAATTTTGTTGTCAATATTTCAATGGCTTTAGAAAAAAAAATAGGATATATGGTTCTTCTAGGAAAAGATCTAAACTTTTAAAAATAATATTCCTTATCTAGTATTATGGTTATTAGAAATTTTAATTAATCTTTAGAAATTTGTGGTAAAGAACTAATTATAATATAAAAAATATATTATTACCTTAAAGCATCCAAAGGTAAGTTGAATTGCTAGCCCTTTTTTAAATTCCTAATAATTTGTAATACATAATCTATTAATAATTCATTTACATGATAATAATGGTCTATTACAATGAATTAAGTCATAACTGTTAGTTTAAATTTAACAATTTTAAGGTTTGATCAATTTTATCACTTCCAATTACTTGATAAATTGACAAATCTAAAATAAACCCTTTCAAATCACAACCTAAGTCATATTAATTAATGACTTGATGAACCCAACATATAACATAGAAAAGTTATATAAATCTTAATAAGATTTACTTGTTTTATGATATTTAGATTCACTTTGTAATATTTATTAAATGAGGTTCTAACTCTAGTCTTAAAATATCTAAGCAGTATTATTTTAGATTAATTTAATTAAAAGTAAAATGCAATAGTACTGATATTAATATTTTTGATTTTTGTTATTAATTAATATTATACTAAAAAAATTATTGTTAAACAAATCAAAGGGATACATCAATCTCCTTCAAAATAAAAACTCAATATGTGCTAATTATATCAAATATTATGAGTGACTAATAAAATATTTTTTCTATAATTTTAAACAAATAATATTTTTGAAGGATTTTAAAACAAGCATTAGTTGAAGGAAAAACAAAATGAGCTTTATTCTACTGTTAACATGTACTAAAAGATACCTCTCATGTTTATTGGATAATATGAGGTGATATAGTCCATTCTAAATCTTTTTACAATAAAATAAGTATTATAATACATAAAAATTATTAAAAATATAAATAAAAACAATACAAAAAATAATAATAATATATTTTATATTCATATTTTTTTATGTTTTTATTTTTTATATGTTAAACCACTTTTATCATAAACAAAAAAATTTCACAATTTAAAAATATATAACACATTAAAACTAAGATTTTAAAAACCATGTCAACACATTAAAATTCTCAATTAAAAATAACATAAACAAATAAATTTCACAATTCAAAAGAAAATATCAATGCACATAAAATTTTACAAATTATAAATATATATTGACATAGGTTAAAATTCACATCTTTAAATAATACATACAATATCATCCCATGTCTAAACATTTTTTTAAAAACAATATTAAATACATCTTTTTATAATTTTTTTTGTTAGTATCATTAACGTGCATGGTGGCTGGGCTGTAATAATTTATATAAGTGTAATTTAGTTTGGTTTTTATTTTTTTATTAAATTTTATTTTCAATTTTATCTTTCAATTTTAAATAATATTTATATCAAAATTAGTCTTTAATTTTTTAATTTTTATTTTTTTAGATTCTTTGTTGATTTTTTTATAATTTAAGATTTTACTTTGTTATCTTTTAATTTTTTCTTGAAAAAAATTTATATGGAGTAGAAATTTAGTAAAAATATATTTTAGAATGTGGTTATGATTTTTTAAAATATTTTTTATTTAAAAATATATTAAAATATTTTTTATTTTTAAAATTATTTTTTATACCAGTATATTAAAATAATTTAAAAATATTACTTTAAAGTAAAAAAATATATAATTTTAAAATATAAAAACAATCAGAATGTAATTCACTGAACATTACACGTTGGAGTTCTTTTTTTTTAAATAAACCCGCAGACAGTATAGCTCTTTCTCGTGGAGACATCAATTGGAAGAAGGAGATCATTTCATCTTCAATCCAATCCAAAACGATTTCTTCCTTTCAAATCCAATGCTAACATGACTTAAAACCCCAAAACCCCATCTGAAAATCTAAGCTTTCTTTACCACTGGCATTTTTTTCCCAGTCATTTTATCGAGCACTTACACTCTAATAGAATATAAGTCTCAAGAACAATGCTTCGAAGGTATGGCCTTCACATTTTATGCTTTAGTCACTCACCTTACACTATTTACTTGTAAAAATGATTTCTGTGATCACTTTTGGGTTTTTTCTTGCTGTATAATAACCGGAAAACTTTGATTTGCTGATCGAGCTTCAATGCCGTTTTCTCTTCTCTCCTCTCCTCTCTCTCTTGCGTTGTCTCGCAGGTTCCTTTTGGAGTTATCAAGTCGTCGTCAATCACTAAGCAGGATACCGAGGCAGATTACTTCTCAGGCATGTTTCTTTGCTAACAAATTGTAAATTTTGCAATTATATATTTGATAGTCTTGTTTTTAGATTTGAGATAATTCATTCTAAATCCGAGCAAATACTTGAGAGTGGAGTTTATCTTGAACCCAGAATTTATTTTCCGACTTTTTATTGATATCATACAAATTCAATTTATTAAGCTTATGATATGGCACCACAAGTCTCGAATGTTGATTTTTCTTTTTGTCTATATCTCACTTGCTTGTCTGTGCCTGACCTCATAATTTCCCCTTTTTATTATCGAGTTAGTGTTATTCTGTAAATATATACTTCTATTTTTAGCTAACATCTTGATTTTTGGTAAATGATTGTTGCTGAAGCTAATGTCTAGTTTGCTGTTATTGGGTTCTTTTCTGTGGTGTAATTTCAGCGTGTGGCCCCCTTCCTTTCTTCAAGGAAGGAATTCTCAACCACTTTACAGAAGAATGCATCCCCAAACGGTGATCAGAATGATAAATCAGAGAGGACGGGTTCACTTTTAGCAAAAGGCTTGGGTGCAGCTCTTGTTGTTGGGACATGTTATTATGTAGGCTGGGTAGACCCATTTATTGAATTAATTGGTAAAAAGAAGCAAGTTTATGTTAACTCGGGTGGGGATGGCATTGATCATGAAGATGTGACAGCCATGAGTGAAGAGGCTAATAAATTAAGCCATTTTATAGAGGAGGCTGCACAAAAGGTTCAAACTCAGACAGATCTTCCTAATGTTGAAACCAAGAAGGACAAGGTTGAAATTCGTATAGATGTTCCCCATGTTGAAACTGAGCAGAAGGTTGAAACTCCTTCAGATCTTCCTTATGTTGAAACTGAGCAGAAGGCTGAAACTCTAAATAAAACAGAACCTGATAATCAGTACCAGGTGGACCATGGGACAATCTCTGTTGAGGAGGGGCATGAACCAAATTTTTCTCAATGTATAGGTTCTGAAGGCAGTCTTAGCGTGGAAAGCCCAGAGTTGAAAACTACTGAAGAATCAAATGAGGGAACTCAAGTTACAGAAGTACAACCTCAGGATGCAACTGTTCCTGTAGAGAGGGAAATAAAAGCAGTACAAACTCAGAATGTTACTTCAGAAGACAGATCTGAGGTACTCTTGATAGTAATTGCTACTAATAATTTGTAATTCATGTTGCTTTGGAGTGTAAACTACGCTGGAAGCATACTGTAGAAGTTCTTAGCTGTAGATAGTTTACTAGTACCCTCTGTATTAATTACCTTTGGACAGTCTCTTGTGTTCAATTTCTAGGAAAAAAAGAGAGGCTAAAATACAAAACAGGAGAGCAAGATAACAAGAATAGAATTTCTACTGTATGCATGTCTATATATATATTCTTTATGTTAAGCTATGGTCATTTTATTTCTTTCTTGTCTAGCCTATGAAGCCTTCATAAGGAGGCTCTTTCAATAGGGAGACAGCTAAAAACCACTGTTAGATTTCTATTTTTATCCTCCGTAACATATTAGAAAGGCATTCACTGTGCATATGATGGTGATGCTGGTGTTGCTAGCTGTTATACTTGTTTTACGTACCATAGAAATGAATTTTTAAAACGTACTTTGTTCTCTATGTTTGTTGTGCTGTTCTGGACAGCTTTAAAATCTGTTTTGGTATCTCTTTACAGCAGGCTGCCTTTGGTGAAGATGTAGGAACATCAAGTCTACTTGATTCATACCATCTTGATGACAAAGCTGAAAAGAACACTGCAACAGAGGGCCTTGGAGAACAGGTTGCTACATTTCTATCATGTGCATGTTTTTGTGATTGAGGCATGTACTTGCTTAACTGAGATTCTTTGGAACTACAGGCTATTGTTAGTGCCATAGAAGAACTGAATGAGGGTTACCTAACTAAAGATGGAAAGTTAGTTATGGATTTTCTCGAAGCAATTCATGCAGCTGAAAAGAGGCAAGCTGATTTGGATGCCCTTGCTTTTGCTGAAGAAAAAAGAGCTCTGAAGGTATTGCTGTTGCATACTTTGTAGCATGGGCATTTCTTGATTAATGACTACTGCATGTACTTTTCTTTCATTATCTATTTGCACTTATCCTTTGCTCTCTTTCAGGAGAAGTATGAAAAAGAACTGAGTGATTTAAGGGCTAGGGAACTTATGCACGCAGAAAAGGCAGCAATATTGGATAAGGTTGTACAGATTATGGTCTTCTTTTCATGTCTGTAGCATTGTAACAAGAGAGTTAATAGAGTATAGTTATGGTTGGAGATAAGCTATCTGTTTAGGCAAATTCTGCAGCCCCCTTCCTCCAATATAGTGCCACCTGTGACTAGATGACAACTTCTACAATTTCAGGAAATAAAAAGAGAGAGAGCCAAAGCTGCAGCTGCAATCAAGACACTTCAAGAAAGGATGGAGGAAAAAATTAGGGTGGAGCTTGAACAGAAGGTTTGCATATGTTTTTCCTCTATAAGATTCTGTACCATATGCGTGGATTTGATAACGCTTTACTCAAGTTGCAAACATTTTAAATGCAGGAAAATGAAACGGAAATGAAGCTGCAAAAGTTGAAGGAGCTTGCAAAAGCAGAGTTGTTGGCTGCAAGTGCACGGGAGAAGGCAGCACAGATTGAAAAGATGACTGAAGCAAATCTCAATGTATGGTAACTCCTGGAAATTGATGGTCTTAGTTATCATATGTTAGTTCATGGTTTAAAATTCTCCCTTTTTAATGGAAATTTCAATTGTTCAGAAGAAAAATATTTGGTATGCATTTCTGATGAATTGTTTTCTTAAATTTGGGAAATGTTTAGTGGGATGAAGAATGAAAAACATGGTGATTGTTAGTCAGATGTGCCATATACCTGATACAAGGATGCTGATGCACATAAAACTTCAAATCCATTTAAATCTTGTATACGAGGTATAGATAAAAGCATTTACCATGAGGATTATACCAGAGATGATATTCAAACTAGTTATTTTCTCTAGTAACCACAGGTTGCAAATTAGGTTTTCATGTTTTGTTCTTTATATGTGTGTTTGTCTTTTTGACATTGAGACTAAAATTATATCATCCATGTTCCTGAAGAAATTCCATGCGTTTAATAAGTACATGTAAAACCACAAACAAAATTCAGTCACGCTTCAAACCCTACCAAAATATGTATTTAATAAGGACAAAAACTTGCCTTTCAGAATGCAAAGGAACAGATGAACGAAACCTGTTAAGTTATGGCATCGATTGCATTTGCAATCCTGGTCCCCAGATCAGCACACTACTTTCCAACTTGACTAGTTATTGCCAAGCCTTTCATTTCTCACTGAGGATTCATGATCTGCCTCAATGACAGTAGGCATGACCTTCCTGAGATTTTACTTCCCTGTCTTGGCAGTGGCCATCACCAAACCCCCAGCACAAGCAGATGGCAAGCAGTGCAAGCTGCCCCCTACTTCCCTTAACTAAGATGGTGTGCAGATTATTAACACTAGTGTTGTTGGCACAATTCTGCATTTGGGTATTCCTCTGCCATGAGAGTTTCAGGATAATTGTGCTTAGCACTTGTAAAATCCATATCCACAAAGATAAACTATATTTCCTCTCAAGGCTTCGTGTAATATAGACAGTAGCTGACCACAAGCATATTTTTTGCCCACTAGAAGTCTTTAAACTTCTTTAGTTGTTTGGAAAAGTTAAATTGTGAATCTTAAGCCTAAATGTTTCCACAAGAAGAGTGTGTATGCTTGTTCACTAGTATTTCACAGCTATTAGCATGTGTTAACATCTTTCACTTGTTGGCATTTTAGCACCTTGGAAGTTTCTATTATGCAAATTGTTTGGTGATAATTCTTCTTGTTTTTACAGATAAATGCCTTGTGCATGGCATTCTATGCACGATCTGAAGAGGCTCGTCAAGTTCACTCTGTTCACAAGCTTGCTCTTGTAAGGATTTCTTGTTCTTTTCTTCCTTTCAATTTTTTTTTCAGGATACTAATGTTCACTCAGTCTTGTGTGCGGGCGCTTGTGTTATACTTGTGCCTTTCTGATATCAATGTTTACCTAGTTAGCAAAATGATGTACTACATGCACATGTTACAGGGAGCGCTTGCATTAGAAGATGCACTTTACAGGGGACTACCGATTCAGCAAGAGCTAGATGCTTTAAACACGTATATTGAGGGCATTGATAAGGACTCACTTTTACTTCTGGTTCTATCAAACCTTCCTGAAGAAACAAAGCACCATGGTCCTGATACTCTATTGGAATTGAATCAGAAGGCAAGTCACTTGCTGGTCCATTTGTTAGCATGTGCTAGTAAATGGTGTAATCCAGTTGTGCAGATTGAATGATGTCATTTCATGATCTCTTATTGAACTTAGGTTTACGAGTATTATCTTTGGCAGATTACAAATTGCATGCCATTCTGCTTATAATCAATTCATTTTTATTGAAGTGGTAGTATGTAGTCCAATATGAATTCCAACTTCCACTTGTATGATGATAATGCTTGAATGTCTTTGCTTTTATTCTATAGAAAGCCCTAATGTCACGGAAGCTGGCAGCTAAGTGTTTCTGTTTCTTTTTTTTTCCAAGATCATTTATCGATCTTCATTTTCTCCAGTTCAATGTCATGAAAGGGAATCTAAGACATTATATTTTGATCCCACCTGGTGGTGGCGGCATCTTGGCTCACGCTTTGGCACATGTTGCATCCTGGTTGAGGGTAGGCAAATACGAGATCTATCTGAAAAACTTTTTGTATTTGTCACTTACTACTACTGTTCGTGAACCGTCTCTTTTTATCCAACTAGCTTGGAACTAAACCATCCTGATTTGTCTTTGGTACAGTTCAAAGAAGTCGAACCCTCTGGTGACGGTATTGAATCTATTATTAGTAGAGTTGAGGGTTTCCTTGCTGAGGGAAAGCTTGCTGAAGCAGCAGATGCTCTCCAAAAAGGTGTCCAAGGCAGCCAGGCAGAAGAGATAGCTGGTGATTGGGTGAGGCGAGCAAGGAATAGAGCTATCACAGAGCAAGCTCTAACTGTACTCCAGTCGTATGCTACCTGCATCGGCCTTACTCAATGATGTTTTTGTCTTTTCCAATCTTTACGCACAAAAGAGAAGAGAGAATGGTTGTCCTATTCAGCAGCTTATATTTAGAAGAGCCTTCAAGGGTTGTGAGCGAAACCCAAAAATGTGTAGATCCATACCCCCACATGAATAAAATTTTGTTTCTTTCCCGCTTGAACACTGTTGGTTTTCTAACATGGTGTGTTTACTACTACCATGTAGTAGTACTAAACAATTTGTAAGGGATAAGAACCCGACTACAGCCTCTGTCTGGGATGGATAAACTTTATTTATTTTTGGGATGGATAAAATTTATTTATTTGTTTAAAATTACTTTTTTATATTATTAGATTATTTTAACGTGCGTTGATGTTAAAAAATATTTTAAAAATAATAATTATTATAAGTAAAAAAACAGCTGACAAGAAGCAGGATGTTTTGCCCGTGTACCTTGTGGGCAGTGGCTGTTGAGCTTGATATAGTTTTGGCTGATTCTTTGAAAAGTGTGCTCCCGAAGTACAAAACAAGAGTGCATTTTACTCCTTTTCATTCCCAACAAGCCGTTTGGTATCATGGTTGTAACTGCATTTTGTTCCAACAACAATTTATAATTGTTTAATAAATATTTGAAATACAGATTTTAAAGATGAGTTTTACTAGAAATTAAGTTTACACTGTCGGTTTTGTAAAGTAGAAAATTGCTGTTTTTCAATTCACTTTTGCCCACCTGCCGCCAAGGGAAAGAAAATCTCAAGGGACCCCCCAATTTGTTGTTTGCTTCCCTTCTTCTCAGGTCAAGGAGGAGTTATTCTTTGGCAATCATATCATTTGCACACTGCCAAGCAGATTCATCTGGCAATATTCACATGATCGGTGTGACGGATTACGGTTTATATAAACTGTAATGACATTGTTTACATGGATAGCGTTTATTAAACCATGTTTGATTAAGAAAATATATTTTATTTAAAAATTAATATTTAATAAAATTATATAAATTAAAAAGATATTGTATAATGATGTAAGATTTGTAGAATTTAATCATAATTTTAATTTTAATAATATTTTATCTGATTTTATTGTACGTTTAAAAACTATAGTTTTTATTATATAAATTTCATACGTGATGAAATTATAAATAAATTAATAAAATAATTAAAAATATTTGATATAAAATATTATTTATTTAACAATATAATGGTAATAATTTAATTTATAATATATAAATTAAAATCATCAATATCAATATGAATATAAGTCATTTTTAGTTATTTTGAAAAGTATATTTAACCAAATATATTAAATTATTTTTTATTTAATTTTAATTTTAATTATAATTTTAATCAAATATATATAAATATTAAATTAATTTTAATAAAAAATAATTTTTTTAAAATCAAATTAAAGTTACCAAAAAGTATAAAATACAGAAACATTGTTTTAGTTGTTTGATGGTGAGGGGACTTTCCACTTCTTCTTTTGAATTACGACATGTTTTTTTAATGTATAATTCTCCTCCTTGTCCGTGTGCTGGAAAGATCCTGACATGTGTTCCCAAAGAAACTTAAATTTGATGTCTGAAATTTTCTGTTATCGCTGTTTTCTCCATCGTTTCTTTGTTTTACGGCGTGTAATCCGTCAGGTCAGGTTAGATTTCATTCTTCAGCGGTGGTTTAAGGTAATGTAATTTTTATATTTTTAAATTATTTAATGAGTGCGATATATTGATATTAAAAATAATTTTTTAATATATTTTTAAATAAAAATATTTTAAAAATCAATCCTCGTCAATATTTATGGGACATTATAAAGTGGGAATTGATCTGTCGGCATCAGTAGGCGGACATCTCCTCGGACTCATGTGAATGGGGTTTAGAAACGGTTCCTGATTTGGAAGTAGTTGAGCCATTGCTATCCTCCTTGTACAAATAAATAAGATGATCCAATCCACTTAATTATTTTTCTCATCGTCTAAACCATATGTTTCAATGGCTTATTATCGAAATCAAATTATATAATTTTGAGTCCGCTGCCCCTTTTAGGGTGCGTTTAAAAAGTAGTTTTGAAATTTTTTATTTTTAAAACTTTTTTTATAATTTAAATTATTTTGATGTGATAATGTTAAAAATAAATTTTAAAGAATAAAAAATTATTTTAATATATTCTTAAATAAAATATAATTTGATAAATAATCTCAATCATAATTCTAAACACTGATTCAGGTAATGTTGCTGTGTAAAAATTTAATTTTTTATTAAAAATTAATTTATATATGTATATTTTAGATTGTTTTGATGCCCAAATTTTAAAAATTATCTTTTAAAAATAATTTTTTTAATATATTTCAATATAAAAAATATTTTTTAAAAAATATAATCACACTCTCAACTATACTCTAAAAGCATATTTGGTAGTATGGTTGTTATTTATTTTCAAAGTGTTTTTTACTCAAAAAAGTATGTTAATAATTTTATTTTATTTTTTTTAAATTATTTTTAAAACCAGTATATCAAAATAATTTAAAAATATATTAATTAAAAAAATAAAAATTTCAAACTTTTTTTAAAATTATTTTTAAACGTATTACCATACGTCCTCTAAATCATGACACTATGGACAGGAAGGAAGAATGGTAAAATAAAGAAAAAGGACAGCTTGTGTTGCCTGATAAAATATCCGGTAAGGTAAGCCACAGCTTGCAAATGATTCTGACGGGCTGTTCTGAATTTGGAACATGGAAGTAGATCTGTCTCTGTTGTTTATCATTTCAATTTTATTTTATTTTTCTAAAAATAGGGGGACAGCTTGAAAGTTCGGTTCTTTACATTTTATGAGAATTGCACATGAAGAAACATGCCCTGCTAACTACCAGGAGCCTTTAATCAGTCTCAAACACAACTTAATCATCGCCGTCGTCGTCATGATAATAATCATGATTATGATTATGATTATGATTATAATTATGATTATAATTATAATTATAATTATAATTATAATTATGTTGTTGTTCCGATCTTGTTCCATTTTTTTGAGGGTTAACAGTTCCTATCATAACTGGTGAGAAATCAGCTTCCATTATAATAAAATGATTTTTCTTTTGTCCAATAAAAAATAAAGATCTTATTTAAGATTACCCGTAGTTGTTATTCTTTAAAATAATTTATAATGTGAATATATTAAAAAATATTTTTAAAAATTTATTTTTAATATCAGTATATAAAAATCAAAACTATTTTTTAAATTAAAAAAATTTCAATAAAAAATTAATAATTTTCAAAACTATTTTTTAAATACAAAATTAAACACGTACTCGTTTTAGTGAGGGGTCTATAAAGCAACAAATCGAAGCTATTTTCGTGTTGAAACAAGTTAAAAAATCAAAGTCTTCAGTGGCTGGTGTTGAGTCCAAATCATTTCCCTCATATGAAATGAAATAAAAAAAAAAAAAACTAAATATTGCATCGATTCTATCTTTAAATAAAATGAATTAGCTTTATCTTTTCCTTCTTAGGCAAATCCACTGACTTATTTTCTTCCTTCCCTGTGATCTTTCGTTCTATAAAATCGTATTAATCAATCCTAAACATTAATTATTCAAATACACCAGTTTTTTGTTCGAAGAAATATAAAACAAGAAATAATATTGAATTAAAAAAGATTATCAAGTGAATTTGGTATTTTACTAAAGAGATATTGGTTTACTGAAAAAATAATTTAATTTTTTTAAAGTCAGCAATGGTGCATTGAAGAGTTATTTACATTCAAATTTCCCTACAGAAAACTAAAAAGATATAAAGAAAAAAAAAAAGAAAAATCGAGATGGTTAGCAAGAGTTCTGAGGTTTGCAGAGGGCACGAAAGTCATTTTACCAGGACTGAAGCTAGCTGATGGTTTTAGTTAGAGGCCACAGGAATTATTAAATTACAAAATCATCCTCATTAGGTGTATCCTTCTGTCCAGAATGCTTCATTGCCTTCCACCCAATTTTTTATTTAAAAAATCGAACATTATTTTATGCCAACTAAGAGAGAGAGGGGGGGGGGGGGGGNTGTTTTCCAGTTTTGGCTCGGCTTGGCTACGCTAGGCTAAGGTTGCTTTTCTTGTCATTTTCTTTTACCCTTTATTTTTTAATCTTTTTTTCAATTTAAAAAAAGGCAAGAAGATTTAAATGGAAGAAGTGACGAGCCGCAATTGCTGGCAATCATTTTCGTGTTATAGAAAGGACCATGATGAATTCATCATTGAACAGTGAAATACAGATGTGAGCAGCAACTTCGTATCTAGAATATACTAAGGCCAGTTAGTCCCACAATGTTTTCATTAAAAAAAAAAATTAATTATTATTTTTATATTTTAATATCTACTATCAAAAATAAATTTTAAAAAATTAAAACAGTATATTATTTAAATATATTAAAAAAATATTTTAAAAAACATTATCTACCACACTTACAAATAGATACTAATCATTTTTCTCAACCTTTTATTTTTATTCCAAGTTATAAAAATTTGTAATTTAGTGTTCTCTTCAGGATATAAATTATTTCATAAATAACCAAATTGTTTTAATTTGAGCTCATGCATCTTTGATTAAAACAAAACATAAATAATTTAATATAATAAATCTTTTTTTAAAATCAATTAAGATTTTTTTCTAATTTATTTAATTTAGTTTTTAATTAAGTTTTAAACTTTAATTTTTTTCAATCTAGTTCCTAAAAATGCTTGGTATAGTCCTGTTGTTGCGTTGTTTTTATAAATAGGTCATTAGTCTTGAATTTTATTTTTTAATTTAGCCTTCAAACCTCATATTTTTTGTAATTAAACTCCTGATTGCATTCAATAAAACTTGTAAAAGTTCTATTTAGTCTTTTAAAATTTTAAAATTTTCAATTAAATCTAAACTAGGCTTTCAAACATAATTTATTTTTAATTGAGTCCTTAATTGAATCTTTTCACCATTAGAAGTTTAATGAAGTCCTTAAACTTAATTAATTTTTTTAATTTTTTCTTAATTGACTTTTGAATAAGTCAATTAAACCTGTTAAAAATTTAATGAAGTCCTTAAATTTAATTAATTTTTTCAATTTTGATCAAGTTTTAATTTCAACCTTATTTTTTTTCTTTTTCTTTATTCCATCTTGTCAAAACATCATAATTTAGCTATTTTTCTGGTGTGTTGATCTTTTACAATTTTAAAACTTATCACTTTGTGTCCCAAAAATATTTTTGAGTTTTTAATAAAAAATATAGACTTTTAAAAAAACAAACACAGGGGTTTAAAATTGAGTTATGATAAATACAATCAACATTAATTATAAAAATAATTCAAATTAATTAATTCAAATAAATTGATTCAAGTTCTTGTTCTTATTACATAAAAGAAAAACTAATATATATATANAAATGAAAACAATAAAATAAAAAATGAAAACAGTAATAAAAAACCCAAATCACCTCCCAGCAGGTTGACCACTTATTTCCTAGCACCTTGTTCTCTTGTCTTATAGCACAAGGTAAAAGAAAAGGACTGTTCCCACAGCAGACAACCTAATGAACGCTAGCCCCTCCCATCCCCCACCCCCCCAAAATAAAATAAAATAAAATAAAATAAAGATAATAATAATAATAATAAGAAGAAAATCCGAAATATAAGCTGAGCCAAGCCACAAAGCAAATAGTAAAAATGAATCCAGGCAGGCTTGAGGCTGTCGGTGGTCACTCCCTCTCAACCTAACTGAAACCCCTCTCTCTCTCTCTCCCCACAGAGACAGAAGCCAACAACTGGAAACCTCACTCTCTCTCTCACTGTAAAAAACTGAAAATCATTTATTTTTTCTCTTAAAAATCTAAATGAAAATACTTTATTTTCTCTCTCTGGCAATCAAAATGCAATGCAGTGAAATGAAATGCCTTTTTATTATCTTCCCTTCTCTTCCACGATATCTTTAGATGCTCCTCCTCCTTTTCCTTTCTCTCTCTCGCTCTCTAGATGTGGGTGGGTCATGACTCACGAGTGAGCGATTGAATTCTTTGTTTGTCACCGCATTTTCGTTCCTTTGAAAAAATCTCTTAGACAATAGAGGTGCTGCTGCTGCTTGATCTACCCTTACTTCCATTTCATTTTCATTGAAAATCCGTTCTGTTTGGTTACTGATGGAAGAAAATCAGTCAAATTCATAATTTTCTGTCATTTACAACGGTGTTTTCAGTTGAAAGCGGAGTTAAAATTGATCTACTGTTAGAATTGAATTCAAGTTAATGAAGCAACTTAACTCAGTCAAGTTTAAATAAAATTAAAAATCAGTTTGATTTTGTGTAATTAGCAGTAGCATTAATTACGCTGACTGGCTTATTGACTGATCTGATTGATTGATATTTTGCAGGGGAGTTTGATGCATTGATTGTGCAAACAAGCAAGATCTGGAGATAGATTCATTCTTTCGCTAATTTTTTCGAGGGGAAAAGGGAAAAAAAAAAGAAGAAAAAAGATGGCGGCTACACTTGCTTGGAGGTTATCTGCTACCAATGGCAGCAGCCTTGCCACTGCTGATCTGGTAATCGATTGTTTCATTATATTAAAATTATGAGATATTTCATGTAAATTTTTATCGAAATTAGTGTGCGAGCCTCTGGATCTCATTCATACTCCACATGATACGTATGTCTTGTGTTTGGTTCTGTTAGTTGAGGTTTAAATGTATCCTATGGTGTTTTCGGTTTTCGTTTTAGAAATGCCAGTTACTTCAACGATTTTTTTATTTATTTTTTAATGTGCATTGCAATAATACTATTATCTGCATGTACATTTGTTCCTCTAAGATATGAACTGTTAATATTTCTTTGACGAGCGCCCCTTTCCCGCCTCTGGTTTCGAATCTCAAAATATATTGGCTATACTTTTAGTTTATATGCGTGTGTTTGGTTAAATATTAATTAACACTCATTTCACAATTGCAGGAAAAAAATGGCGATCTAAAAATCCAAGATTCGGAGCCACCAACTCCCCATTCAGTTATGAAGATGGGTGTAAGGTGAGTTCAGAATTTATTCATTCAGCTGGCAAGGTTGATATCCTCCTGTGATTACCTGTATAGTTCTTCGAAGGGCAGTTTCTTTTTCTAATGCTTTTAATATCTACCATGGACATGCTATCCTTTGGTGAATAGTTTTTGTGCTGTATTGAGCACCACTATAGGTGCCTCATTCTTACGCTTTGTACTGATGCTAATACTTTTGTGTGGATCAGAGATTTGAGAATATGTTTTCCCAAAATGTCTTGAAGGGAACTGAGGACCTGCTTGTTGCATACACATGCTTTGCTTTGAGTTTTAATAATCAATAACCTTCTGGCACTTAATTTCTGAATTGATTTCCACTTAGGTGAACTATACAATTCTAGACCTGTTTCCACTGTTCCTAGATTGATTTTGGGCATACTTCCTTTAAACTGGAAAAAATGGTATATATAATGCGGGCAGATTTTTTTTTTTTAAAGATGGATGCTGCTAATAATTCTGCTTTCCAGATGCTCTTTTCTAAATCAGAAGTAAAGGGAAGTTCTTCTTTTGCAATTACTGGATATAATGAACAGGAATAGAGCTTTGTGCTTCTTCTATAAGAATGACTTCTCTAACTGATGCTGTATCTGTGCTTAAGTTGTTGTTCAACATTTTTTTTCATGTCATCCTATTCCAGATTTCTATTTTCCTCTGTGTTTGACTTTTCTAGCACTTTCAACTTGAAATATCCTTTTTTTGTTTGATTGTGCTGGTTCTCTTTTCTGGATATATTAATGACTGCTTTTTTCTTATAAGTTTCTGCAAGTTATTTCTGTTTCCCTGAAAATGAGGTCAACAAAGAGGGAGTTTCTCACAAAGCCTAATAGCAATGCAAATTGTTGCTCACTTTTCTTTCCTAAATTATTTTCAGAGACCGTACTAGTAGCATGGAGGATCCAGATGGCACACTAGCAAGTGTAGCACAATGCATTGAGCTGCTACGTCAGAGTTCCTCATCTGTACAAGAGAAAGAGTATGCATTGAGACAGTTGCGAGAACTTGTTGAGACACGTGAAAATGCATTCAGTGCTGTGGGATCTCACTCTCAAGCAGTTCCAGTGCTTGTTTCTCTTCTCCGGTCAGGATCACTGGTAGTGAAGATACAGGCAGCTACTGTCCTAGGTTCTCTCTGCAAGGAGAATGAACTAAGGGTAAAAGTCTTACTTGGAGGATGCATCCCGCCATTGCTTGGTCTCCTGAAGTCCACCTCCGCAGAAGGGCAAATTGCAGCGGCAAAGACAATATATGCTGTTTCCCAGGGTGGTGCTAAGGATCATGTTGGATCAAAAATTTTTTCAACTGAAGGAGTTGTGCCTGCACTCTGGGAGTTGCTTCGAAACGGGCTCAAGACAGGCAACTTAGTTGATAACTTGTTGACTGGAGCTTTAAAAAACCTCTCCAGCAGCACTGAGGGATTTTGGTCAGCTACAATACAAGCTGGAGGAGTGGATATACTAGTGAAGTTGCTCACAACAGGACAGTCAGACACACAAGCAAATGTGTGCTTTCTTCTTGCATGCATGATGATGCAAGATGCATCTATTTGTTTCAAGGTATTGGCTGCAGAGGCTACTAAACAGCTGCTCAAGCTGTTAGGACCTGGCAATGAAGCCTCTGTTAGAGCAGAAGCTGCAGGTGCCCTTAAGTCTCTTTCTGCACAGTGCAAAGATGCAAGACAAGAGATAGCTAAATCTAATGGCATTCCTGCTCTGATAAATGCGACAATAGCTCCTTCAAAAGAATTCATGCAGGGGGAGTATGCCCAAGCATTACAAGAAAATGCAATGTGTGCTCTTGCAAATATTTCTGGTGGCTTGTCATTTGTCATCTCAAGCCTTGGTCAAAGCCTTGAATCGTGCTCTTCACCTGCCCAGGCTGCTGACACTTTAGGAGCCTTGGCTTCAGCTCTGATGATATATGATAGTAAAGCTGAATCCACTAGGGCATCAGATCCTGTGGCTATTGAACAGACTTTAGTTAATCAGTTCAAGCCTCGTTTACCCTTTCTTGTGCAAGAACGTACCATAGAAGCATTAGCTAGTTTGTATGGGAATGCCATCCTCTCAGTTAAACTTGTGAATTCTGAAGCAAAACGGTTGCTTGTTGGTTTGATTACAATGGCTATCAATGAAGTTCAGGATGAGCTTGTAAGAGCTCTTCTCACACTTTGCAATAATGAAGGCAGTCTATGGCGTGCGCTTCAAGGGCGAGAAGGGGTCCAGCTATTGATATCTCTTCTTGGTCTTTCATCGGAACAGCAGCAGGAATGTGCAGTGGCATTGCTTTGCCTTCTATCTAATGAAAATGACGAAAGCAAGTGGGCCATCACTGCTGCTGGTGGTATACCTCCCCTTGTCCAAATTCTAGAGACAGGATCTGCAAAAGCCAAGGAAGATTCTGCTACAATCCTTAGGAACTTATGCAATCACAGTGAAGATATACGTGCATGTGTTGAAAGTGCTGATGCTGTTCCTGCGTTATTATGGCTACTGAAGAATGGGAGTCCCAATGGGAAAGAAATTGCAGCAAAGACTTTAAATCATTTGATCCATAAATCCGATACAGCAACTATTAGTCAGCTCACTGCATTGTTAACCAGTGATCTACCTGAATCAAAAGTGTATGTCCTGGATGCTCTAAGAAGTATGCTTTCTGTGGTTCCCTTGAGTGATGTACTACGGGATGGCAGTGCTGCAAATGACGCGATTGAGACAATGATTAAGATATTGAGCTCTACTAAAGAAGAGACTCAGGCCAAGTCTGCCTCTGCTTTGGCTGGAATTTTTGAAACCAGAAAGGATTTACGTGAAAGCAGCATTGCTGTTAAAACACTTTGGTCAGTCATGAAGTTGCTAAATGTTGAATCGGAAAACATCTTAGCAGAGTCATCTCATTGCCTTGCTTCAGTATTTCTTTCAATTAAAGAGAACCGGGAAGTGGCTGCTGTTGGTCGTGATGCATTGTCTCCTTTAATTGCACTTGCTAACTCTTTGACTTTGGAAGTAGCTGAACAGGCAACATGTGCTCTTGCAAATCTTATTTTGGATGGTGAAGTTTCAGAAAAAGCAATTCCAGATGAAATTATTGTGCCAGCGACTAGGGTTTTGTGTGAAGGAACAATTTCTGGGAAGACCCATGCAGCAGCTGCAATTGCTCGTCTCCTTCATTCTCGTAGAATTGATAATTCCATAACTGATTGTGTCAATCGTGCAGGAACAGTACTTGCATTAGTTTCTTTTCTAGAATCTGCAAGTGGTGGATCTGTTCCCACATCAGAGGCCCTAGCTGCACTTGCTATTCTGTCAAGGTCAGAAGGGACTAGCGGACACATCAAACCAGCATGGGCAGTTTTTGCTGAATTTCCAAAACGCATAACCCCAATAGTTTTGTTGATTGCAGATGCAACACCCTTGTTGCAGGATAAGGCTATTGAAATATTATCGAGACTTTGCCGAGATCAGCCTTTTGTTTTAGGAGAGGCAGTTGCTTGTGCCTCTGGATGTATACCTTCAGTGGCTAGAAGGGTGATCAATTCCACAAACCCAAAGGTCAAAATTGGAGGAGCTGCACTTCTTATTTGTGCTGCGAAAGTTAGTCATCAAAGAGTGGTGGAAGATCTTAACCAATCAAATTCATGTAGTCATCTTATTCAGTCACTTGTTACAATGCTTTGTTCTGCAGATGCTTCTCCTTCAGAAGACCTGGTTGATGATGACAAGGAGGTCATTAGCATCCACAGATATGCTAAAGAAGGTGAGAATGGTGAATCTCATAAAGGAACAGCAGTAATTTATGGTTATAACTTGGCTGTTTGGCTACTTTCGGTTCTTGCCTGCCATGATGAGAAAAGTAAAATTGTTATAATGGAGGCCGGAGCAGTTGAAGTCCTCACCAACAGAATCTCCAGTTGTTTTTCGCACTACAGTCAGGTATAACTTTTTGCCCACCGTAAACTGAAGGTATTACAGTGTCTCGTGCCATAAGCTCTCAATATCAATGAAAATCTTGATTTCTCTTAGAGTAATGCTGCAAATGAGCCTAGCCAAGCTTTGATATATTTAGAGTTCATCTAATTTTAGCAAATTTCAGGCTTGGCTTGTGCTTGTGGCCAGCCTAAGACTTGAAGCTCAAGCTTTTCTCCTTGTGTTGGTTTGAGTTTGACTTAGTAGATTGATAAATAAGCAAGTAAACAAGCTTACCTTGACCTTGGATTCATCATGAAAAATCATTCAATGAAGTGAACACTATTTTTTTATAAAGAAACTCAAACTCGTGTATCTCAAGTCAGAAATAAGTTTGATTAGATTTGATAATATAATAATTCTTATTTTATATACGCTAATTATTTAGCTGAACTAAGATTTGCTTATTAAACACATGCTTGTTTATGAATTTTAATGAATCTACATGCAAGCCTTTGGATGATGTGGCCCAACAAGCTTTATAACATGATCATGAACAAGCTGAGCTTCATCTAAATCAAATGTGGCTGTATTAACATGAGTTTCAAAATAAACTCGAGCTTGACTTGTTAATTTTAACGAATGAGCTTGAATGAGCCTATAACAAGCTAAGCTTCAAGAGGCTTTGCTCATTTGCATCCCTAGTCTGGACTTTGGAGGTAGAAGAATTATGAGATTTACATAAAAGAAAGAAAAAACATTATCATATTTCACATGCTACACAGCAGCGAAATCTTTTCTGCATTCTGATTGTTGTTAATCTTTGTTGCTTCTCTATGTTCACCTGTGCAGAGTGATTTTAGTGAAGACAGCAGCATATGGATTTGTGCTCTACTGCTAGCCATTCTGTTTCAAGATAGAGACATCATACGTGCACATGCAACCATGAAATCTATACCAGTACTTGCAAATTTGTTGAAGTCAGAGGAATATGCAGACAGATATTTTGCTGCACAGGCAATAGCCAGCCTAGTGTGTAATGGTAGTAGGGGAACTCTTCTGTCTGTTGCAAATTCTGGGGCAGCAGGTGGTCTTATCTCCTTACTTGGCTGTGCTGATGGTGATATATCTGATCTTCTGGAATTGTCTGAGCTGTTTGCTTTAGTGCGTTATCCGGACCAAGTTGCCCTAGAGAGGTTATTCAGAGTTGAAGACATTAGAGTTGGTGCCACATCTCGCAAAGCAATACCTGCTCTTGTTGATCTACTCAAACCAATTCCAGATCGTCCTGGGGCACCTTTTCTAGCATTAGGACTTCTAAATCAGCTTGCAAAAGACTGTCCACCAAATAAGACTGTTATGGTTGAATCAGGGGTTTTGGAGGCCCTGACTAAGTATCTTTCACTTGGTCCACAAGATGCAACCGAGGAAGCTGCAACTGATCTGTTAGGGATCCTATTTAATAGTGCTGAGATTCGGAGACATGAAGCTGCTTTTGGTGCTGTCAGTCAACTTGTTGCTGTCCTGCGCCTGGGTGGAAGAGCTGCAAGGTATAGTGCTGCTAAAGCATTGGAAAGCTTGTTTTCTGCTGATCACATCAGGAATGCAGACACTGCCCGACAAGCTGTCCAACCCTTGGTGGAAATTCTTAATACTGGTCTAGAGAAAGAGCAGCATGCTGCTATAGCTGCATTGGTTAGGTTATTGAGTGAAAACCCATCAAGAGCCCTTGCAGTTGCTGATGTTGAAATGAATGCAGTGGATGTACTTTGCAGGATCCTCTCGTCAAATTGCTCAATGGAGCTGAAGGGGGATGCTGCAGAGTTGTGCGGTGTTTTGTTTGGAAATACAAGAATCAGGTCTACAATGGCTGCAGCTCGCTGTGTTGAGCCTTTGGTCTCTCTCCTTGTAACTGAGTTCAGTCCTGCTCAGTATTCAGTTGTCTGTGCATTGGATAAACTTGTTGATGATGAACAACTGGCAGAACTAGTTGCTGCACATGGAGCAGTTATTCCTCTTGTTGGCCTTCTCCATGGTAGGAACTACATGCTTCATGAGGCTATCTCCAGAGCACTTGTGAAGTTGGGGAAAGACAGGCCTGCTTGTAAAATGGAAATGGTAAAAGCTGGAGTAATTGAAAGCATACTTGATATCCTCCATGAAGCACCAGATTTTCTCGGTGCAGCATTTGCAGAATTGCTCAGAATATTGACCAACAATGCTAGCATTGCCAAGGGGCCCTCTGCTGCAAAAGTGGTTGAACCCCTCTTCCTGCAGCTGATGAGACCAGAATTTGGGCCTGATGGACAACATAGTGCTTTACAGGTTCTAGTTAATATTCTGGAACATCCACAGTGCCGTGCAGATTATACCCTCACCTCTCACCAAACTATCGAGCCACTTATCCCCTTGCTTGATTCTCCAGCCCCAGCAGTGCAACAGCTGGCTGCTGAGCTCCTCTCACATCTGCTCATGGGAGAACATCTTCAGAAGGATCCAGTGACACAGCAAGTAATTGGTCCCCTTATACGGGTTCTTGGTTCTGGCATACACATCTTGCAGCAGAGAGCTGTAAAGGCTCTTGTTAGCATTGCACTAATATGGCCAAATGAAATTGCAAAAGAGGGTGGTGTGAGTGAGTTGTCCAAAGTTATATTGCAAGCTGATCCTTCTCTTCCCCATGCCTTGTGGGAATCTGCTGCTTCTGTTTTGGCTAGCATTTTACAGTTTAGTTCTGAATTTTATTTGGAAGTTCCAGTAGCTGTCTTGGTAAGGTTGCTCCGTTCTGGCTTAGAAAGCACTGTGGTTGGTGCATTGAATGCTCTTTTGGTGTTAGAAAGTGATGATGGAACTAGTGCTGAAGCTATGGCTGAAAGCGGTGCCATAGAGGCTCTTTTGGAACTTCTCAGAAGCCATCAGTGTGAGGAAACAGCTGCAAGGTTGCTTGAAGTACTACTTAACAATGTGAAAATTAGAGAATCAAAAGTTACTAAATCTGCAATATTGCCATTGTCACAATACCTCTTGGATCCCCAAACTCAAGCACAACAAGCAAGATTATTGGCAACTTTGGCACTTGGTGATCTATTCCAGAATGAGGGCCTCGCTCGAAGTACTGATGCTGTGTCAGCTTGTCGTGCTCTAGTCAATGTGCTTGAAGAGCAACCTACAGAAGAAATGAAAGTAGTAGCAATATGTGCTTTGCAAAACCTGGTAATGTATAGCCGATCCAATAAAAGAGCTGTTGCAGAGGCTGGTGGTGTTCAAGTTGTATTGGATGTAATTGGTTCAAGTGATCCCGATACATCTGTCCAGGCTGCAATGTTTGTTAAACTCCTCTTCTCCAATCACACCATTCAAGAGTATGCGTCCAGTGAAACAGTCAGAGCAATAACTGGTAAGTTTCTCTTCTCCCTGTGCACAGTTTGTATCTATTGGTTTTGTAGTGACAATTTTTCTTTCTAGTATTACTCTGTGGTTTGTAGTTTGGAATTTTATTCTAACATTTAGTTAACATAATCTCTGAGAAAGCTCTTAGATGACTTCCTCCAGGCCAAGTTTGGAGCTTAATTTAAGCAAACAAAAATCGAATAGATCTTCTCAGTAAAGTAAAAGCAGATGCAGAATTTGAATAGAAGCGGTATAGGATCTAATTGGCTCAAATGAATATACTTTCTAGTTCATATTTTGACTGGTGAAACAGAGCAGACATCTAAAGTGAGCTAACTTATCAAACTCTTACAGTAACTGTTGATAGATCACATGTAATGTTGAATCAGATTGTGTAACTACTTACTATTCTCTATACCATTAAGCAAAATAAGTGTAAATTATAAACTAGTCCCTCTAGTTTCAAAAAGTAATCAATTAATATGTTTTATATCTATTTGTAACTTAATCTTTTTTGTCCATTTTATTTTCTTTTCCTTTTTTTTAGAAAAAGGTAAAAAAAGGAAGTAGATGATATGGAAAGATTGATGAGAAAAGAAAATATTTTTTGAAACAAAGTAATATTAAATTAAGTATGGTGTACATTGGTCAAGGGGCTAATTAATTAGTTTTCGAAACTAGAGACTATGTAATTCATTTTGCAGAACTATAGAGACTATTTATAATTTATTCAGCAATAATAGTAACATTCTGATTGTTACCTAAAGCCATGTTGAACCAGAGGAGATGAACATTAACTTCTGTACGTTAGGGAAAATATTTTCTCATGTAGTAACCATTTCTTTATTCAAGCAACATGGCCATTTATTGTTCTTTTCTTGTAAGATGTGATAAGCAGTTGTGTGGTGGAGCAATCCTGGCCAGCGGCTAGGTTCGTTAGTATTTGGAAATTAGCTTACCTATTGGCTTTAGGATTGGGTTTGTCATACTTTGCCTGTCAATTGCTACTGGGGTGAATTTTCCTGCAGGGATATTATTTTGTTTTTACTTTTACCTAAACAACTTTCTGTGTGGTCTTGCAGCTGCTATTGAAAAGGATTTATGGGCCACTGGGACCGTGAATGAGGAGTATCTCAAAGCTCTGAATGCCCTTTTTAGCAACTTCCCAAGGTTGAGAGCCACCGAGCCTGCAACACTCAGCATACCCCATCTGGTTACATCTCTCAAGACAGGATCAGAAGCAACTCAAGAAGCTGCCTTGGATGCGCTTTTTCTTCTCAGGCAAGCTTGGTCAGCATGCCCAGCTGAAGTTTCAAGAGCTCAATCTATTGCTGCTGCAGATGCAATCCCCTTGTTGCAATACTTGATTCAGTCTGGCCCACCTCGATTTCAGGAGAAGGCTGAATTTCTGCTGCAGTGTTTGCCAGGGACACTCGTGGTTATTATCAAGCGTGGAAACAACATGAAGCAGTCGGTGGGGAACCCTAGTGTTTATTGCAAGATTACACTTGGAAGTACACCGCCAAGGCAAACTAAGGTAAGATGAATCAATCATCTTGTTTATTGTTTTGCGATGTTTATTTCTCCAATTTTCAGTTATTTTCAATGAAAAATAAAAAATAAAACAACAGGTAGTTTACATAATTGCATTATCCAATTCATTTATTCGGACTAGGGGTGTGCTCTGTTCAGTTCAAACTGAAAAACCGAGCTGAATTGTCATAATTTGGTCTGTTCAGTTTGTTATTCGTTTTTCATTTTGGGTCAGTTTGAAAACTAAACAAACTGAATTCTTTTTTCTTTCTTTCAAACCTTGAAATCAAAAAATTTCAAATTAAAAAATTCTATTTAAAAAAGAATTGTAAAACAAAAAAATTAAACTGAAAATTTTCAGTTCAATTCATTTTTCATAAATCCGGTTCGGTTCGGTTCTGTTTTTTTCAAAAGCTGAACCAAATAAAGCAAAATCCGACCGAACAAACTGTTTGCTCACAACTGATTCTGGCCACAAGTCACTATTTTCCATGTAAAAAAAATTCTCCCCCTATTTTTTTTTTTCTCTAGAAATTGCTATTTCAACTTCTCAAAATGAAAAATATTTGCGAGTTTTTCAGGTTGTATCAACTGGTCCCAATCCGGAGTTTGATGAGAGCTTTTCATGGTCCTTCGAGAGTCCTCCAAAAGGCCAAAAGCTTCACATCTCATGCAAAAATAAGAGTAAAATGGGGAAGGTAAATGAAATGATTTTCGATTTTGTTTTTGTGAGAAAAAAATCCAAAGAAGTAATTTAGATGCTTCCACGTTTTATCAGAGATATCTTCCCCCCTTCATATTGTCATGTAACCTATCTCTTTTGATCAAACAACAGAGTTCTTTCGGAAAAGTAACAATCCAGATTGATCGGGTTGTCATGCTTGGAGCAGTAGCTGGGGAATACACCCTGTTGCCACAAAGCAAGAGTGGACCCTCAAGGAATTTGGAAATTGAATTTCAGTGGTCAAACAAGTAAGTAACAAATGTTAATGACGTAGCAACCATTCGGCCCAAATTGAGATTTTAGGGAGAAAACAATGTCCCTTCAACACAGGATTCTTTCTCTTCCTTGTTTCTTCTCCAGTTTGGTTTATTTATCATCCTCTTCTTTTCAGTTGTAAATAGTTTGCCAGAAGAACTTGATTTTTGTAGCTGTTTGCCAAAAGCCGTGAGATAGCAATTTGTTCAAATGTATTCTTTTGCAACCCTAGTTTCTTCAAGTTTTCTCCTTGTACCCGTATTATTGTGCTTGCCAACCTGAGAGGAAAATAATAATCGTGGTTCTGGTTTCGGATATATAAATCGTCTTTTCTGCCATGCTTCTGCTTCGTTGTTTAATTATTGTGAAAGAGATATTAATCATCTTTGTACCCATGTTATTCACGTCAGAGCAATTGCCATGGCTTTCGATATGGTTCATCCCATCAGCTGTGTTTTCATTATTATCGAACAATAATATTTGAAAGGTTCTCTTGATTACGTTGTTCAAGTGCTCAACATTAACTTTTGGAACAAGTGATTGCATACAAATCTTAGACATTTCTTGATAATTAAGAATGCATAAAATATTTATTTTTTTATAGAAAAAATTCCAATTAAAAATAAATTGACCAATGTTAATTTTACAAGTAATCTATTATCATTCAATCAATTCCGAATATTCTAACGCTATCCTTCAAATAATTGTTAAACTTTATTGTTCTGTTTTAATCTTACATTTTGCTGCTTCTTTTTTCTTTTTTCATTTAAACATGCATGACTGTTTTTTTCCCCTTTTGCGCTTTACTCGACGAAGATGGGCGTTGCAATAAATATAAATCAAACTATAGAAATTAATGGAAATAAACTAAATATTATAGGTGAAATTGAGAGAAAACATGAACTTGAGGAGGCAAAGATCATTCTAGTCACACCCGCAAAACGTGTTTTTTTTTTTTTTTACCCTTCAACAAACATTTTTGTATTTTTTAATTTCATAAACTTAATATGAAATTGTTTTGAGAATTGTAGTTTATAGTTTCTCTCTTTATATTACGCTATATACTGGTATAATCTTGTAAATTTAATTTTTTTTTAATATTAATTTTCAACATTAGATTTATTTGAAGTAAAACTTTATAATCATTTTTCTATTAAATTTATCTTGATTTCATGATATAAGTCATCAGTTTAACATGTTAATTTAGGATGACTCGTTTATTTTTTAGGTTATTTTTTCTACATTATTTTTTTAAAATTTCATCTTCCAACATTAAGTTTCTCTCTTTAAGTTAGGTTATATATTGATATAGTCTAGTAAATTTAATTTTTCTTTTTAATATCAATTTTCAATATTAGATTTGTTTGAAGTAGAACTTTATAATTATTTAGTTTTTTTCTATTAAATTTATCTTGATTTCATGATATAAGTCATCAGTTTAACATATTAATTTATGATGACTCATTTTTAGGTCATTTTTTCTACTTTATTTTTTTTTAGATTTCATCTTCCAACATTAAATTTGTTGGAAATTGGCTTTATAATTTTTTTTTATATGGGTTTATCTTGATTTCATGACCTAATCGTAAATTTGGTAAGTTGATCCAAGTTGACTTTGTTAATTTTTTTTATCATTTTTAATTAAGTATTTTTTCAATTGGGTTTATATTTTTTTTTTATTTTTTTCAGGTTATCATATTCTTATGACTTAATCATGGATTAATAAGTTGACCCGGATTGACTTTGTTAATTTTTTTTATTTTTAATTAAGTATTTTTTGAATTGAGTTTCATATTTTTTTTAGGTTATTATATTTTTATGACTCAATTATGGATTAACAAGTTGACCCTAATTGATTTATTTTATTTTTTGGCTTATTTTGTAATTGAATATTATTTTCAATTTCTCTTTCCAACAACTCAATATATATTTTTATTTATTTTTTTATTTTATCATTTAATATTATATTATTTAAAAATTAGATTTTGTTGAATTTTTTTCCATTTAATTAACAAAACACAAAAAAACAGGGCTAAATCAATATTGTCACACCCAAAAAACACTATTTATTAGAATAGTATTTTGTGTTTTTTTTTTACCATTTAACAACCTAATTTTTTTATTTAGTTTTTTTTTTAATTTTATCATTCAATATTAGATTGTTTTGAGAATTATGCTTCATAATATTTTTTAATTTTTGTTGTTGCAATATATATATATATATATTGTTTTATTTTTTATTATTGATTTCACTATTCAATATTAGATCTATTTGAAGTAGAGTTTCATAATTTTTTTAGTTTTTTTCTATAAAGTTATTTTAATACCATGACCTAGGTTATGATTGATTAAATCATTTTTTTTTATTTTTTTTATTTCATCATTCAACATTGAATTTGTTGAAAATTGAGCTTTGTATTTTTTTATTTGTTTTTTTTGAGTTATTCCGATCTCATGATTTAGATTGCGAGTTTGATAGATTTATTTAGTTTGACTTTGTTCATTTATTTGATCATTTTTTAATTGAATATTTTTTTAATTAGGTTTCATAATTTTTTTCAATTTATTTTTTATAAAATTATCCTAATTTTATGATCTAGGTTATCAATTTAGCAAACTAACCCAAATAATTTTTTAATATATATTTTTTAATTTTATCTTTTAATATTAAATATTAAATTATTAAAAAATTACCTTCACATTTTAAAGGATCCCTTCCAAGTCCCAACATCCCCACGATGAATTAGAAGGTGCGTCATGCGCACCCTACAGCCAAACTCCCTCCCTCCTCCTCCTCTTCTTAATTGTGGAGTACAGAATTGTTTTTAGTGGGGTTGTTCGCAGTTGTTCTCCTGACATGCTTTGCTCTGGTTTTTTGATACACCTTGCCTTATCCTAGATGGAGCAAATCATTTTTTTGGGTATAAAACATCGGAAAAAAACGTAATTGTGTGAGCAACCTTGCTGTTCATCAAGCAATGGTATCCTAACCTCTGTTTTGCCATTGTTTTGCAGGCTCTGTTCACGCGAGCATTAGATATATAGGGCTTTACTCCTCACCTTCCATTCCTTTTCACTTAATAAAGGAAAGATGCAGACAATTGTTTAGGGTTTTTATAAGAACCATGCAGACAGATGTTCTTGTCACCGTGACCTTCAATAATCAATAAAGGATGTTTTTAGTGTTATTTCTATATATTTTTTTTAATTCTCGCTATGGGTAAGATTGCCTTTTTATGCAGCAATGACCAATATTTTCTCCACTTTGCCAATTTAAAAACCATACACTAACCTGGCAATTTAGGGGTGATTTGGTCTTTTTCTATAGCTACACGTTAACCAATTGGCAAATTCACCAGGGACAAGCCAGGCTTTTGATTTCCATTAAAAATAGTTAAATGATTTAATTAGCATTATAAGCAACAATAAAAGTAACTTGCATCTGAGAGTATTTTAGAGATTTTAATTTTTTAAACACAATCAAATTACTTGTAAGTCCTAGGAAGAAACAAAAATGAAGCTTCCTTCCTGGGACTTTTTTCCTTTTTTTTTTTATGGTCATATAATTTGTTTTTTCATAAATATAAAATTTTAATAAAAAGTACGAAAGTATCTTACCATTTATATTACATATTCAATTTAATCATCATTTTTTTTTATTTCTATCTATTATTTTTTTAATATTCTTTGATTAAATTTTTTTAAAAGTTTTATCTCTAATCATTATATTTTTTTTTGGTGTTTATGTCAAATTTGATCATTTTTCTTTTGATTTTTAAGTCCTTCAACTAGTTAAATATTGTTTTGATTTTATCCTTTATAATTTGATTTATATTTTTTTATTATCAAATTTAATCTTTATTAATTTTTACTTATGTTTATTTTGTTTTGAATTTTGTTTTATTGCTTTTTTAAAGATTTCATCAATTAGCGTTTTTTTTATTGAGTCATGGCTTTAGGTTGGCACAAATTGATTTTAGTTTTTTCATATTTTTTTATAAAATTATTATTTTATGTGGAATTGGTTCTTGTGCTTTTTTTTTTATCTCTTTTTTTTATAAGATTATCAAAATCACATACTTATGATCATATAGTTAAGGGTTAACCCAAATTGAATTGTTTTTTTGTTTGCTTTTTTGTCGAGTTTCTTGCCTCAAATTTTTTTACTAATAATTTTGCTATATTATTTTTTTGAGTTTACCTTCTACATGGTTAGTCATAACATCATGATCATGAGTTTTGAAGGTTAAAAATAATTGATTTTGATTTTTTTATATTTTTTTAAATTATTTTTTTAATTTTATTATTTAACATTTATTATTTTAGAGTTGATCTTTATACTTTTCTTTATCACTTTTGTTTCGATTAAGTTATCTCAATCATGTTTTCTTGGTCATGAGATTAATAGGTTAACCCTAGTTGACTCATATATTTTTTTTTATTAAAAGTTTCAAGCCTCAACATTTTGTTATTGAGAGATTTGCTTTGTTATTTTTTTGGTTTTGACTTATGTGTGGATAGTTTTGGTTTTATAATCACATCATGAGTTTTAAATGTTAATATATCTTGACTTTGATTTTTTAAAGTCAATTTAATATATATATATATATATATATATCAACATTTAATTTTTTTTGAGAGTTGGTCTGAGTATTCTTTCTTTCATTTTTTTTTCTATAGGGTTTTTCCAATTATATGCCAATAGTTGCAAGGTTAGTAGCTTAACACAGGTTGACTCATATTTTTTTAATTATTTTTTTAAAGTTTAATCATTCAATATCAATATGTTTTATAGTTGAGTTTCATGACTTGATTCAGTTTGCTTTTATTTGTAATTTTTTTATCTTTTATTTATATAGATAATTTTTTGATTAAATTAAAAATATATTATAAAAAACAGAGCTAATAAATACAACTTAGTGCAAGAACCATGTTGCGAAATTAAGTATTCGTATGTATTTTTAATTTTATTCCTTAATATTTAACTTTTTTAAAATTGGTATTTGTACATTATATTTTCACCTTTTATTCTATAGAATTATCCCAATCATGTGACCATAGTTTCACCTATGTTTTTTATTTTTTATTTTAGTTTCTCCATTTATTATTTGGGTATAAATTTTTATTTTTTATCGATACATATGGTTGTTTCATAAAAAATCTCTATGATACATAGTTATTAAATATAATTAAACATATAATTTATATTACGAGATTAAATATTTTATTTTTATTTTTATTTTTTTTATTAAACATCAATCTAATTACTAAATACATGTATAAAAATTTTTATTTATAATTAAAAAAATTTATATTAAAAAATACATTTTAAAAACCTACTTGTTAATTTATTTTACTTAAAAAAATAACCACCCGGACGCGCGGAGCATGGATAGAAAACTAGTTGTTAGCCTACGCAAAATGGAACATGCACTATAATGTTGAATGGGACCAAATTAGTAGACGGCCCATCAAGTCTCAAAATGTTTTCCACACAGCCAATCAAAAGAATTTGAAGTAGGCAATGCGCAAAGCAAGCACTATCCTCATTCCTCAATCATTGATGGGGAAAGTCCAAAAGCCCTGGGGCTGAGGCGAGGTGGTTGTCAAAGCCCTATTACAGGCAAAAGTTAGAACTGCATAAAGAGAGGTGGGTTCGTGTGGAGCTCAGCCAAGACAACTACGTGACAATAAAATCATTCCTGCCCCTCTTTTAATTGATCATAAAGAATGAATATTCAATCCAGTACGGACATATCCCTATCTGTGAAATTTGAATCGAAGTTGTTTTTATCGAATATCCAAAATCTTAACAACTAGGGCAACTTCTGGGACGTTTACGAATTTTAATGCACGGTTTCTAATTCCTAGTTTCCGTCCTTGTTTACGGACAACAACTTCACTTAGATATGAGCTTTCTTTAGCTGTTGTACCGGGACTCGACTTGTGCTTGCCTTGCCTGAGTTGTTTATGTAAAACAACCTTTCGTGAATGAAAAACATTTTAATACTTAAGTTAATATTTATATCTAGAGAATAAGATAATGTATAAAAAAATAAAATAAAATAAATCATCGTAGTTTGTGTATCTAAGTGTAGGTTGCTTAATTTGTGTGGTTCTGGAGAGTGCGTGTGGATTGAGGTTGGTGTTGGCTTAGTTTGTGACTCTTTGATATTTGCTGTGGTGAGTCTGACTCTAAAGTTGATCCCCGCCTGCTTGTGCAACCGAGTGTATTTATATATTTATTCTGGATTTTTTTTCATGAAGAAGGAACTGTATTATTAGACAACGAAGTGGCTCATCAGTTGATATGATGTCATGCCATGAGCTTTGTACCTGACGTGTGATTGGAGAAAAAGCTAGCATGCCTTGTTCTTCTGAGTATATTTATTTTTATCAGTATTCATATGAGCTGTAGAAGTAATCAAAACTTAGTTATTAATGATAGAAATGATGGTCGTGAAGAGTTTGTATGCATGAGATAAAAAACATTGTGTGCTGTTCATTAAATTGTTACTACCAATAAAGATAAAGTTGGGAGCAAAAGGAAAAAAAAGAAAGAAATTTGTACTGGTCGTTGGACCAGGCCCAGGAACCAACGCTTGGTCTCCCAGGAGCAGGGATCCTGGCGCCCTGTTTGCCCTACACAGTCACTCAAGGCTTTTTAATGTCTCAGGTTCTTTTCTTTCTGGAAAACACTAAATGGTGCACAAAAAGCTGGCAGGTAGATTAATTTGATGAACAGATTGGTTTGAATATAATTATAGCAAAGTAAATGTATAATTTTCCTGTGCGTAGATTTTAGAACTGCTCACAAATATTCTTCACACAACAGGACTGTTTACGAATCTAAGGCCACCAAAATCCAGGTTGTTGGGAGACAAGACGCGTGCTCAGGAAAGTATTTACAGCAGCATCCCACCTTCCGACCTCTATGTATACGCTAAACGAAGCTCTCTCTCTGTCTCCCCCCCTCTCTCCCCCTCCCTCCCTCCCTCCCTCCCTCCCTCTCTAAAACTTCAAAGCTAAGGCACTGGAGCATGACAAGAAGCTTCGTATCATTTTTGAAATTTGATACCGTTGAGATGCCTTAGGCTAGGCATGTTTTTCCAGCTGTAGGCGCAGCCACCAAAGAGGTCGGTGGTTCTGCAACTTTTGATTGACCGTGAATAACAATAATCGTGCCCATTTAAGCCAAAGCAATTCAACGACTGCCTGCCTCCTGGAATTTGATGCATCATCGTAATTTCAGCTGCATATATAGCCAAAGCTTTCCAGCTCCACCACCCTATTACTATTTATGCTTCTGTATAAACAAAATTACCCTTCCATTTTTATTTTTCACTTCATATAATTTTTATTGATAATTTTGTGAGATATTTTTTAATGCATAGAATTAAGAAAAGACCGCACTACATGGTATTTCTGTAAAGAAATCTTTTGATATCGTTGTAGATTATGTTTTTTTTTTTTGTCAACTCGTTTAGTTAATCAATTAACTTTTTTTTTATTAGGTTTTCTGTGTAATTGTGTTTAAAATTTTAATTTTATAAAAAAAATAACTTTTTTTTTACTTATTTTAACTAAATAATTTTAAAAAAACCACAATTAAAGATATTCTTGAATGGTTTGTCTTCTCTTCTCCTTTTTCCGTGGAGCATTTTTCCATTGATCATGCGCATGTCAAACATAAATATCATCGTCCATTGTTTTTTTTTTAAACTTAGTTTTATTATTATTTAAAAAAAGTTTGTTCTAACGGGCCCTCTGACCAATCAAAACCAGCCAACCAATCCAATTTTTTTATAAAAAAACTCACTAAAGAGGCAACGAACGAACAGACAGCAAGCCCCGTACTTCCACTTTAGAAGGGGCCTGCTCCTTCCTTTACATCTCGACCGTCCACGTGTCGACCACGCTGACCCTCTGGTCCTCTTTTCAAACGTGTGGTGCTGTCCCCATCCTACGTGCCAGCTGCTTTCACTTTCATTTTGATTAGATATATATGTCATTGTCATTACTGTTTCTTAGACGCCATTTATGGATGGTGTTTGGCGCTCCGTAGTTAATTTTTTTTGTTTTAAATTAATTTTATTTTTAGTGTTTTTGGATTTTTTTAATATATATTAATGTTAAAAATAAATTTTTAAAATAAAAAATATATTTTTAAAATAAAAAATATATTGAAACAGCAAACTCTACCACTATCACATCCACTGACATAACGAATCAGTGATTATATATATTTTTTGTCAATAATATTCTCTGCAAGCAGGGGGTCGTGTTAGGGTTTTTTTTAGAAGGTTACTTTTCACAAAATAGCTTTCAAGCCCTGCTGTTTACACGACCTTTCTTGCTCTTAGGAGTTCTTGCATTCAAGTCCCTATGGTATCTTGATTCTTTCACTGCCATCCCTATTGATAAATGTCAACATACTTTTATGCCACCTGATAGTGCTTACCTCCATTTTTATTTCGTGGACATGATGGTAATTCAATATTTTTTTTTAATTCATACCATAACATATATATATATATATATATATTTGGTTTAGTTTTAGTGTATGTTTGCGACACCACAATTTCATAATTTTTTTTTTTATGTTTTTTGATTGTTTTAGTATGTTAACATTAAAAATATTTTTTTAATATATTTTTAAATAAAAAATATTTTAAAAAATAATTTTTATTATATTCTCAAACACCTCTCAAACACCCCTTACTTGTCACTGGCTTTTATTTTTGAACAATTATAAAGGTGCATTCTTACATCATATATTTAGTCAGAATAAATGTTTTTAAATACAAATTCCAAAACTGGAAATTAGAAAAGACAAGAGAGAAGTAGCAAGCAACAGTAATTTACAAGGCAGGCAGCAGACACTATACAGCAAATATAGAGATATAACTGACAAATGCAAGGGCGAAGCCGAAAACCTGTCATTTTCTTTCTTGCAGCCTTTGCATAAAGGTTTCTTGAAGGATATAATGTCATTAAAAAAAATTGCTAAATTACTTTTTATTATAAAATAATATAAATTATATTTTAAAAATTTAAAATTTAAAACTAAATTATTATTTTTTGATATTATTTTAAAACTTTGATGATTAGATAATTATAAGTTTGAATTTTATAATTTTTATTTATTTGATAAAAATTAAATATAATATAATATAAGTTAAAATTTTGATTTTTTTTATTTAAAAGAATATATTAAAAAATAATATAAATTATTTTTTAAAATACCGTTTAAATATTTAAATTTTCAAGTAAAATGGATTCTTTTGGCATTTGTTTACTATTGTACGAGGGGCCACGACCCTTTTTCCTCTGTTTGAATCAGATCAGGAAAAGGCCTATATAAGTAAGCCTGTGTAATCTCAAGGGAAGTAAAGAAGGAGAACAGCCTTAAAACCCCCTTTTCTTTGCATGTTAGAAGGCAAGAAAAGAATCCATTGTTTGCGAGGAAGTTTCTTGTAACTTCTTTCGTAGCTCTCGCTTCAAATGTTTTTGGTGCTAGTTTAAATAAACATTACTTCTTTCTTTCTTTCTTTCGAGAAACACAACTCTTTTTTCTTCCTCACCTTTGCTTCCTATAGAAATATCCAGCTTTTGGGGGATTTGTTGCGTTTTGTCAAGCTCTCAAAAACTTGCTTTTGGACTTCTGGACTTTGTACTTGTTGAGAAGTTCTTTTTTAGAAACCATTGATAAACCATATATATCTTGAAAAGATGGGCGTTAGTGGCACTTTGGAGTTTTTATCTGACTTGGTGGGAAGTGGTGGCCATAAGCACAAAAAGAAGCAGTTGCAGACTGTAGAGCTCAAGGTCAGGATGGACTGTGATGGTTGTGAACTTAAGGTCAAGAATGCCCTATCTTCAATGAGTGGTATGTGCCTGCCTGCCTTTCCACCTCTCTCAGTTTCTTCTCCGCTGCGTTCGTATTTTTTTTTTTTAACAATTTGCTGTTGAAAAGAAACTGATAGACGTACATTTTAGACTACATTAATGCTGCCTTGTCATTTATGCAGGTGTAAAAAAGGTGGAGATAAACAGAAAACAACAAAGGGTGACTGTTTCAGGATATGTTGATTCAACTAAGGTCTTGAAGAAGGCAAAGTCAACAGGGAAAAGGGCAGAGATCTGGCCATATGTTCCTTACAGCTTAGTGGCTCAACCTTTCGCTGCCCAGGCTTATGACAAGAGAGCACCGCCTGGTTATGTCAGGAAAGTAGAGAACACTGCCGCCATAGGCACTGTGACTAGATATGAGGACCCCTACACCTCCATGTTCAGCGACGACAACCCAAATGCTTGCTCTATCATGTAATGTAACCGAAGTTAAGACGTCTACCAAATGTCCCATCGACCCGCTTCTCCTTCTCAGGGGTTTAAACACCACTGCAAAATTCCCATGTAGAGTTTATCTCAATTTTCATTTGTTCTTGGGGGATTTTCTTATTATGCAGTAATAAGATTGAGTAGATGAGTATCACCCTTTTTGGACCTTTTGAATGGTCCAAAACAATGTTTTGTAGTTTTGCAGTGAGTTGTTTTGATGGGCCTAGACTTTAGCACGGGATTAGGTATTTGATGGTGAAATACTGTGGGTAGTTGTGAGGCACCTCTGAGCAGTAATAGCTAACTTTATTTTACTTTCTTGCTCATGATGTTATGGTTTTTTCTATTTTGTGACTGAAATAATGTTAACAGCTGTAGTCAGCATGCTGGGTGAAGATGCAGGTGATGCATGGATGTTGCTGTTCCTTTGAGGGTGCATGGCGATGAATTTGATAAAGTTACAATACACATGACTTCGTAAGGATGCTTGGAGATCTTAGGTGACTTAGTAAGGATGCTTGGAGATCTTAGGTGACTAGAGCTCAAGTTGAAGTACCTATCATTTGCCTCCAGAGCAATCCCATGCCTAAAGAGGTTCATAAATATGCTAAATTTGTGAGATTTAGGCATTCAGCTAGAATCATATTTAGTCTAGGCCAGTCCACCATTGGCTGAACTAGCAAGAACGCCAACTCCAAGGTTTGGGAAAAAGACATTGGCGCTAATTTTTAAAAACAGGAGGATTTCGAATCCATTTGGTTCCGGTAAAAGGCAAGGAAAGAAATTCCCAGAAAAAAGCACTTCCACTCAAACCCAAATCTGAGAAAAAGAATCCCTCTTTTCTACTTTCAACCTTTCTCTGTTTCAAAGAAGCGTAAAGACATAAATCAGTCCTATAAATAGAGATTCATGTGCAATGCAGTTTCCCACACAGCTTCCAAAAAATCACCCTCACCCTCACCCTCACGCTCAATTCCATTCCAAGATAAAGCACTTCATAACAGAAGGAAAAAGCAAAAAGGAGCAACTTCCACCCATGTCCTACATATATTTTATGTTTAGTCCACTCCTCCATTATTTTGCCTTGGGATTTTGAAAGCAGACCAAGTCAAAGCACATATAAAAGCTTGCATGCTGGTAAATTGAAGTGGTTTTTCAGATGAGGCTAGCATGATTGAACAAATTAGTATCTATAGCAGATTATGAAGTGATCAGAGAAAAACCTAACTGGAATGAAATACTTGCAGCTAATAACAAGAAACAAGACAAAAAAACTTGACAGACCAACCATAGACAATTCAAAATCAAAAGATACCAACCAGAATAACTTATTAAATTTATGTTGTTTGTTGCTACATAACAATCAGGATGCTCAATTCCACCCTGTGAGTAACAGAACAATTCCCACCTCCAAGAGCAAGCGCAGTTGAGTAAGTTAGAAGAAACCACTGCTTATGTTTTGAGTAAAGGTGAATATAAGTAATGTCAAGAACTTATACTCAGAAGTTGCTCTTCATCTCTCTAACCACTCCTTTTGGTAAATTCATTGGAAAGAAAGAATATCATTACAACAGGAGTTGAGCTGAAATTCACTTGAGCTATTTACTTCCTAGTGATCTTAATGTTGATGCAGTAAGTGCTGATTAGACTTTTGAGCCATCATTGGTATATATCTTATGCAGCTTGATATGCAGAATCATTTCGTCTAAAAGTACTAATATAGTTGGTGAAGTGAAAATATATGTAAAAATATCATGAGAATTCCTGAGGAAAAGTCTGATGGATGATACTGCTCATATGTGGGGTATTTTATATTTTAATAACCTTCTAAGTAAGGGTTATTGCACAATTGCAATAGTATCTATCCAACATCTGCACCTAGCAAGTGAATTCAATCTTGTTATCTTCCCCTGCAACTAATGCATGCATTGTCTAGCAGAAAATAGTATTTCAGAATCATCAGTGACCTCATCCCCACCAGTCATCTAAGATTTCAAAGAGAGCTTTAACTTCTTAATGAAAAATGGAAGCGTAAATGAGCACCATTAATTTCTTAAAATTGATCACTTTATGTGCACAAACCATTGTCCCCCACATTTGAATACTTTGTGGCACTCAAACAGGGAATAATCCTCTTTTTTTATGTTTTTGCTAAATCCCAAAAAGAAGGATTTATCAAGATTGGAGAGATCATGATATGCCGAGGAGGAGATGGGAAGAATATGCTCTACTATGCACTTTCAAAAAGTAAATTTCCATACATGACCAGCCATGGCCAGTCTATGAGGCTCTTGATCTCATAATCGTGAGTCTGTATACAAAAAGAGCTGCTTCTGGAAATCCAAGCAGTTGCAGGATTCCAATCCCAGCATTGATCCAACAATGTGTAATGATATCATTTCCAAGATAACAAGAGAAGACTCACTTGATGAACTACACTTGACTTTCATCTATTTGTTACTCCTATTCCTAGACTGGACTCGAACAAAATTGATATCATATAGAAGAGTTGAATTACCAGGGATATTGCAATCACCTGCGTACACAATATCACGGCTGTTAGTATCCAAATAACATGTGCAAATATTGACCGAACGCACTAGTGCTTTGATTTGAAAATTTTAGCTATACAGAAACAGTTATTGTAGTTAGCATATAAGATCATGACGACGATGCATAACGAGTGATCACACATCCAGTACAGGATTAATGGGCTTAATAAAGTCTAAGTGAGAAACGATATTGGCCATAATGATCAACAGTATCAGTCATTGTATCGAAAATAATAAAACAAAGAATCCAAACAACGACACTGCAAATTCAATACACACATGAACTCAAAGGCAAGAGGATGCATTCCATATCATTGAACATTTAAATTAGTCAAAGCTATTTGGTGAACACTACAGGTTTTACTTCAGATATTCAGGCCTCAGAAAAACTGTAAGTTGTTTCTTTTTGTTCATATGGCAACATCACCTGAGAAGCATCCTGCAGGTTCTGGTCCATATGCTAACAGGGGAGGAATATGAAGCTTATGTTTTCCACCTGCGAAAAATCAGCAGCTCGACAAATCTTTCAGTCAAACAAGAACGAATACACAACACAAAAACCAATAGAAATCCTGTTGTTTTCAAAATCTTACCTTCTTGGTTCTTGCATTGAGAGCACCACTTCACCACCTAGAATTCCCTGATCCAATCTCCCAATGACCTCAACAAATAAATAATCTTGTAAAATAAAGTTGACCAGTGTAGATATATGTGAGGAAATTATACACAGCATCAATTACTATGCCATCTGCTTTTTATTGTTTCTGTAAACAATGGTAGAACTGCTTCATGAAGGAAAGATCACAAATCACAAGAGTCACATACAAGTTTCAATTGGTGTTGCTGTAGATTTCTTAAAATTATTGATCTCCTAATAATTTAGCTCTTCAATATCCTTAATCATTACAATTTACAACAGAAGGATACACAGAAAATGCCAGGACAGAGAAGTATCAAATATTTTGTTAAGCAGTGCACATGAAAACTCTAGTCTATCCTTACATGAGGACGTTGTGGAAAATGGTGATCTGGCCACAATCGTGATTAGATTGAGAAGGAATAAAGCATCAACAATCCAATCAAAGAATAATAAGTAACAAACATAGAATGCAGATAATGTAACCTGTTAATGAAGACACAAGAGCAGTAAAAGTAATACAAAATCTCTGATGAGCACTTTGAGTTGCGACTCAAATAATACATGGTAGCCAGTAGTTTAGATCCTAGTCATAGAAGCTTCAAACATGACCGGCTGTAAATCAGGAGTTCAACAGAAAATCTTCCCACTTGTATGTTTAAGAAGAAAACTGAACCAAACTAATAATTCTAGCTAATAGTTTCACATCGTTCCAACACCAATGCACATGGCGAGAGGTCTGTCGCGTTTATAGCTTCTTTTCAAGACTATACCATCAGCAAATCTTGCAATGTCACGGACCAGTATCGAGGGAGAGGAAGAAAAACAAAGATTGTGACGCTTCAATGGTATTTGGCATCTACCTATTAAAAGTTGTTTTTCCGGTGAGATCATTGATAGCTCCTTGCTAATAGAAAAAAAGATATTCCAATTTTGTACTAAAACAAGTTGAATTTTTAAGGAACATTTCATGACCAGAATACAACTAATAGAGATCCATTACCACAAAACAAGCATTAATCATAATGACAAGTTAGAAGTTAAGAGACTGCCGCAAAGATTCCTGGTCTCGGAGACCTTAGACACATTTAAAAATAGCTGTTTCTGACTAACATAATATTTTTTTTTTTGAGAAATTGAAGAAGATCATGAATCAAACAAACCTGCACTTTAGAGGATAAAGTTAATTCATTACTCCAATTAAGTCTAGTCCTTTATCCAACTTAATTCACAGTTTCTTCAATATGAAGGACTCAGAATTACCAAAAAAAAAAAAAAAAACCAATTCTCCAATCATCATTGCCCAGAAAAACATAAAAGAACCAATCAAGAACAGATAAAAACTTACTCAAATCAAGACAAATATTGAATAACTATCATTAATTAGTCAATTTGAAATTAAAGCTTGGTATATTTACTTCAATAAAGCAAAATTCAGGGAAACAAAAAACCAAGATAGGAAATTGGCAGAATTCCTAAATCGTTAAACTTACATTGATGAGCTCATTATATTGGGCACCCACCACACCTGACCCTACAGAACATCACAGTAACCAAGGGCGGAGGGAAAAGAGTTAATTTCACATGGGGGGTCTGCTACAGTAGCATAATACTCAATTCTGGTTGCTTCAGCATCCATTGGTGAGAAACCAAGAACAGAAGCAGATAAAAGACCCAAAACCCACATCAAGAATGGACTTCTTTGTCTTAGAAACGGACTTCAAAGACAGATTTGTTTCTTTATCGTGATGAGGACCAGAGGTCCGCATTATTTCATGTGACAAATAAGAAAGACAAGAAAATGAAGAAGTATGCTTGAAAGAGAAAGCGCGCATGTTAGTGTTGAAGAGGGTTTTTTAATTCCTGAGGTTGTGAATGTTATAGCAGAGAGTGCTGCCATGTTTTGGTCAGCGTGTAATGTAGTCTGTTATGGTTTTTCAAAAAGTGGTTAAAGTTTGGAGGGTAGAAATCTTTTGGAGGGGAGGAATTTTGATCGTTGGATATGGATAGGAGCCCTCATTGATTCTGTTATTGACGGGCTAGAGATTGGATGGCCTGGACTTAATTATTGATGCACTTGCTGCTGGGTTTAAAGTTCATGCTTGTTTTCAGATATATTCTTAATGATTTTTTTTGAGTTAATTATAACTTAATTATCTGTTTAGCAAAACTAACTAATTGATATTTGTAATATTAAAACAATTAAATAATCTTTGATCAACCTCAATTTAATAACTTTTTCCTACTCTCGTCATTTTTTTATATCATATCTACTTTTTTTCCCTCGAGTCTTAGTTTTATTGTTATTGTTATAATCTATTTTTTTATTTATTTTAAAATAAAAAATTCCCCATCAAAACATTTTTTCTGATGAAATGGACATGTTTTTGAAAAAAAAAACAGCTGTTAAAAACAATTAAAATAAAAAAAACACAAGAAAAAGAAAAAACACACACTTAAGTGTAAAAAAATAATAATAAATTTTAAAAAATCAGGGTCTGGGCCAACAAAAAAAATAAAAGGTTAACAATGAACAATTAGGGATTTGATTAAAAACTTTTAAATACAATAGTTGAAATTGAATAAATTTGCATGAATTAAAAGAGAAAAACTAAAGAGAAATGGTAAAGTTTGAAGGTTTTATTAATTCAATCAAGGGCTTGATTGAAAAAAAAGAAGACTTTTAGAGTTAATTATATAGATGGTCTGTGATGTACATAAAAAAGTATTCTTAGATAATGATAGCACTTTTAAAAGAAAAAAAAAGCTTGGAAACCGGGTTATTGATTTAAATAAATTAAATAAGCTTAATTAATTTAATAATATTATTATAAAAAAGCCAACAACAATGAAAACAAGAAAAAGACAATGATTAATTAAGAAAAATAAATATTTTTCAATATTATAAAAAAATCATTAAATATTATTAAAATATCTTAACAATCTTATTTGATAACACAAAAACAGAAGAAGAAGAAAAAGAGATTGAACAAAAACAAGATAACATCATAAAGATAAAAATAAAAAAAATTTAAAGATTAATTACTAGCAAATCAAACAATGAAAAATGAATTGAAAAAAAAATTCAATTTTAAAAAAGAACAAAAAACCTGACTTCACTCAGCATACCAAACTTGCAGCCCGATTGTGAGATTGAGATGATATTTATAAAAAAATATTTAAATAAAACAATGAAGGTTAACTCTCGAGCAAACTAAATAAGTAAACTAGATGATAAAAGTTAAAGCTAAAGAGAAAAAAAATTAAAAGGCTTAGTAAACTTAAGTTAACTCATAACTCGTCACTCGAAAATAAGATCAATATAACCCTATAGAAGAAAATTGAAAAAAATCACGAGGTTAAAGGTTTAATAATCTAATATCAAAAAATAAAATTAAAAAAATCAATTAAAAAAACCTAATGTCAAAGATGAAAGTCAACTTGATCTAATTTTAAAAATTCATAACCTAAATCATGAGACTAGATTACCCTATTGAAGACAAACCTAGAAAAATCACAAAACAAAATTATCAATCATCCATAAAATAAATAGCATCAAAAGAATAAGAACCAAATTTAGTATAAAAATTAAATGAAATAAAACAATAAGGGATGAACTTAAAATATAAAATGAATCAAGAAAAAAAAAGAACTAAATTTGAAGAAAAAACAAATTTAAGTGCTTATTTGAAAAATTACAGAGTTTGACATGAAAATCAAGAGAGAAAAAATAAAAAAACAAAAGAAAAGACTGTCAATATCAAATTAAAGGCCTGCTGACTACATGCTTTATCATAGAGAGGCTATCGAGGAAATTCTAATATCATTCTAGAAGCTAGTGTTTGGCTGTTGAGCGATAACACTTCTACCATTCAAAGTACACGAGCAATACCCACACGTTGACTATTGCATTGCATGTGCTATTTACTTTTATTTTTTAATAATATTTATATTTATTTAACTTACCAAATCACACCTTAATCAACTTAATAATAACAAAAAAATTAGGCCAAAAAGACAAAAAAGCTTTTGTATGCTAATTAAAAAAATTTGACTTTTGAGGATATTTTAGTAATTTGTGCTTTGAAAAAGTAAAAATACATGCCCCTAGACTCTAGCTAATTAAATCTTACTTTTAAGAGTGATTTAGTAATTATACTATGCTAAAAAAAGGCCTATATGCTCCAATCAACATTAAAATGATCAATGGTTCATGTAAAAAGATTGTTCTATCCTAATTAGCTAGTGTTAAAGGTCTTTTTATGTCCAAAGCAAAACAATAATTTCATTGTAACAATCTAAAATAGCATAACATTGTGTATGTACCATGAAACTCCAGAGTCTCTTTAAAGTTTTATTTTTATTTTTAATTTGATAAAAAATCAAAGACTAAATACTAAAATGAAAAGACACCGAGGTTAAAAAAATCTTATTAATTCAATCAAGGGTGTGATTAAAGACAAAATTGATATTAAAAGTCAATTTAGTCAAAACCACATAAATTAAGGAATCAAGGACTACATTGCAAAATATGTCAAAATATAGGGATTAAATTAAGTTAGATCAAAGTTGAAATTGCAAAGAATTTCAAAGGTAAAAGCCTAATCTAGGGTCAAGTTTAAAATTTATGAAGCCAATGACTAAAATCAAGAAAGGTTTGAAGTTGCAAGACCAAAAGTGAAAAATCCAAAACAACATCAGTTAATTTAATCGCAAATCCTAATTAAATAAAGGAAAGAAATGATGTGTCATTTGGTACCTTCAACAACCTTAATTTTCTGGGTTTCTAGCTAATTTGAGAGGAGACCTTTGACAATATTTTAGTAACAAATAACACATCATCTAGCATATATAGATTTCAACTATTTTGGTAGCTGGAAAACCAAAGTACCTGGTTTACACTTTAAAAACTTGTTTTTCATCTATTTTCAACTTAAAACATTTAGAAAAAAACCTAACAACCTTGTGAAACCAATCTTTAAGCTTCAAAAGCACAAAATACTGGCCCAAAACCAAGAATCAACTTGAAAACCAATTTCTTCTCAATCTTAAATTTGGATTTTTAGACATTTTCAAGGGAAAAAAACACTGAAGTCAAACTCTCTTTATTATATGAAACCATTTGGAACAAAAAACTAATGTTTTGGTGGCTGAAATCGTTGAAATGATGTCTTTCTCTCTCTAAGTCAAATTCTGACAACTTCCTCTCTTTCCTCTCACCTATTAAGAATTGAAAAATGATGAAAATAAAGTTAAATATCAAAATAAATGTTTGCAAACTTTAAAAGACCAATCACCTTATAGCAAAAAAACATCGGGTATAAAAATGTACTACACAAACAAATTTCCACACGTCACCTCTATTACTCATGTTTTGCATTTTAGTCCCTTGTCTTTCATTGAAACTCACCCCTGAAAAAATATACAATTAGACTCTAATTTGGATTGAAAAGAGATAAATTATGCTAAAAAAAATTTAAGGATCAAATTAAATTTTTTTATAAATAATACTAATGTAATCCATAATAAAATATGAAAGGGTGAATAGTAAATTCATGTATAGTGAAAACACCACACCATTTAGCTTTATACTTAATATATAAATAAAAAGAAACTTGAATAATGATGGACTCTTATTTTTAAGGATTAATGTGAAAGTTTTTCTAAATCAATAAAATATTTTATTTTTAGGGATTAATGTTGAGACTTTCCTAAATTAATGAATTTCTCTACTTTTTGGGATCAATGTCAAGACTTTTCTAAATTGATGAAATTTTCTATGTTTAGGGATTAGATCAAAGTAAATATTCTATTGTTAGTTATAACATCAAAATTCTTCTACATCGATGGAATCTCCTATTTTTAATAATTAATATCAAAATTTCTTAAATAAAAAAAATTTCCTAAGTTTTTGGATTAATGTCAAAGTTTTTTCTAATCACCGGAATCTTCTATTTTTAGTGATTAAAGTTGAAATTATTTTAAATAAATAAAATCTCCTTTTTTTAGAGATTCTATTTGTTAAAATCCTAAAATCGATGAAATGTTATATTTTTATGGATTAAAGTCAAAATTCTCCTAAATTAATGAAATTTCCTATTTTTAGATATTAACATTTAAATTTTTCTAAATCAATAAATTCTTTTATTTTTAAGGATTAATATAAAAAATTTTAAATTCGATGAAATCTTCTATTTTCAGGGATTAATATCAAAACTTTTTAAAGTTCATAAAATCTTCTATTTTAAGGGATTAACATTAAAGTTTTTCTAAAACTTACAAAACAGGTGAAATCTCTAGTATCAAATCCCGTGACAACTCCTCAATGTCCTTTTAAAAATAATATATAAAAGCTTAGAAATAATTCTGAAAATTAATAAGATATATATAATAAATTTAGAAGAAAATACATAACATAAATAATATTTTATAAAAAATAATGTGATAAAAGTGACATTAATTTTTGGTAGGTATAATTAACATAGTACCCGAATATTTGACACTAATATCTATTTTAGAGTTCTTATTTTTTTTTTAATTACCATGTAAATGACTCTATTATTTTTCATTTTACTTTTTCAATTTTGAAGAGTCTTGTATTTACAACGATAATACATTTTTAAATTTTGGATCAGAGTGATAAATCACTCATATTCAGACTTGGTTTAACGTAATTGTGTGAGCCAATTTGCTCTTGTGAGAAAAAGATTAAAAATGACTATTCCTATATGTGATCTATGTAGTATTCTTTTAGCTGCTATCCATCTTATATATATAAGAAAAACTACTGTGAATATTTTTTGTGTTTAATATATAATATTCAGGTAGTTTTCATACACTGAAACTATTTTTTTTTCTTAAATGAATTTTAAGAAGATCATTGAAAATTAAACTAATGCATGCATAAATAAAAAAAAATAATTTTTTTTTATAATCTTTCTTACAATTTGAATGCCAATATTAATAATATGGAAAAAAGATTTATACAAGATGGTGAAGGTATAAATTGAAAGGCAATTTGCCTATGTTTATGTCTGCAGAAGCATTCAGAGAACCTGCTCCAAGAAAATAATAAATAATCTTAGTTTTGATTCCGAAAACAAACCATTCCACTCTTCAAGGTGAATAAACTACGACCCCTTCTTCCACATCAATACTTAATTTTCGGGCACTCCCTATTAACCATAAATGGTCAAAATCATCCTTAACCAGCAAACAAGGCCCATGCATTAACAGAAGAAAACACCCTCTAATTCATCTCTCTCTCTAACTTGGTGGGATTCTCATTTCTGTAGAAGAAAAGAGAACGGGCATTATCAGCAGATTTCTGTTAATATAAACCTTGCCTTCTTCTTTAGACGTCGCTGATCAGGGACTTGCATGTTTTTCATATTTTATGTAAATTAAAAATGGGCCGTGTCAAACTCCAGATAAAGAGAATAGAGAACAATACAAACCGGCAGGTTACATTCTCCAAACGTAGAAATGGACTCATTAAGAAAGCTTATGAGCTTGCAATTCTTTGCGACATTGATATTGCTCTCATTATGTTCTCTCCATCTGGTCGTCTCAGTCATTTTTCTGGCAAGAGGAGGTGATCATCATTGTCCTTGATGATACATATTTTTCATTTCTTTATATGGACATTTTTTTTTATTTTGTGCGCACATGGAGCCTGATGTTTGTAAATTTTCTTTGTTTTTTGTTTTATATATAGACTCGAAGATGTGATTGCACGTTACATAAATATGTCAGAACATGATCGAGATTTTAGGTATGTTGTTACCAAATTACATGTTTTTGTTCATGGGTATGTGTTATTTCTCCTTCGTTTTTGTATTGCAACATTATATGAACAGTTTTTTTCCATGTATTTTGCAGCTGCGGCATTCAAAATCGAGAGGTAAACTATATTAATTTTTTTTATGTCTTGGTTGAATAGGGCATATAAATTTTTATAGCCTACACTTTTGTTTATCCCCCTATCTAATTGCAGTATTTGCTCAATATCCTGAGGAAGCTCAAGACTGAGAATGATATGGCTCTTCAAGCTGCAAAGCAGGATTCTCTTTCTCAATTCAATTTTAATTAATTCAATGTGCTCCCATTAATACAAAATTTCTCTAATTATTTTGTTTTGTCTTGCAGTCCTGATCATGCTATGAATTTAAATATGGAGGTAAATAGAACAGCTACTTGTGTTTATTTTTTCCCTTGATCTTCTCATGGATTTGGGATTTTCTTTTCCTTCCACACATGGAGCTCACTGATGGATTTTCTTTTTCTTGTACAAATTAAGGAAATCCAGCTAGAAGCTCGTAATCTGCAACATCAACTTTACATGGCCGAGGAGCAGTTAAGGTTAGAAAATTACAACAACAAAACCTTTTCACTTTTGTTGTCATATAGAACTCTAATTATTTCTTTTTTGTTGGATAACTGATTGAAAGGTTATACGAGCCTGATCCTCTAAAAATCACATCAATGATGGAGCTTGAATCATGTGAGAAAACTCTTTTGGATACCATGGCACGTCTTGAAGAGAGAAAGGTTACTTGTTTTTTCTGTCTTGAAATTACATGATCAAGTGTAATGTTCCAAAATGCTAACATCCATTTTAATTCTAATTTTGCTGCAGAAATGCATCTTGAGTAACCCGGCTGTATCTACTTATGACCCTACGAGTATGCAGGTAATCGACTGTGCTTTGATTTGTAATTGGCATCAATCTTGAATTTTAGTTGACTGATTAATTTTAGGACTAATTAAGGAAATGTAACTTGTTCCATTTCATCTTTGAATTTGAAGATGTTCTTAGATACAAACGGGGGGATGCCAGACTTCGAAAATGATATTGTAAGTTGGTTGCCTGAAAATGGAAACAACCCCAGCTCTGTTCGCGTAGGATCTGATCAATCGTCTTGTGTTCCTGTGAGGTAAATAAAGCCTGAAAATCTTGTACAAGGAAGATGGGAAATTTGTTTGATTTATGCTCTTGATGGAACATTTTTGGGCTTTTTTTTTCAGCAACCAATCCTCCATGACACTTTTTGATGCATTGTCTCATGCGACTAATAACGTAAATGCAAATCATTGCAACAACATGGAAGGAAGCAATATCAACAACTCGAACAGTGAGGTCTTCCCATCTTGGTACCAAGCTTTCTCGTCATTGTCATCAACTGAGCTCCTCTCTGCCTTCATGCCTCCAACCTCATTCTCTGCTGTAAAGGTTTCTCCCTCTTTGGGCATCGTTAAAATACTATGTGATATTTAAGCATCATATAGTCTAGTGGCTATTTGATAACAAGAACATATAAACTTCTCTTGTCAGCAAGAGAATATTGCAGGTCCGAGCTTTACATCAATGTTGCAACAGCCACAGGCAGAGACCACATCAAACTGCCTGCAAATGCCTTCTAGCACTGCTGATCAATGTTCAGATTATGAGAATCAGATAAAACAATCTAAAATGGAATAATGTTTCACTCCAAAAACTTCTTCTGGTGGTTATATAGCAGCGTGCAAACCAGAAACTTGGCTGATCGAATAGGAGGTTGGTCATGGTTCATGATGGTCTATTCTAAGAGTGCAAATATTAAGGAGGAGGCATAAAATTTTTCTTTTTCTTCCTGTTTCTTCATGTAGGAAAGGAATAGTACCGATGATTTATGTATATTATGAGAAATGAATTTGTACGATAAAGAAGCTAGAAACAAGGATTTTATCCAAATTACAGTCTTGTTACAGATCGAGATCATTCGCAGAAATCTGCTTGAAGTGAATGAAGAGGGCCTATGTGTTTCAATTGGGCCTCATCCCTTCGTCAAGATATAGTCTTTCTCCTTTCGATCTCAGGCCATGACTAGTCAGCCTACTATGTTTTTATTTTTTTTTATTTTTTTGTGAGTTCCACAAATAATTTGACCATGATTCTGAAAACAGAAAAAAATATCGCCATATTCATGAAATCTGCTGAATCTTTTATTTTTTGAAATGCAATACAAGAAATCCAAAGGCTTAGTCCTGGAAAGATTATTTTTTCAGAACGAGATTGCAAAATTCTGGAATAGTTTCAGAGGCGCTGCTTTCGTTGCTTCACCTCAAGGCACTCAGTTATTTCAGCAACATACTCGATTATCGTTGCATTATACTTCAGGTTTATCATTCATGTTTATCAGACACTGAACCAGAAATAAGCCATCAAATTGAAAACTGTCAACATCCAGCATGATATCTTGCTCACATTTCATCAAGTCAAATTTGTTTATATCCCATATTAATGCAAAGAACGATATCGAACTTCAACTACACATAATGTTGCATTTTCCAAGTCCTAGTTCCCTGATCCAGAAGATAAGGTACGGTAGTGTTCTGATGGAAATATGACTGAATTAACAGCTTACTGCATTTTTATTAAATATATGGGTTTTATATTTAATTTGTGTTTGGTTTAGTTAAAATAAAATTACTGTTTAGGGTTTAGGTTGAATTTAAAATTTATTGAATTAATGATAAATTATCTATGAATCTCATCAATTATAATTGATTTGTAATAGTTAAACATGAAAATAACATCAATTAATGAGGAATTAATTATTTCAATTGTTGCTTTGAATTTTGAATAAGTTGTTGAATTAATAATTTTGTGTAAATTGGTTGGAATCAACTATCAATTACACTTGATGGTTGACTTGATGGTTGATGCAATAGAGCATGAATGAAGTAGAGTTTTGATGAATTACACATTCCATTGAACTGTGGATAAGTTGTCGAATTTGATATGTTTTTTGAATTTTTTAAATTTATTATAAATTTAGATTTGATTTTTTGAGAATTTTTTTTAACTTGTTATGAATTTTAGAAATTAGAATTGAAATAATGCAATTTAGTTAAAGTTATGTTCAATTGATCAGAATTTGATTTATTTTACATAATATCTTATAACATATTTATATTATGTCATTACAGTAGCATTATTATTCTTGATGTGAACAATAATATCACGTACTATTAAATGGTAATCTACGCAAGTCAAATGCATAAAAAAAAATCATTATTTGTCATAGACTTGGGTAGAATTATAATGATATTAATGTTGAAATAACTTGGAGGTGTTAATTAATAAACATCAATATTGTCATGTAATGATTATATGTGATGGAAGTCTTAAGACAATAATTGATTATTTCATCTAAAATAGATTGAATATAATAATATTGTATGTGAGTAATCAATCAATTTCTTTATTTGTCTTAACTTTTAGTCGAATATGTATAAGTGCATCATAATTTGTCAATCCTTCAAAGTCAGTTAACAGAGAGACAAATAATTGATTGTCAAGTGATTTAATATAAAAGATAGATAATACTATATTTGACAACCTAATCACTAATTAACATAGATTTCATTATTCTAATCCTAGTAACAATAAAGATGATGAGAAGTTAGTCTTGAAAGTGATAATAAAGGTTGATGATAATGTTAATAATGAATTAATACCCCTTATTCTTGAATTTGGAAATTCTTATTGGTCTATATTTGCTATTTTTCATCATTAAACACTTAGTCATAGATTTTTTTTAAGGGCTCATCAGTTTTTAAATCTTTCTTCTTTAATATGGTGCCATCTCAACAATTTTTCCCTTTAAAATAGATCATTCTCAAGTTTAGGGTATTTAAAATTTACTTGCATAAATCACTATACAATCTTAATCTAATCATTCTAGACCCCTATTCTCACATAACACCATGGTAGTTTTATGGCTACCTTATTATCATTTATCTGTTATCAATTTTTCAACCTTCAAATCAATTTTGTATTAATAACAAACATAATGAACAACAATTAAATCATTTCATCATATTAAAATGCATCATCATAATTTTATAAATAAAACATATACATGATTGTTAAATTCATTATATCAAAACTAATAACAATTTTAATTTCATCATTTTCAATATAATTTATGTATATTCTTTAATCTCTAAGACATGTTCAATATCTCGACAATCAAACAAACTGATATCACTAACTACTTCTAGTTAACTAGTCTCATAAATTGTCCTGATTATCTGAACACAAATACCATTAGCCTATTAAGATTAACTAGTTTGATTTTATCCTTTTCGATGTCCATATCACAAATAACAAATAAGTACTATGTATTTAAAGAAATTGTACTTGTATAATTTTAAAAACTTCTTATAATTAGCAAAGGTAAAAAACACTTACCTGCAACGTATATATATCCTCTTCCACTAGCATGTTATCCAGCTCCAGAAATATCTCTGATATCAACATAATTATTAAACTATTATCAATATACCAAATCAATTTAGAAATCATATTCTAGCTCTTATTTAACTTATGTTTATGAATAAACAACAAGGTAAACTTACAACATTTAATACATATTCATACTTTCAAATGCTCTTATCATTTATAAAAAAATTCAATCTATCATTTACTCAAGATATATCTTTTTTATTCATACAATAACACACAATCATGTATTTAAACACTTCAATTAACACACACACACATAAAAAACTAATTTTAGTCAACACACATAAACACCTGTCAATCTCCTTACTTTAATATACCTTTTTCATATAGCACTTTAACTTATTCAACTCCACTCTTTTTACACATGTTAGATCACAATATAATATTGATTGTTAGCCTAAATTTACTTTATAAAATGACTTATATTCATTTCTTTTTTTTGTAGTGTATTTTTTTTAATTAAGAATTAACACATTTGATCTAAGATATTTATTTAATCTTTCTTCATTCTAGAATTATTTTAACATGTTCAAACTTAAGTTTTAATAATAATCCGAAACAACAATCCATACAAAAATCTATTTTTCTACCATCATCCTCATATGGATGAAACTATACCAATAAGAACCATGTGTTCATGTCAACCTTTTTCTTCTAAATGTAATCTAAACTCATTCATTTGCACACATAAACCATTATTATACAAAAATCCCTGTACAATTTTCTATTCCTTCCCCTACAATTTATTTTGGTTGAATGGCCTCCATGAATTCTTTTTAAATTCTTGGTCAAGATCATTATATCACATTAAAATTCAAGTTTTAAATCAACAATCCAATACAATATCACATTCAAAACCATTCCTTTTAAATTTCTATGTCTAGGTCAAAACATCTAATTCCATTTCCTTTGGATTTTCTTTTAAAATTTTCTTAACTTTCCAACTCAATCAACTCATTTACATGTTTGAATACCTAATACACAAGAATACAATTTAATTTTTATATCCCAATTTTTTGCACTTTGCTTGAATGCTTTCCTATAAGATATCATGAGGTTTTTCTTTAATTTCCGTCATAATCTCACTTGACCTGAATCATAAAACATCTTTAACAATGCAATCCATAACAATATTAACAATAAGAACAAATTATACTACTATATCTTTCATAAACCCTGACACCTACACAATTTCATTTCAACTAATCATCAAAACATGTATTTAATTAAATTTTTTAAAATTTATAGAAACCAACAACAAATTTAAAAAGCAATAAGTCATTAATAGTATATTATATTTTCAAATCCAATCATTAGAATATAGAACTTAAAGTCTTGCATAACATATCAAAAATCCAAAATGATCCAAAGATGAAATTAGAAATGATTGACTTTATACTAAACTGACTTGGAAATCAATATTTTCTATATTTTTACTATTAAAGATGAATAAATTCTTTCCAATGGCTTTGCTTTTAAATCTCCACCATTCATGAATACTAACATGATCTTTTTAGCATTTATTCAAAATATAATAGCAATCTAAATAAAAGCAGGAAAAACATGACACTAAAGTTCGTTGTTTCGAATTAAATTTTTTTAACTTTGTACTATTTAACTTTGACAACTGTTACTTCCAAACAAAACATAATATTGAAATACCCAATGGTCAGGTTGTAAAAGGGGTTAAGTAGAACACTATATCAAGAAATTGGATCAATTTGACGGCGGGCACATAGGCTTCACAATGATGCTGTCCTATTTTCATTTGTTTCTAGCTTCTTTATAAACTCTCCATCAAACTGGATTCAAGTTTTCCTTTAATTGTTCCCACTCATGATCAACTCTTTAATCCCCTTTTTTTGTTAAGTTTTTTATTCCCCTCTTTCTTCTTTGTAAAGGCTATAGTAAAGAAAAGATGAATTTGGATAAAATTATAAATTTTTTATTAATGAGTTTATATATTATTTTATATATTTTTATTCAATCTTCAACACTCTTGCAAGGTTTTCCTGATATTTCATTAACTTAAAATTTAAATTGAAGATAAAATAGTATGTTAAGAGACTTGTAAAATTTCATCTTGATTCAATAGTCGTATTGAGAGTTATGCTTGATATTGTTAAAATAGATAGAAGGTAATTTTATGCAAAAATCTAAATTTATATACTATTTTATTTACTTAAATCATCAAGATTCTCAAACTAATTTATTGGGAAAGCCTATAAATAATAATAAATTTTTTTCCTTTAAAATATTTATTTACTCAATTGGATAATTTATATGATTTGTCATTGGGTTGACATTTCACGTGGTAATTTATTACTTTATCTCATATAAAATTTAAGTTATTTATTGGGTATGTTCATCTCAAATCATAATAATGTTTCTTATAATTTATTATTTTTCAATTAAGAATTATCATATTTAACATTGATTTATTGATTTTTAGGATGACAATTTACAATATGTAAATCATTGGTCTAAAATAAGAATATTATAAATAAGATCAATAAATTAATTAGTGTAAAAATTTCCAATAGTAATTATTTAAATGGATATTAGAAAATTGATTAAACAATAAGAAAGTTAGGTGTGACATTAAAATTTGTTAAAAGTATGGAGAGAAAAAGAAGGACATTAAACTCTTTAGGATTTAATTTATAAATAGACAAAGTAAGAAGTATAAATATCCTTTTTCTCTCTTTAAAGTTGATATCTTGATTTGGGAGAGGGAGCTAGGGTTTTTGAATTTTCTTTCCTTCAAACTTTTTGATAAATATCTTAAAAAGTAAGGGTTTAAAGAAATTAAAAGGGCTAGAGAGTCATCAAAGAGAAAAAGTGAGTGATTTTAAAGGGTTTAGAAGCTTGGAATAGAAAATTTAGTTCTAGAGAGAGAGGAAAGAAAGAGTAAAAGGAAGCTTGAATTTGTGCCAAATCTCTCTCTAATTCTTTGTTGTTGCTAGATAAGAACAACTTTGATTGTGTTTGATTTTAAAAACTTAACATATTGAGGTTTGAAGTGATGTTCGGGTATTATGGAAAAATAGATTTTTATAATTGTTATAATTGCAAGGATATTGTTTTGTTAGAATCAAGTTTAGAAGTATGAATAAAGATTGGATAAATAGAAAAAAAACATACAAATTTGAAGAAAAAATCCATTCTTTTTTAAGGATGCATGTTCGATTAGAGAGAGAGAGAGAGAGTAAAAGGAGAAGGGAGTTTTATTTGGATTTTTGATAAAATTCATGAGTTTTATGGGTTTAATTAAGCTAATTATAATTAAATAAGGTGAAAACTAGATATTTAATGATGAAAAAAAGGGGAAAGGCCTTCAGGGCTAACCAAGTGTTTAACTTGGGAGAAAACTCTTATCAGTGGTAAGGAACTCTATAAATGATAAATTATTTTATAGTAAAAGAGAGGTGATAATTGTTGAGAAAAGAATAATTGAATTTATAACAAAAAATATAAAATTAGCATGTTTTTACTCATTGGAAACTTATATATATATACATGGAAGTTGTAAATGTGAAGTTGAATACTTATTGTTTCGTGAGATCTTGATTATAGCAAACCCTACTTTAAAAATATTTGAAGTGGTTTTGACCCTTGGTTTTACAATCTAAAATTTAAATTGCATGCATTTACAACTAGCTTAGCCACGCATCATTAGATAACATTTTAAAATACGTATATAAATCCTGTCATTTATATAATGTGCTGAAACTCCATTTTGGTTCTTTATTTTAATTAAATTTTCAAAATAATTTAAAAAATAATTTTTTTTCAAAAACTTATTTTGACCAAATTTGGACAAGTTATTTTATAATTTTGACCTTTTCGTTTATCGTATGCATGTTGTTGATGGATTTTTAAATAAAAAATCTTTCTAAAGAAATTATAAAAATAAAATTAACAAAATCATAGGAAGCATAATGATAATAAATAAGAAAAAAAAGGGGAAGGGGCTGACATTAATATTTCTAACCCCTTCCCCAAATAACTAAGGGAAAAAGAAAAAGATTGAAGAATAAAATAAAATAAAATAATAAAATGAGAAAGAGATGAAGGTTTTAGAAATGTGGTGAGATAAAGAGAGGACAAGGAGTAAGGGAGGGCATATGAGGTAGTGTAAATAGGACCACATCATAAAATGTTTAATGTTTTCAATAACAATATTGAGTCATATCTATTGAATTTTAGCCTACATGCTATGCAAAGATGAAATAACTGTTTATTAAAAAATAAAATGTTATAAATTAATTTCCAGATATTTATTTCATTTATTCATATAGATTTAACAAATATAATATTTATCTATATTAGGAAAAGTATTATTTTCTCTAGAAAAAAATGCCATTTGAAATATTTTGCTTGATGCATAATAGTTTTTTCTGCTCAGTTGTTTTATAGAGATAATCTCTTTCTTAGCATGGTCCAGGGCTTTACAGACTACATAAAAATTGAGAGTGAGTTTCCATTAAAGAATGTTGTTACCTTTCACTTTCTCCATTCCATGCATTTTCCTTTGTTGCCAGGTCCACATTCCATCTATCTTATATGATAGTGCATTAGGAATTTACCACCGACAGCCACGACTGTTGACCCTCGTGGCATTTGTCGGCTCACTCTCTTGTCATTCACACTAAATTCTATTTAATTTTAAAAATATTTATTTATTTATTATTTATTTTAAATTAATAGTTTTTAGTGTTTCTAGATTATTTTGATATGCTAATATTAAAAATAATTTTTAAAAATAAAAAATATTATTTTAATATATTTTTAAATAAAAATTATTTTAAAAAACAATTATAACTACATGTACTTCTAATTTAAAATCATTGACATTTCAACACTTAATCTATAAATGAATAAGTCATCAAAACAATGTATATACAATTATAAAACTCAAGTAGGGAATTATACCTGGTAAAATAATTAGGTTATGAATTTAATATGTTAACTTGAGTTAATTTAGATATATAACCAATACATGTGTTAATATAGTTATTTTAATATAAAGTATCACAATATTATATATATATATATAGACACATACTGGTATAATTAATTAACATCAATATATAGACACACACATAGCAAGGGGATTGCTCTAGCGGTAGAAGGGGCTTGTCTCCTTCCACTACACTTGAGTTCGAGTCCTGACGTGCACGCCTGTCACCCTCGTAGTGCCTTACATGTCTATTGGATTTGCAGGGTATTCAGTGGGTCATAGGGATTAATCATGATGCGTGCAAGCTGGTCCGGACACCCCATGTAAATAAAAAAAAACATCAATAAATTTTAAAAAGATGCATTTGTCTTCAAAATGACTTTTTAAATTCGCAACTTAATTATCGGAAAGGAAATATTTGTGAACAAACACAAAATCAGCTCAAGATTTTGTGGAAAGGACGTAGAGCATTAATTGATAATACTAATGTTTGCAAAGGTAAGAAAAAGACTGAAAACAGATTCAAAGATTGTCTGATTAAAATAAATAAATGCATGAACAAGTTCTCTACAAAAAAATCCAAGAAATGGTAAAGTCAGAGCCTTGAAATGCGGAGTAACAGCACCTTTTGATAGGAATTTATCTTCTTTATGCTAGGAAAAACGAAAAAGACCACATAAATGTGATGTTTCAATGGTTAGATTCAAAAGTTACGGTTTCTAACATCAAAGTGCAATTATAGAAAGAAATTCGATTCTAGTTGACATTATTCAGTTCCCAAACCGAAACAGAATAATATGAACTTCCCGAAACTTTCAGCAGGACATCTTTGATATGCTTCCTATTCTAGAAGTGAGTCCCCAGGATATATGCTAACAGCTACCTCTTCCACACAGGGTTCAGACAAAATACATTGATGCTATAACGAAAAAACAAAGAAAAAGGTGAAAACCCAGAAACCATTACCAATAGTAACTCCATAATCACTACAATATTAACAGAGATTTCAATCATCTTCCTTGTTTTTTTAGTTTATGTTTAAATGAACTGAGTTTGATTTACTTGTAAGTTGTAACAGCTCTTCCAGTGTTGCATCGTGTCTACTGGCAATCAGCTATGGACCCAAAAAAAACTAGTGGTGATCTAAAAAATGGTTGTCAAATGAATACTTTTTCAATTATTTGTTCCAATCCGAAGACGAGCTTAAAAAGCATGGAAAAAAGAGGGAATCATTCAAAATCTGCAGCAATTGTATGCAATAAGAAATCTCAACAAAGAAAAAAAACATAAAAAAGTAAGTAGTGTAAGGAAGATAGAGCACCTATGATTATAACTCTCTGTTGGTTGTTATTATTCTGCAAAAGATAACAAATGATAACCGTGAAGGAAATGAGAGGCAGGCTGCTCTTCTCAGGAAATGGAAATTAGGGTAGGGACTAAATAATTAGTTCTTCAACTTTCGTTTTGTTGCAAGTGACTCGAAAAAAAGTTTTTTTTTATATATATATATATATATATGCCGTGTCTTGCCTGGGTCATAGGTTGACCTTTAAATTGACCAGATTTGATCATTTTTTTGTGCTAGCTGATTTTTAACTTTATTTAAATTGGTCCAGCAATCGGGTCAATCAGATCCAAGATCGATTTTGTTAGGTCATTTAGGTTTAATAACTATGCATCTATCATTGATCTTAGATAAAAATTAATAACAATTCATCAGAATACTTATTATTATTTTATGGAAAACACTAAAAATATAGGTTTTTTTTACTACATACGTATTATTCTCTCTTTTATATTTTACATTCAATAATTTTTATTTTTTATATTATGATCCTTAAGTTTTTTGGGTGATTGTATTTTTTTGACAAAATTAAAAACAATTCAATCAAGTTTATTAACTAAGAAAAAATTTAAAAGATAGGAAATCAAAATTAAAAAAACACCACAAACAAATGATGATTTTAAAATTCTCATGAAAAGTTCATTTTAGTCTTCAAACTTCACATATAATATCTATTTGGTTCCTCAATATCTTTTCAATTCAATTTTGTTGTATTTTTTTTAAACCTTTAGTTTGAGAAAGTAAAGAGAGATAATTGGATTATACTGGTAGATGAAGAAATGATGTTGTTATTACTGATTTTAACCATCAAAATGGTAAATTTTTTTGTCAAGTAATTTTATTTGACGAAGAAAGTTTATTTTTGTGTCTTTTTCTTACCTTGAAAGTGCCTAAAAATTATATCTTAGTTTAAGAAGAATTTTATTTTTAGGTTGATTTATAGTTTTGAGATGGTTTTTGATTTTTTATGACCATAAATGAATTTACCATGATTCCTAAGGTGTTCTCAAGGTATTTTGGATAAACAATCTTTAACCCTAATTTTTTAATTACTATAATGACTAAAATTTAGGTAATATTAAATTACGCATCATTTGAATTTTTTTTTTTCCAAAAACATTAAGGTGGTTGCTCACCCTTTCTACCAACCAAAAACAATAAGGGCGCAAGTATATGGGCCTTTACTAAATGAGCTAGAAATACTAACTTGCTTTCTAGGCCCGATAATATTTTTTTTTAAAAAAAATTTTTATTTATACCTTTTTTTATTTTATTTTTTCAAAATAATTTTTTAATTTATATTTAAATTACTATCCCTTGTCTTTATTTTTTTCTTTTTTTAAAGAATGATTATTTGTTTTTAGTTATTTTGTACATATTTATTTTTTAAAAGATTATTTTAATTTATCTATATTTTTTTATGTTTTATATAAATATTATTTTTTATTTTTTAGATAATATTTCAAATATATATAGCCTCACATGATATTTTTTTATGTTTAGTTTATCAAATCAATTTTATGTATATTTATTTTTATTACTATATGATTAAATAAAAAATTAATTTTGACAAACAAACTCATCAAACATAATTGGGTTAAAGCTTGTGTTGTAAGGTTAAATAAAAATATCTAACATGCAATGAAGTGACTAATTCATAACAAAAAAAGAAAGATATTAAAAAAAAACATAACAAAATCATAAAATCATTTAGTTTAGTATCCACTCATCATTTACCTAGGATAAATGACCAATGATGATTAATTTGTTGTAGGTGAATTAATGAATAATAAACCAATTAATACATAATAAAATTGTATACTAAAACCATCAACACATAACATACTAGATCAAAAACAATATTGACACTTAACACAATAAAATAAAAATAGCATCTACTCACAACATGACAAATAAAAAACAATATAAAAAATTAAAAACAACATCAGCTTAGACATCACAACACCACAATATTCATAAACAACATCACAACATCAATTTCAACATTGAGATCAAACCATTAAGTCTTAGATAAATATGTTATCACTGATCCTTCAAACCTCATCATAGAGTATTGATTTTGATCTTATTCCACTTTAAAAATAAAACCCTGGGGGCATTATACCTCTGGGGTCACCACATAACATTGTGTATTCAAATGGTTCTAATTTTCATAATCATTCATAATAATATGTGATAAAAAAATTATAAAAATAACTAATATTTTATCATAAAAATTATATTATTCAAAAATATATATAAAGTTCAAAATTAACCTTTCAAAATGGCTAAAGTTTACTATTAGAAAAGTGGATTGAAATAATGGTGACACATAGGCTCCATGATCGAACATACATAGTGGATTGTAGAGCATCATTGCATACGCTAAAAAATAGGGTAGGCTCCTAGGTTAGTTGATTATAAGCTCTTCCTCTTCCTTTTCCTTCCTACATTGATGGTTTAGTCTATTACCACTTGTGGTTGAGGATTAGGTCAAGAAACTTTTGGCTTTTCTTAGTTCTCTCACTACTAGTTCGGTCGTATATTTTCTTCTTCTTCTTCGTGGTGTTGTTGTTCGATGGTATGGTTGTCAATGGTGCTTGTTTTGTTAACAATTATTGTTTTAGTAAAAAATAGTGATGATGATTTGATAAAGAATTGTAGAGATTTTTAGGTTTGTAGGTGTTGTGAATGTAAAAGACATGACAATTGAGTTTGATGGTTGAGGATTGCAGTTTTTAGGTGGCTAAGGTTTGTTATCAGAGAAAGGTAGGATAAAATGAATAGTGATTCCCCCTTCTTTTCTCATTTTCTTTACATGTTTTTACTCTATTTCTTTATTTTAAAATTTCTTTCTTTCTTTCCCCTTCTATTTGTGATGGAGTCCCTATTTATATAATATTCCTTCTAGTATTCTTTATTCTCTCTTATCTCATCACATTCTAGAATCTTCTACCTCATTCTCATTTTATCATCATATTTTATTTTATTTTTATTTATTCTTCAACTTTATCCCTTCTCTTTTAATTGAAGGGTTATGAAATAACCAAGAAATTACCCAAATTATGTCAAAAATGAATTTTTAACAATTTTTCATATTTTAAGAATTTTTCATTGAAAATTTGATTGAAACAAGGTCAATGAAGTATACCTATTTAAATTGAATAAACAAGTCTTAATTTTGATGTCTTTTTAGGATATAAAATTCATAGTTTTTCATAATTTTTTGATTTAAAATACTTTGATCAATTATATACTTTCAAATCCATATTGATTTTCTTCTCACTTTACGTTTATATTTTAAGAGCTTGCTTGGGAAAGTGGCTAGTCGAGTATTCATGAAATTTTTGAATTTATTTTGTTTATTTTTTATGTTTTTCAATTATTTTAATATGCTGATGTCAAAAATAAATTTTAAAAAATAAAAAATATTATATAAATATATTTTTGAGCAAAAAATATTTTGAAAGACAATTACTATCATAATAAAAATTTGCTCTAAATTGTAGAAGTAGAGATTTTTTTTATTCAATAAGAGAAAAAAAGGCCTTGTTCACTTTAGATAAGGGATTTCCTTTTGTTTTTAACTCTTAAATCCTCACCTATTATGATATCTCTCAGAGTCGTATCAAATATATTTTAGAAAATCCTGAGATTTTTCCTTAAAAAATTGATTAAACCAATTGACACAAACAAATAGGAATTAATGAATAAAAAATAAACAATTCCTGAAAAAAATACATTAAACTCCAATTCACATTTTTGTTACTAAATGATTCCTTTTTTATAGTCTAAAAATTAAAACTTAATGTAAGTCCATTGTAAGCTACATTATGGGGGGAAAAGTACTAAATAAAATAAGAACATTAATAAAAAAAATTATAAATTAAATAGAAAAAAGAACCCTAAATTAACTAGAAAAATATGACCAATATTGAATAGTAACTTTTAATTCTAATTTGAGAAAACAAGGCTTCTAGAATCTTTTAGTATAATTTTAGCCTTATCTAATGATTGAATTAAAAATTATATACCATATCATAAAGCTATATATTTGATAAAAATCTTCTAAATTAAGCCCTCCAAATTTTATATATATATATATATATATATATATATATATAAAACTCATCATTCAATCAAAGTTATTCTTAGCTTGATTTGATGGTTGTCTAGCAAAAGCTCACAACCCTTTATTTATTTATTTATTTATTTATTTTTCTCCTCATCACTTGACTCTTCATTAAGATATGCTAATCTTTTTACCATATCTAATATTATAAAATCATCTTTTGATTATAGCAAAGGAACATTATAAAGGTTAAAATAGATTGCAAACTTTATCAATTATGCACATGATAGATGCTTTCAATTTGTCATATAGCTAGGCCTCTATTATCCCTTTTATAATATTTAAGAACATGAACTAAATATTATTTTTTAGTAACAAATTTTTGTTGGCCATATCAAAACTACTTTGAAATTCCTCAAGCATCAACATTGAACACTTGATTATAGAAAAAAAATAACATAAGGATCCATCAATTTCTTATCCGTATAAATTTGTACCACTTCATAATTTCAAAGTTAACTCCATATAAAACTTTTGAATTATTAAATATTTTTCATTATCATTAAAGAATCCTTAAAAAACCAAATTTATAAAGTTTTTAAAATTTTTACAATTCTCAAGTTAAGTAACATTTTCATCTTCTTTCTCATAGAATTTTAGTGGTTAATTCCAATCTATAAAAAAAACTAAAATTATATATATATATATATAAAATTTTAAATATCATGTTCATAAAGATAAAAAAGAAAAAGAAAAAACTACCCCCTCTACTTACACCCTGAAATAGGTTTTCAAAATTGATTATGGATTCCTGATTATTCTTCTCATAATCCTTTAAGTTTCTCTATGTTAATTGACAGGTTAATTCTAAAATTCTTTTATACAAATCTATCTCTGCTAGTCAATGAGTTATTTTTTATAACATGTCTTCATAGATCTTAGTTCTTAGTTTATTAATGTTTCAGTCTTGGGCATCTAATTCTCAAGTTGAAAATATCTTCCACCTCCTATATGAACATGCCTTGTCTTTTATGGCCTTCTAACATTGTATTTCAATAGCACTCAATAATAAATCATAAGGAATCTTTAGGCTTTAATACCAACTAATATAGGTAAACTTAATGAATAGGAATCAAAGAATATAATTTTTTAAAGAAAGAATAATAAAGAAACATGATTCACAGTTTTACAATTAAATAATTCTCTTTTGATAGTTATAACTAAACATGGACCCGTGCTACATCGTGTATCTATATTCCCCCTTAAAAAACAATGTGTAGAAGTCACAAATGCATTTCAAAGAAATAAAAAAAGACCAATGACTCAGGTTATAGTCCTGAAAGGGTCAAATAAATTGGTTTTATTTTAATTAGATGATAAAAAAGAAAATCATAGTAAAAAATAAATAAATTTGATCATGGTAACTTGGAAGAATGAAATCGGATTAAAAAAAACAAAAAAAACTTGGTTTAAGTCTACCTGAGATAGTGTGATAGACATTTAACCTAGATAGTAATAGGCGAGTCAACTCGAGTTAATATGTAAAACAACTGGGTTAAATCATAAGATTAAGATAATATGATGTAAATAAAGCGAAAGATAAAATCAAAAAGGAAAACAAGCCAAAAAAAGATATCCACTTACGTTAAGTTTTCAAACTTGTAACTTAGATCATTAGACTAGGAGCTTAATACATGAAAAAACTACAAACCCAATCCCTAACAAATCAATTATTGAGAGATAAAATTGAGAAAAAAATGAATTATAAAATTGAAAAAAATAAATTATATGAAAGGATTCAAAAAAATATTATGAGAAAAAAGGGAATAAAAAAATAAATTAGACGAAAACTACAAATCTTTGACTGAATGGTGAAATTAAAAAGAAAAATAACTTTAATAAAAGATAAGAAAAATCAAACAAATAAGGATAAAATTAAAAAAAAATTAATATGCTATAAATTTGGAGAGAGGGATAAAATTAAAAATCAATAAAATTTGCACAAAAAGGTAAAGAAACAAAAATTCAAATCAAAAGAATGAAAACCAATAGGAAAAATATAGCACGTAGCAAATTAGGATTTATAGATAATTTAAAAAAAATTAAAACTTTATGAAAAGAAAAGAAAAAAAATTAAAAAGCAAAAGAATATGAACTAAATTAAAAGGAAAAACAAATTGATGGGTAGTTCTCAAGATTTGGAGGGCCAAATACAAAAATCAAAGAAAATAAATAGAAAAAAATGGATGTCGCCAAATTGAAGGTGCATTTAAGACACGTATCATTCTAGGAATGGAGGACCATCTAGATAATTTAAATGCATATCTAAAAGTTATTTTTTTAGCCACTGGATGATGCAACAAGCACCATCTAAAAATTGTGATCATCCTTCATGCTTGATTAGTACTCAAAAGTGCATTTTTATCATGGTTTTATATCATCATTTTGCACTTGAAATATCAATAACTCCTTAACTAAAGTACGTTTTATAATAATCTATCTAATAATATAAGATACCTTTAATTTATGGTAAATGTTCATTTTAAATGCAGGCCTATCACATAAATGAAAGAATTGATTGATGACTTTAAGAAATTCAATTGCAAAGGCAAAGAGATGATCAAACTTAGAAAAGAGATGTCAGTGCAATCTAAATCGGAACACTGTTCGGTAATTGGATCATATCTGGAGCTATAGATCTCAGATTTAAGTCTACTTTATATGGATGGAAAGGTAAGACATAGGCCTACAACTTTCATATGGAGCCCAAGATCTCAAAAGGCCATTTTCAAGTCCAAATTGTTACAACAATAAAGAAGCCCGAATCTGTCCTCCAGCCCGAGTATTGTTCAGTATTTTGGCCATATCTGCAGTTCTAGAAGTCCAAATGAGCTGAATGTTTTACACAAGATAGCCGAGACAATTGCATACAACTTTCATGTTTTCAAGTAGCTCCAATTTTGATGTTATCAATGATGTTTTGGGCAAACAAGAAAAAATAAGGATTGTCACCAAGTCAAGAGTTGGCCACCCATTTATTAATTAGTCATCAAATCAATAGTTCTCAATTTTGGCCAAAGGAGGCATTTGCCATGCATCGAGGCATCTTGGTGTCCAGATCAAGATCATGCTCTTCCTTTCTCTCTTTGTATTTTTTGTAATGTTTATTCTTTGCTTCCATTAATATTATGTTTATACCTTTCATTTCCTTTCCTTTACTTAGTTAACTTTTATGTTCTTATTTTGTTTATCTTTTTTTTTTTCATTATGTCTAGCTAAGTTAATTATGTCAATGTGAAAATGTTACATTAATGGTGTAAGAATAAGTATAATGTAAACTTAATATGGACTTTAATGTTTGATACTAACATGTTTTATATTTGTTATCTTTGTTCTTTGCTTCCATTAATATTATGTTTATACGTTTCATTTCCTTTCCTTTACTTAGTTAACTTTTATGTTCTTATTTTGTTTATCTATTTTTTTTTCATTATGTCTAGCTAAGTTAATTATGTCAAGGTGAAAAGGTTACATTAATGGTGTAAGAATAAGTATAATGTAAACTTAATATGGACTTTAATGTTTGATACTAACATGTTTTATATTTGTTATCTTATTCACTTTTTAATACTTTGCTTGTTAAATGACTAATCTTGATTTATGTTGTATAACACTTGGTATAACAAATGCTTGACACTTTCAGAGCCCATACTGCATGGTATAACAGACACCTGAGTTATGAAAAGAACTTGATTTGTTATTAACATAAGTTATAATCATGAATACTTGACGAGATTTACAAGTATTAGCATTAATCGAATAAGATGACTACTGTAATCATAAGAGTTTATATGTGTGGTATAATCTGATTGGAAACTCCTTTATGTGTGGTTTCCAATTGAATAATAAGAGTTTATATTACACTTGTTTGACATATCATTAGTGAAATCTCTAACCTTGACATTTGTTATTATCATTGTTTAATCCTTACTTTAATATTTCATCTCAAAGTTCTCATCTTCTTCTTCTTTATTATTGTTATTATTAGTATTACTACTACTACTACTACTACCACCACTACTACTGTTGTTGTTATTGTTATTATTGCTGTTGTTTTATTATTGTTATTCATAATTTGTACAATAACCTCCCTGTGGTTCGATCCTGGTCTTGTCGGGTTATTTATTACTTTGACACTCCTGCACTTGGGGGAAGACATCAATCTTTTCGTCGTGTCAATGCTAACATGTGCAATGAATCATTCATTTTTTTTAAATTTTTTTATTAAATATTAAAAGGAAAAACATATATGCCTTTTCCCTATTAAAAATAACCAAAAAAAATATTGAAAATGATCCTGAATTAAACTTAGTTTTTCTTTGACTTCAAGAGCAATCATGTAAAAGCATTATGCATTTAAAGACATAAATAATATTATACACTAAACCTAAATTCTTTGGCTCAAAGGATATTTTTATATTTTTATTATTAAAATATAAAGAAAAAAATCTTACTACCCTCGTCAGTTGGGCCAAATAATTTTTGTACGAGAAAAAAATTATTATTTCACTATTCAAATCCACATATCACATAAGTGTGGAGTTGTAGATCCTATACATCTTTTTTTTTTTAATTTATTTTATTATAATCAAAACTCAATATTAGAACTGTTGTTGATTAAAAAATGTGAGAAAAAATCCTAAATGAAAATAATAATAATAATAATAATAATAATAAATTTAAATTAAATAGAAAAAAATCTAAAATGAACTAAAAAAATATATTCAATCTTAAAAAGTAAAATTTTAGGGCCTTACCAACGAAGATTCAATTCCATAGGAAATAGGATTTTTGGAATCTGTTTAGAAGAAATAAAGGAATTTAATAATCAAATTAAAAATTATTTTTGAAGATGCACAACATTGAAGAGTGCGTACTTAGTTAATCCATTAATAGCATTCACTAGAAACATCCAAATCCATCTCCAAAATAACCCATTTATGCCTTGTTGCCAAGCCTAATATAAGCCTAGAATAGCAGCCAATAATTCTACTTTTAAAGGAAGAAATATGCTTCAAGTTTGTCATAAACTAGGGATCCATTAATTTCCTAGCTGCTGCAACCCTGAAGAAAAACAAAACAAGCAAAGAATAACATAAACAAAAATAATTATGGTGGTAATTAGCATCCAATAGAATATTGATATAATGGAATCAGATTTAAACAATAGAAGAAATATTACATAAACATGGGCGCATCCGGCTTTATAAACTAGCAGAGTTACATCTTACATGAACAGCCCAACATAAAATAAATCCAATTAGTCATAAACTAGAGTATTATTAAGTGTTAATTATATTTTTATTATATAAAAGAAATAAAGGTTTCACCGTATCTATTTTATTATTTATACTCTCACGTATAAATGCGGAATTTAATAGTGAATTTTAAAAATAACTCTTAATTTAATCTCTGAATTTTTATATATCTTGTATAATTGGGTCGTTTTAAATTCAAATTAACATTAAATTATATATATTTTTTTAGAAGAAAGAGTTAAATTGAAAGATAGGTAAAAATGATGGTAAAATTTGTAGAGGCTTTGAATTTTTTTTCCAAAAAGTTCATTTTAGTCTTATTTTTTTTAGCTTTTCAGTATTATTGGTCCCTCTAATTTTTAAAAATTTAATTTTTATATTAAACTTTATTTATTTATTTATTTTGGTGATGGAGAGGAAGGAGATTGTTGAATTCCAATGCAGAAAGAGTTTTTGCTAGAAATTGTTTCAGCTACTAAAATAATTAATTTTTATATTAAAAGATTTTATATGATGAGCAAAGCTAAAAATTAGTTTTTTTCTTTTTATGTTTTTACCTTGAGAGCTTTTAAAAAACATATCTAATCTTGAAAATGTTTTTATATTTTGGGTTGATTATAAATTTTAAAGTAGGTTTTTTGTGATTTTAAAGGTTATAAATTAATCTAACAATGTTTTTTAGGTGTTATAGGTAAAAAAAAAAAAAAACCTTTAGAATTCCATTTTAAACCCTTTTTTAAATCAAACTAAGCTATAATAATCTTCACCTACGTGCCGTCCACCCATTTTTATATTTGCACATGAAATTTTCAATGAAGATTTCAGATCTCAAAGCTAATCGTTTCATTAAAAAAAATAAAATTGTCTTACGAGTAATTCCATTTTACTTGTTCCAATCTAGATTACTTTGCTGTCTATCTTTGTAACTTGTAAGTTATTATATTTGTTTGCATATCATGTCAGTGGAGAAAAAGACCACTATGTTGTTCAAGATAGAAAATTATAAAATATCCTCAAAAGTCAACAATATGGACGTATTTTCCATCAAGATGAATTGACTAATGGATTATAACAGGAGCGTAACCTCCACGACAACAGAACAACGCATTTCAATTTGCAGCACCAGCCACCACAGAGAGATAAATTACTTTGGATTTTGACGTTGATGAATTTGAGGTGCAGCTCTTGATTAAAATGTTGTTTTTGTTACGAGACCGAGTGCCAAGAAATCTTCAAATTGCCCAGCAGAGTATGTCTTGAATATTCCTTGTAGCTTCTGGGATTGGACCTAGTTGGCCATGAAATTTCCATAACTAGATAATGTGATGGGATCTGTGTCGCATAAAGACGCGAGGCAATCCATTGTTTTGCGAAAATTTCATTGTAGATTCCACAAAAAAATTGTAACTTTTTTTTAAAAAAAAAACTTGTGTGTGTGAATATGGACACGTGGGTTGAAATATGGTGGATTTACAAACAAAGAATAACACAAACATAGGAGCATCCGACTTGATAAACTAGTAGAGTTACATCTTACATGAAGAGCTATCGTCCAACTAGACAAAATCAACCTTATCTTTCATAATAACAATAACAATAATAATAAACCTGATCATTTATTTCAACCGTGGGCATATTTGAGCCTGTAATGGATTTTTCATCACTACTGTGAATTCTTCTTTCTCAGACAAATCAACGTCATCTCCATCCACAGCTTTCCACTCAAATCTCCAAATCAAATTAGCTACAAAATACTCCAAATGAAGTATTGCTAGACCATAAGCAGGACATATTCTCCTCCCAGCCCCGAATGGCATCATCTTTATCTCTCTACTTCCTGTTATATCAAATGTTTTCCCTCCACTGTTTAGAAACCTTTCAGGCTTGAATACCATGGGATCCTCCCACACCTTCGGATTCCACCCCATCTCAGCCACCATAAAATTTATAGTTCCATCTTTTGGTACCACGTATTTACCCAGCACTACATCTTCAGTCACCGCATGGGGCAAGACGAAATGGCCTGGCGGGTGCCTCCTTAACCCTTCTAGAATTATTGCTTTTAGATATGGCATCTTTTGCAACTCCTCTTCTTTTATATTCTCTTCACCATCTCGCACAACCCCTTTAATCTCCATGAATAGCTTCTCCTGGATTTGCGGGTACTTAACTAGATTTGCCATGATCCATTGCAACGCTGTTGAAGTGGTATCTGTTCCTCCGTTGAGAAACTCTGAGCACAAAGTGACCATTTCCTCTTCATTGAGCTTTCTCTTCTTTTCCGGAAGCTCCAAAGCCAGTATGGTGTCAACATAGGACAAAACATACTCATCCTCATAGTCTTTCTTGTCCTCTTTACTTTTGTTTACTCTCTCTTCCTTGGCCTTCATTCTTGCTCTTATCAATGGAATCAAAACATCTTCTTGGCATTTTCGAAGGCGAAACAGCTCCCTCCAACGGTTGCGCAACACGATCTTTGTCACTCCTGGCCAGAAATTGAGTATGTTGAACCTACTGAAATTCACTATCATTTGTCGCTGAACTTCCATAATTTTTTTCATCTGATTTTCATCAAGCTTGTCTCCAAAGCACATCAGGACTAGTAGACAAAACATGGCATATTGAAAATGTTCCATTACACAAATAGGACGACCGGCTTTCGCTTGAGATTCGAAGCGATTCTGGAGGATTTGCAAAACCCAGTTGCGTGCATGAGTGTAGGATTTCACACGCGATGGGTGGAGGATTTCTGCAGTGAGGTTACGCCGCAGAAGTCGCCATGTTGGACCGTAAGCGGAAGAACTGATACTATGCTGATTGCTAGTCATAATTTTTCTCGTAGCGACAGCGGGTGGGCGGTCCGCAAAAACTGCGCCGCCATGTATTAAAGCCTCGTGAGCAAGGGTGCGATCTGCAACGAAGATAGCAGGGCGAGTGCCAATACGGAGGGTAACCATTGGGCCAAACTTGGCATGGAGGGATCGAAGGATTGGCTCCATCTTGAAGGCGGACATACGGAGCCATAGTAAGTGGCCGATGAAAGGAAAGGTTAGGGGACCTGGAGGTAGGTTTTTAGAGGTTAAGAAATTGTTGAAGATAATTTTGAAGAAGAGAGAGATGGAAATGGAGACAAGAATAAGGAACCAACTTTCCATACTGAAAAAAATGAAGTGATGAGTTTAGCAGTGGAATGGGCTCAGAGTGCGCGTGTATATACTTTGGCCAGCAAAATTGACTGACATTTCGGTTTTGGTGTTTATCTGGTCACGATACCCTCTCTTTTCTAGTCTCTATTTCTTTAACCTTAATTGTGGATGCATTTTTTAATTTTGCGAAGACTCAAAATGGGTGGAATTCATCGCTGGCTAGTTTGTTTGTTTTTTGGTACAACGTATTGTATTTCGTCCTCAATCGTGGCAGAGAGGAATTTAATTATATTATTATTATATAAAAGAAATAAAGGTTTCACTGTAGCTATTTTATTATTTATACTCCCACTGATAAATGTGGAATTTAATAGTGAATTTTTAAAAATCTCTTAATTTGATCCCTGAATTTTCTTCTTAGTCATTTGGAATCCAAATTAACGTTCAATTACATATTTGTTTAGGAGTAAAAGTTAAATTGAAAGATAAAGGACTTCCAAAATGAGTGACTTTGAAATTTTTTTGAAAAATTCATTCCATTCTCCAGTTTTTTTGGGCTTTTAGTCTGTACCAATCCCTCTAATTTTTAAAAATTCAATTTTTTTATTAATTTTTTTATTTTTATTTTTGTTGTTGGTGGTGGTGTGATGGAGAGGGAGAAGATTGTTGCATTCAAATGTAGAGAAAGTTTCTATTGGAAATGATTTTAGCTACTAAAATAGTTAATTTTTATGTTAAATAATTCCATACAATGAAAAAAATTCGAAAATTAATATTTTTCTTTTTTTTTTAATTTTGAAAGCATCTAAAAATTGTATATGATCTCAGAATTTTTTTATATTTTTTATTGATAATGGGTTTTAGATTGATTTTTTTTAATGTTTTTAAAGGTTATAAATTAGTTTAATAATATTTAAATGATGTTTTCTAGGTATATATTATGGATAAAAAATGAGCTTCAAAATTCCATTTTTAATTTTGCAAATGAAATTTTCAATTGGGAGTTTCAGATTTCAAAGCTGATCGTTTCATTAAAAAAAAAATTGTCTTAAGATTTATTCCATTTTACTTGTTCCAATTTGTTAGTTAATATATTTGTTTGCACATCTAGTCATTGAGAAAAAGAACATTTCAATTATAAAAATTTATTAGTTCGGTGTCACATGTTATGACATGTGTTCATTTTTTATTTTCATAAAAAATTGTGTTTATTTTTTATTTTTATAAAAATTTAAATTTATAGTGTATTTAGCAGTACGGTGATGGTTGTTTTTCAAATAACTTTTTATGTTGAAATGTATATTAATGATATTTTTTATTTTTAAAAATTATTTTTAATATTAGTACATCAAAACAATTCAAATCAGGCAAACCATATTAAATTTTAATAAAAATAAAAATAAAAATTTTTAAATTACTTTAGAAACATAAGTTCAATCATGTTTCTAAACAATCCCTTAAATGATGATGGCACGATCCAAGGTTATTTGGTCCAGGACAGCCAATAACCCGAGATTATTTTTGATTCTACAGCTTGCGGGGCTAAAGAATATTTGGGTCTTTTGTACCCAAGCTCCACTTGTGTGCTGGGGGTATGCCTAGCCCCTAGATAGATAGTCTAATTGCCTTGTGTGCAAGGGTGTCCCAAATACTAAGATAGAAGCCGAAGCACCACAAGTGTGTAGAGAATGTGTCCAACATTGAGGCAATAGCTTAGTGCTATATGTGCACAGGGAGTGTGTCCATCACTGAAGTAATAACTCAGCGTAACATGTACGCAAGGGTTTGACCACAACCAAGGCACAAGCCCAAGTGTCACATGTGTGTTGTGATGCGCCCAACACTAAGACATAACCTAAGCGTCCCATGTGTGCAAAGGATGTGCCAAATCCCTAGGTAGGAGCCAAGCTCCACATGTTCTCATGTAACTTTTTTAATAGTAAAAAATAATTTTTAAATTTTTTTTAATAATGATAATGATAATAATAATAATAATAGTAATTTTTAATTTTACTTTTCAAATTAAATATTTGATTGTTTTCAATGTTAAATTTTTTTTTTCTAATTTAGCAATTATTTTAATAATAATATTGACTATTATAAAAATAATAATATTTATAACACAAAAAACTAATATTTTTAATATTAATACTTTTGATTATAGTAAGAATAATAATATTCATAAATAATAATATTTAAAATTCTATAACTCATGAACATTGAATCTTGATAAAGAACCCAGTAGAATTGAGTTCTTACACTAGACCCATTGATTATAGGTTCTGAGACCAATCTATTTTCCTTAAGTCCTGCGTCATGACCCAGGTGTCACTTGTCCTCAACCAATGATGCCTAAAGGCCATGTGTACATTGAGAAATGTCCAACTTAAAGGCAGAAGTTTAAGCACCACATGTAAGTAAGGTGTGCCTAGCACTAAGACAGGAGTCCATGTGCAACGTGTGTGTAGAGGGTGTGCCCAGCCTCAAGGCAGGAGCTCAATAGCCACGTATCCCAACGTGGTTTTTTTTTTAATAGTAATACTAATTTTTTAAAATTTATTAATGATAATGATAATAATACTAATAATAATTCTTAATTTTACCTTTCAAATCAAATCTTTGGTTGGTTTCAATGTTAATAATATTTTTTTTTCTAATTTAGTAATTATTTTTTAATATTATTGATTATTATAAAAGTAATATTATTTATAACATAAAAAACTAATCTTTTTAATATTAATACTTTTGATTATAGTAAAAATAATACTATTTTTAATTTCAAGAATACTTAGAACATAAATAATAATATTTTTTATATTAAAAATTTGAATTATTATAAAAATTATAATATTAGAACAAGAATAATAATTTATTTGAGATGAACACTTTGTATTCTAAGAAAAAATAATAATATTGACAATGCAAATTATAATATTTCTTATATTAATACTTAAAATTATTGAATATTTTTAATAATACTATGCCATGGGCTCACTTTTTATTTTTATAAAAAATACCATAAAAATTATAATATAAATTATAATATTTCTTTTCAAATTTATTAATTATTTTATTAACAATATTATTTATAATAAAAAAATATTTCTAAAATAAATATTAATATTTAGAATCTTAAAACCATGAACATTGAGTTTTAATTCAAGACCCAATAAAATTAGTTTCTTATGTTATACCCATTGATCATGGGTTATGACCCCCGATCCATCCCCCTTGTGTGTAAAGCCATGACCCAAGCACTTGTTGTCCCTAACCTAATACAGCCTCAAAGCCATGTGTGCGCTGAGGAGTGCGCAACTCATAAGCAGGACCCAAATGTCACCTGTGTGTAGGGTTTGCCTAGCACTGAAGTAGGAATCTAAACGTCATGTATGAACTAGGATGCGCCTAGCATTGATACATAACCCAAGCATCACGTGTGCGCAAGGGGTGTGCCCAGCCCCAAGTAGGAATCCAATAGCCACGTGTCCTCACGTTTATAACATTTTTTAAAAGTTTATTAATGATGATAATAATAATACTATTAATAATTTTAATTTTACCTTTCAAAACAAATCTTTGACTGGTTTCAATATTAAAAATATTTTTTGTCAAATTTAGTAATTATTTATCTAATAATATTGATTATTATAAAAATAATAATATTTATAACATAAAAAATAATACTCTTAAGATTAATACTTTTGATTATAGTAAAAATAATAATATCCATAATACAAATAATACTGTTTTTAATTCTAAAAATATTTAGAACACAAATAATAATATTTTTTTATATTAAAACTTTGAATTATTATAAAAATAATAATATTATAACAACAAAAATAATATCTTTGAGATGAATATTCTAAGAAAAATAATAATATTGATAATGTAAATTATAATATTTTTTATATTAATACTTAGAATTATTAAATATTAGAATTGTTAAATATTTTTACTAATACTATGTCACAAATTCACTTTTTATTTTTATAAAAAATACCATAAAAATTTATAATATAAATAATATTTTTTAAAAATTTATTAATTATTTTATTAATAATATTAATTATAGTAAAAATAATAATATTTTTAAAATAAAAAATAATATTTAAAATACTATAACTTATAAATATTAAGTCTCGATAAAGAACCCAATAAAATTATATCCTTACACTAGATTCATTGGTCATAGGTCATGACACTATATACTAGACCCACTCCTCTTGAATTCAGAGCCATGACACAAGCTCCATTTTTCCCTGATAAGGCGTGATCATGGCTCACTCACCTAGCGTAGCACAAGCGCAACATAGATGCTAAGGAGTGTTCAATTTATAGGCAAGAACCATGTATGTGTTGGGTGTGCCGAGCAACCCTCCAGTTTGGAGCTTCGGTTTTGCAGGCTACAGCCTCACCATATATTCTATTCTCACCAATTATATAATTCATAGTAAAAATATTCATAATCTAAAATACTTGTATTATAAAGTAGGACAGTATAATTTATAATAAATTTATTAATAATAAATAATATTTTACACGATAGTGAAACACGACTATAGTTAATAAAATCTCAAAAATCAACAATATAAACCTATTTTATATCAAGAAGAATGGACTTCTAGATTGCAACAGGAGCGTGACGTTCACGACACGCAGTTCTTGGCAGTCAAGAAAAGAACAACGCATTTCAGTTTGCAGCACAAGCCACTACAGAGAGATAAATTACTTTGGATTTTGACGTTGATGAATTTGAGGTGCAACTCTTGATTAAAATGTTGTTTTTGTTACGAGACCAAGTGCCACGAAATCCTCAAATTGCCCAGCAGAGGAGGTCTTGAATATTCCTTCTAGCTTCTAGCTTCTGGGATAGGACCAAAGTGGCCATGGAATTTCCATAACTAGATAATGTGGTGGGATTTGCGTCGCATAAAGATGCGAGGCAATCCATTCTTTTGCGAGAATTTCATTGTAGAGTCGAAAAACAAATAAATTGTTACCTTTTCTTTTCTTTTTTTGTTGAATGTGTGAATATGGATATGTGAGTTGAAATGTGTAATAGAAGTTCTGTATATATTATTTTGGACTTTGGTTTGTGAGTATAATTTACATGGCTATATTTATTGTTTATTAAATCTTCACGTTGAATGTCTGGACGTTTGTTTAGTTGTTTTTCTAGATCAAGTATTATGTCTTCTTCTTCTTTTATGAGTGAATGGTGGCCTTCAAGCTTTTTTTTAATATCATTAAATAAAATAGATCAAAGTTTAATTAATATTATCATCGTCTTAAGTTCAATGCTCGTATTTCAATAGTTATGGTTAAGTCTTACTACAAGACCCATGTCTTAAATCATTATTTTGGGTTTTAGTAGTCTTCTACTATAAACACACACCAGTTTAGATAAATTATATGCATATAAGTACAATAGATGCATTTTATCATTAAAACAAACACAGACGCAAGTACTTGTTTTTTTTTAAAATATTTTATGGTAATTACAATCCTTTTCTATTATATATCATAGGCCTAGAATAGCACCCCATAATTCTACTGTTAAAGGAAGAAAAATGCTTCAAGTTTGCCAGAAACGAGGGATCCATTAATTTCCTAGCTACTGCAACCCTAAGGAAAAACGAATAAACATTTACAAACAAAGAATAACATAAACAAAAATAATTATGGTGGTAATTAGCATCCTAAAGAATATTGATATCAAGGAATCAGATTTAAACAATATATCACACAAACATAGGAGCATCCGACTTCATAAGCTAGTAGAGTTACATCTTACATGAAGAGCAATCGTCCAACTAAACAAAAGCAACCTTATATTTTATAATAATAATAATAATAATAATAATAAACCTGATCATTTATTTCAACCGTGGGCATATTTGAGCCTGTAATGGATTTTTCATCACTACTGTGAATTCTTCTTTCTCAGACAAATCAACGTCATCTCCATCCACAGCTTTCCACTCAAATCTCCAAATCAAATTAGCTACAAAATACTCCAAATGAAGCATTGCTAGACCATAAGCAGGACATATTCTCCTCCCAGCCCCGAATGGCATCATCTTTATCTCTCTACTTCCTGTTATATCAAATGTTTTCCCTCCACTGTTTAGAAACCTTTCAGGCTTGAATACCATGGGATCCTCCCACACCTTCGGATTCCACCCCATCTCAGCCACCATAAAATTTATAGTTCCATCTTTTGGTACCACATATTCACCCAGCACTACATCTTCAATCACCGCATGGGGCAACGCGAAATGGCCTGGCGGGTGCCTCCTTAACCCTTCTAGAATTATTGCTTTTAGATATGGCATCTTTTGCAACTCCTCTTCTTTTATATTCTCTTCACCATCTCGCACAACCCCTTTAATCTCCATGAATAGCTTCTCCTGGATTTGCGGGTACTTAACTAGATTTGCCATGATCCATTGCAACGCTGTTGAAGTAGTATCTGTTCCTCCGTTGAGAAACTCTGAGCACGGGCTGACCATTTCCTCTTCAGTGAGCTTTCTTTTCTCTTCCGGAAGCTCCAAAGCCAGTATGGTGTCAACATAGGACAAAACATACTCATCCTCGTAGTCTTTCTTGTCCTCTTTACTTTTGTTTACTCTCTCTTCCTTGGCCTTCATTCTTGCTCTTATCAATGGAATCAAAACATCTTCTTGGCATTTTCGACGGCGAAACAGCTCCCTCCAACGGTTGCGCAACACGATCTTTGTCACTCCTGGCCAGAAATTGAGTATGTTTAACCTACCGAAATTCGCTATCATTTGTCGCTGAACTTCCATAATTTTTTTTATCTGATTTTCATCAAGCTTGTCTCCAAAACACATCAGGACTAAAAGACAAAACATGGCATATTGAAAATGTTCCATTACACAAATAGGACTACCGGCTTTCGCTTGAGATTCGAAGCGATTCTGGAGGATTTGCAGAACCCAGTTGCGCGCATGAGTGTAAGATTTCACACGCGATGGGTGGAGGATTTCTGGAGTGAGGTTACGCCGCAGAAGTCGCCATGTTGGACCGTAAGAGGAAGAACTAATAGTATGCTGATTGCTAGTTATAATTTTTCTCGTAGCAACAGCGGGTGGGCGGTCGGCAAAAACTGCACCGCCATGTATTAAAGCCTCGTGAGCAAGGGTGCGATCTGCAACGAAGATAGCAGGGCGAGTGCCAATACGGAGGGTAACCATTGGACCAAACTTGGCATGGAGGGATCGAAGGATTGGCTCCATCTTTAAGGCGGACATGCGGAGCCATGGTAAGTGGCCGATGAAAGGAAAGATTAGGGGACCTGGAGGTAGGTTTTTAGAGGTTAAGAAATTGTCGAAGATAATTTTGAAGAAAAGAGAGATGGAAATGGAGACAAGAATAAGGAACCAACTTTCCATTCTGGATAAAAATGAAGTGATGAGTTTAGCAGCGGAATGGACTCAGAGTGCCCGTTTATATACATAGGCTAGCAAATTTACTGACTAATTATGGATGCCTTTTCGTTTCTTGTAGATAGAAGAATACATCGTCTATTTTTTTTTTAATGTTTTTTTGGAGAAAAGCAAAGACTCAAAATGGGTGGAATTCATCGGTAGCTAGCTTGTTTGGTTTTATGTACAACGTATTGTATTACGTCCTCAATCGGGGCAGAGTTATTAAGTTATATTATTATTATTATTATTATTATTATTATTATTATTATTATTATTATTATTATATAAAAGAGATATTGGTCTTACCGTAATTATTTTATTGTTTATACTCTCGTATATCAATGTGGAATTTAATATTGAATTTTTTAAAAGCCCTTAATTTTATCCTTGAATTTTTATCTTGTAAAATTGAGTCATTATATATATATATATATCTTAAAGGAAGGGTTAAACTAAAAGATAAAAAACTTAAGTGAAAATAAAGGTAAAATTGATCATGAATTTGATTTTTTTAAAAAAATTCATTTTAATTCTTTATTTTTTTTAGCTTTTAAGTAACTATCTCTCTAATATTTAAAAATTTAATTTTGATATCAAAGTTTATGTTATTTTTTTAATTCTTTTTTGGCTATGGAGAGAGAGGAGATTGCTGAATTCCAATGTGGATAATGTTTTTGTTGGAAATGATTTTGATAATTAAAATAATTAATTTTTATGTTAAATGGTTTTATATAATAAAATAAGCTAAAAATTGGTATTATTTTCTTTTTTATACCTCAAAAATATCTTAAAAAAATAAATTCATTTAATAATATTTAAAAATATTTCTAGATGCTCCGAGTAGAAGATGAGTTTCATAATTCTATTTTAAATCCTTTTCTAAATCAATCTAATTTATAGCAATCATTTTTTTTATTTGCCCACGAAATTTTCAATTAAGAGTGTCAGATTTCAAAGCTGATCGTTTCATTAAAAGAAAAACTGTCTTAAGATTAATTCTATTTTACTAGTTCCACTCTAGATTACTTTACTCGGTCTTTGTTTGTTACTTTATTTTTTTGCATATCTTGTCGTTGGACAAAAAGAGCATTTCAAGATAAAAAATTATAAAATCTCAAAAGTCAACAATATGGACTTATTTTTTTTTATCTAGATCAATTGACTAGTAGATTGTGTGTGTTTGGATGGACGGTAGTTTTATTTTTATTTTTATTTTTTTTGAAATTCACATAAAAAGTATGTTTGTTTAGTTTTTAGGAGTGGTTTATACTTTAAAAATATTATACTTTACTTTTTAGATGCGGTTTATACTTTAAAAAAAATATTACACTTCCAAGCCAAACACACTCTCAGCAGGAGTGTGACGTTGACGACAAACAGTTTTCTTGGCAGTCAAGAACAGAACAACGCATTTCAATTTGCAGCACAGGCCACTCCAGAGAGATAAATTACTTTGGATTTTGACGTTGATGAATTTGAGGTGCAACTCTTGATTAAAATGTTGTTTTTGTTACGTGACCGGGTGCCAAGAAATCTTCAAAGTGACCGGCAGAGTAGGTCTTGAATATTCCTTGTAGCTTCCGGGATAGGTCCTAATTAGCCATGCAATTTCCATAACTAGATAATGTGATGGGATTTGCGTCGCATAAAGACGCGAGGCAATCCATTTTCTTGCGAATTCGTAGATTAAAAAAATTCTTACATTTTTTTTCATTTTTTTTTATTATTATTATTGCGTGTAAACATGGATATACTGGTTGAAATGTGTAACAGAAGTTTGTATATATTATTTTGGACTTTGGTTTATAAATATTTATAAATCTTAATGTTGAATATGTGTGAATGTTTATTTAATTATTTTTCTATATCAGGTTAAATAATATTTTTTAATAGTGAATTTGAGCTAGAACAATGACTTGAGTATTACCATCTTCTTATTTTAATAATTATGGTTGAGTTTTATTGCTAGGCAAATATCTTAAATCATTATTTTAGGTTTTAGTAGTCTTCTATTATAAACACATATCTAATTTAGATAAATTATAAGCATATAAGCCAATAAATATAGTTTTTCATCAAACACATACCTAGTTTAGATAATTATTATCTTTTTTTATTATACAATTAGTCTTTTATCTAGAACTTCTAAAAACTAGTTAGGGTTTTCTAGTTATTATAGAATTAGATAATAACCTTTTTTTTTCTAGTTTTATCCTTATCATCTCCCTGTAATTAATATATATGAAAAAGATATCTAAAATGTAAGGACTACAATAATTGTTAATATTTTTTAGGAGGAAGAGGGAAACAAAATAAGTTGAGTCAAAAATGAGTGAAAGTGAAAAAATAATAATTTGGTACTGAGTTTTTAACATACTTGTTAGAAAATGAACATTAAAGCTACTCTATGTCAAAATCAATACTTGTAATATTTGTATAAAAACACAAAAATATCAACTCAATAGAAAACCTCTTCTTTAAATAATTTAAAGTCTAAACTAATTTAGATTCTCTTTATTTCACTGTACAGAAAAAGAAAAAAAAAGCATTCTCGAATAAAAAAAAAACATTAGTTTTAAGATGAATAATGCTTCTAGCATCAAAGATTCATTCAATTAAGTCGATGAGCAAGTCCTATATGTCCGTTTAGACCAATAATCAATAGAGACAAAAACTCCCTTAAAAAAGCCGCTTGAAGGTGAAATGAATGCCTCGTCTAAAACAAGTTTTTAGAACCTATTCTTCTCATACTTTATTTTAACCAATAAGTCAATATTGGTAAAAAAAAAGAAGAAAAATTCAATCAATAATAAAAATGACATAAAATAACATGTACAATAGTGAGTCTAGATATATATGTTGTATAAATACTATTATAAACACTTGTTATTGAATATTATTATTTTTATTGACTATATAAAATTAAAAAAAAATATTGCAGGTCCACTAACTAAAGGTTTTTTTAAAAGAACTTATACATAATTCATGGAGGGAAATAGGCTGAAAGCCTTTAAAGATGAAAAAAAAAATATAATGATAATAACCTTAATTAGTTGACTAGAAATCTCAATAGTTAAATTCAAAGGAAAAACTTGGTCATGTTATATTCTAAATAGCACTAAGAAATTAGCATTTCATGCATATTTCTATGATAACAAAGGTACTAGTTGTAGCTTGATAAAAGATAAGTTGTGCTCATAGTAGTTTTTATTTATTTATATACCAAGTAGGGTATAGCAAAATAGTTCTAATAAATAATTATTTATACGAGTGAGAAACATAATTGTTTAATTGAGAATTTATAAAAGATTGAATTCTCTAAAACACTTATTAAAAATTATTCAAGATCAAAATTAATTCAACAGTGAGAACCAAAAAAATATTTAGAGAGAGAATTATATGAGTATTATTATCTAGATTTACATAAAATAATGAATAGTTTAAGATATTATGTTCATTAAATAGTTGAGTAAACATGGTAATATGTTACTGTTAAAGGTTCGAAGTTAAGATTTATTTATCCTAAAATAGTGATTCATTAAATCATTATATCTATATAAATTTTCAAATATTTAAATATTAGTAAGCATATTTGATATCAAATTAAAAGTGATATCTACTTAAGGTTAAACCTTATTAGAAATTATTCTTTAAGAAAAATTCTTTAACATGGAACATGAATATAATTAAAATAAATTATAAGTAAATAAAAAAATGATGTAAAAAAAACATTTGATTAACATGTTTTGTTTTCTATGAAACTCAAAAACTTTTATTCTATATTAAAAGAATACAAGTTTTTCCAATAACTTATTTAGTGAAAAGTTAAACACTTAAAAATAAGTAAAGTAAGAAACCTTTTGGTAAGGAAAAAAAGACCTCCAAAAGGTGAATTTTTGGCTTAAACTACATACGCATGCTTGCTCGGCTTGAGCACTGGGAGGGTCTTAGGTGTAGGCTTGAGTTTGTTTGTTTAGCTGATAGATTTTGATTTGTAGTGTGATTAATTTAAATGGTATTGTTGGGATCTTAACAGACTAATCGAAGCAATTTATTTACATAATAATAAAGCCTAAACACAAATAATATAATCTTTGAAGATAATTTATTCTGTGTTTTTTTTTAATAAATTCAATGCGCTTCAACACTACAATAAACTATTTGTGATGGCTTTTTATCTTTAAAATTATAAAATTATTGTACATGTGGCTGGATTCCACATTGGTCTAACAGAAAACAAGTATAGTTATTTCCTTCCTTATTATTAGTTGACTTCACAAACAAAGACTTTTCTTCTAATTTCATCGATCTCAGGGTCTCATATGTTCATATATATATATATATATATATGATAAAATTGTCTACTGATTCCCGTTTACCAAGTCAAATGATGGGTTATTAAAAAGAAAGGATCGCCATGATTAAGTTATGAATTATGACTTCCGCAACAGAGCGTGTCGTGTTGTTGGAGAAGGATTACGTTATGGAAAGTACGAATTCACATCAGCTATACAGGTTCCTGGCGATTGAAGAAGCTGTATGCTTACGTATATCAAAATGAAAACCCTAGCCTTGCTTGTGTAATTAAAATCCAAGAGGATTGAGGCAAGGGTTTATGAGTTCTGTTTTTTGTTTGGTTACCTCAACTTGAACTTCAAGTCAGGTCATGTAAATAAAAATTTCTATGATTTTGAACTCTATACGAAATATTATGCTAATATTCTTAAATTAGAAGATAAATTTAGTATTTTGAAAATAATTTGTTTGGATGTCTTAGTGTGAACAATTATAATTAGTGATTTTTTTATGAATTAAAACCTGTAATTACGACTCGTTGGGTAAGAAGTGAGATAAGAATTTATAAAATCATGATAGAAATCTCATCACCTACAATGTAAAAGAGTCTTGTTTCCTATCTCCTCCTTCCTCCATTCTTAGTCGTTTCTTCAATTAACTTGTTAGATATTTATTTTGGATTTACATAAGGGAAAATCACTATAATCTTTTTTATAGTTTAGTTGTTTTTACACTTGCTTTTTATATTCTTTTTAAATATAATTTATTTTCTGAACTTTATTATACACTTCAGTTTACATCTTAAATCATTACATAATTTAGTCTATTTTACACTCACCAATAATTTAAGCTATAATTTTTTTTTAAAATGATAATAAGTGTAAAAACACTTTTATATAATTATAAAATATAATTAAAAAGCTCGGTAATTCATTATACTTAGAGACAATGTTAATTGCACTACAAGTTAATCGTGCATGAAAATGTTATTCTGGTCCTAAAAGTTCTTCTTTTTTTTAATTTGGTTGCTGAATTTTTATATTTTAGGGTAATCACAGGGTATTTGTATTTTAAGGATCAAAATGATATTATGAAAGTTTTCATGGTATTTTCGAGATATTTTTAAATAAAAATAAATTAAAAATTAAATCTTAGAGATCTAAACGGTAGAACCCTGCCTTTTCAATTACATGAGCTTATTAAAAAATGAACTAGTTGATAAAAGTTATTAACCTTGACTGATGACTTGTAGTCCATTTAAAAAAATAATATTTATGTAAGATGAAAAATGCGTTCCCATATTTAAAAAGAAAACAAAACGAGGAGTGTGAGGGTGAACATAAACCTAGCCTTCCAGGCTCGCACACGCCTGGTCTTTTTTATTTTGGCCTAACATGCATACTTATCCTTTAGGCCCGTGTATGCCTAGCTTTTTTTGGATGGACCTTTATTTTTTTTTCTTTTTCTTCCATTTAATTTTTTAAAACTTTACAGTAAAACTATCTCTAAATAAAATGATTAAAATAATATTTAAAAATATATCCAATCATGCATAGCTTTTGAATAACCTAAGAATTTCTTATGTTAATATTATCAAATACTTTACAAATAATTATATATTTAACTTGAATTATTTATTCTCTCATTAAGGATAATTGAGACTTCTATTTTTTATTTTTTGGTTGAAAATTACTAATTTGCTTTCTCTACGCCATTCATGTATCAATCGAATACAAGGTCTGCAAACCTTTATTGAGTTGAATCACTCATTAATCACAAAGATATGTATAGCTCTTAAAGTCTTTAATTAACTAAAAGAACTAAAACACGTTGAGGATTTATGGTAATTAAAATGTTTGAAAATATTGTTTTCAAACAATAAAGTGAATGGGTGGCTTTAAAAAGTTTGAAAACAATATTTATTATAGTCCCTGGACTTTACAAATTATATAGATATTGGGTCCTTTAGTTTTTAAATTAAAAATAAAAATCAATTTCAACCTCAAACTTTATTTTCTTTATTTTTTGGCTCATGATGTTAGAGAGTCGCTCGAAGCTCATGCTAAAGAGAGAAAAATTATGTTGGTATGGATTTCAGCTATCAAAATGATTAAAATTGGTGTCAAGTTGTTTTTTTTAATGAGAAGAGCTTACATTATAGATTTTTTTACATTGAAATAGTTGAGAAAAACAAATATAATCTTAATAAGATTTTTTTGGGTTGATATAAGTTTTGAAATGATTTTTTAGTTTTTTGAGGCCATAATAGGTTTATCAAGTTATCTGTAATGTTTCTGGATGTTTCAAGTAAAACAATATATGAAATTTAGTTTTTAGATAGAAAAAACTATAAATCTTGTATTTTTACCACCATAGTAACTAGAAATTAAGCAATATAAATCATGCATCATGTACTCTTTTATTTTCAAAACAATTAAGGCATATATTTGAAAACAAAAACAAAAAGCCCATCCGCATAGACCTAATGAAATGGGTTAAACGGGCTAAGCCCAGTAACGTCTGATCTTTTTTAAAAAATATTTTTTTATTTTTTAAATTAATATTTTTTATATGTTTTTTTTCAAAATTATTTTCTTAAAAATGTTTAGATTAATATCATTCTCTTTTTTATTTTATTTAGAGAATTTTTTTAAATTATAATTATTTTTTAGTTATTTTGTATGCATTTAATTTTAAAAGAAATTTTTTTGATTTATTTATAATTTTTGTAATATTTTGTATAGATGAACTTTATTTTTAAAATAAAAAAATATTTATTTTCAGATAATATTTCTAATATGTGTAGCCTTACATATTATTTTTTTCTCTTGTATTTTATTCAATTAATTTAATATGTGTGTCTATTTCTATTATCATTTGACTAAATAAAAAGATATTTTAATAAAAAAATTATAAAATGTAATCAATTAAAATTCTTATTTTATGAGATTAAATATTTTAATCTACATCTATCTTTGAATTGTTTTCAATTTTTTGTAGTTATCATTTATTAACATACACAGTTCTCAATTTATTTTATTACATGCATGTACAAAAGTTTTGATTTTTACTTGGAATTTTTTTAACTACAAAAACATGATGAAAAGGCTAATATATATAACTTTTTCATTGGAAAAAAAAATTGACTCATGGCAAAATATTAGGCAGTCAAGTATCTAGTAATCTTTTCTAATGGTAGAACTATTGTGCAATCATGCATTTTTATGATAAATAATTAGTACTTAAAAATATATTTTTATCACGGTTTTATATCAGTATTTTACATTTAAAGTATCAATAACTTCTTAACTAAAGCATATTTTATAATAAAAAGTTTGATACTGTAAGATACCTTTAATTTATAATAAATATCCATTTTAAATAAATGCCTATCACATAAATCAAAGAATTGATTGATATGTGGCTAGGATTTTTTTTCTAAAAGGATGTGGCAGCTTATTTTAGAAATATACTAATTCTACAAAGATCTTTAATGGTTGCAATATAGTTTCAAGTGTGGCAAAGATTCATAATTATTTTAGAATCCTTTTCTTATAAGGATTTCTTATTCATCCTAGCTATAAAAGAAAAAAAGACTGACTAAATTCTACCTTCAAATCAGATTTTCTAATCTATTTTGGACTTTTTAATGGTGACAAATCTGATTCTAGCATATTTAGGATGGTAATTTTTAAATTTTTATTATTTTTATTATTTTTTTTTAGTCTTTAGGTTATTATTATTTATTTGGGTCAATTGTAAGTGGGTTTCATATAAGTCCACCTAAGGGGGGTCCATTAGGGTTTCTTTAAGTCTAGAGTCAGTATAAATAGAGGCATAACCAAACATGTAAGGGAAGATAATTCAAATTAATAAAACTTCTTGTTTGTCGTACTTTGTGTGTATGCTTATGTTAGTGAGATAATCTCCCTTACATGGTTCTCTAATGAACTAGAAAATGACTTATCAAAAAACAATTGTTTTCGTGGCGTCATCCTTATAATTCTCGTTCACGAATCAATATTTATTGGGTGGAATTTTCTATTTCCAATAGTGGTGGTGTCTAGGTACAAGTTATCTTTATGTCACACTCCTATCAAATCTGATTTACTTAGCTTTTCGGGAATTGGTGTCTTTACGTGTAGGTTGCGTGACCATGTGATCACAAGGTTCACATCAATTTCTTTTTATTTACTTAGTTAACTTATATATATTTATATCTTATTTTATTCAGTTATGTTTCGCTTCTTCATTATCTTTAGCTAAATTTTTTATATTAAGATGAAAATGTTACACTAATGATATAATAATAGGTATAATATAAACTCAATATGGACTTCAATGTTTGCATCGTAAACAATTTACTTGTAACATGTCTTATCATTTATCTTATTAATTCTTAATACCTTGTTTATCAAATAGTTAATTTAGATTTGTGTTGTATAACACTTGGTATAACAAATATTTGACACTTTCATAACCCAATCATATAGTATAACATACACTTGTGCTATAAAAGAAACTTGATTTGTTGTTAATATAAGTTAATAATATGAATTCTTGATATTATTTAAAAGTTTGGTGTTACTTAAATAAGATAATTAATATGATCATGTTAACAATTTATAATGAGCTATTAATAACAAGTCATCTGATTGGAACCTTATTTGTATGTGGTTTCAGTTGAATAGTAAAGAGAGTTTATACTATGCTCGTTTGAAATTCTATTAGTAGATCCTTTAATCTTGATATTTTTTTATCATTATTTAATCCTTACATTAATATTATATCTCAAAGTTCTCTTCAATTTATCATCATCATTATTATTATATAGTTAATCTTCATATGGTTCAACCTTGATCTTACTAGGTCATTTATCACTTTGACACTTTAATACTTGAAAAAAGATATCAATTTTATGGTCATGTCAATAAAATATTTATATAAAAAGAACTAAACTTATGATAAAAAAAATTTAATTAAAATGAAAAGAAATGAATGAATAACAAAAAAAGGTTGTCTAAAGAAAAACAAATTTTTTATAAGTTTAAATTAATTGAATTCTTACTAATTGTTATTCTATTTTCTTTTAATTTGTATTAAAAAATAATATTAATGATGAAAAATTAATAATTGAATATAAAAAATAACCCTATGATATCGAACAGGAAAGAAATTGTATTTATCTAAAATGCAAACCAAATTCATAGTCATTAAAAAAAAATAGTTCTACAAACAAGAAGCACGTTTGTTATTTTCTTCTGATTTTAAGGTGGTAGCCAATTCTTCATTCAGGCCATCTAGATACTTAAGATTTTAGTTTTCATAAATTTAGGCTTGTTTTAGGCCATGGCTTTATATTAAATTAAGATTATAAGTACCCGATATTACAAGATTATAAGTACTCGACATTACAGTAACCCATCCTTTTTCTTATATAAAAAAAAAGATTTTCTTTTTGTTTGAAAAGGAAGAAAGGTCAAGTCTTAACTTTTTTTAAAAAAATCATCACTTAGTATTATAGGTACCAAAAAACTCTAATTGATCAATAAAAATTTATGGTGAAAAACTTGTTATGCTGAAAATAAGATACTATCTCCTTAAAATATCATATTTCAATAATCTATATTGCTTATATTCTCTTTTATTCCTAATAGTTTCTTGTGCCAAGTCTGCTAGTGATACATATGCAACAGAATAATAGGTTTATTACAATAATTTAAACTGTGATATCTAGTTTAAACCTAGTTATTCTAAAATCTTATTTATTTTCATCACTCCTAGTTATTACCTTTCGATAACACTTGGTGAATAAACAATTATAAGGTTGGTTACTATTGATGATAACATATAACTAATTTTCAATCAAGTCATGTTAGTGAATGATTCATTGATCTATGTTGGGCTCATTAAACCTGACTCAAATCTTAAAAAAAAAAAAAACTTTGAAAGGTATATCAATAAAGTTTACCTGTCTTTTAACACCAGGGTTTCACTTACAATATATGATGAATGAAGACTTCATACTCCTAATTCATACTTGAATGTAATTAGTGAATATTAGACTGAAATTCTTTTTAATTCTTTTGATTTGTTATCTGTAAATATTAGACTGAAAATCTAATATTTCTAATTTGTAACTGATGAATATTAAACTGAAAATTTAATACTTTTAATTTTGTTACCACTAGAAATTTTATTGTTTAAGTATTAATCCTTTTAATATCCACCAACAACCTATATTGAGTTCATTTGCTATAAATATGACAAAATATTTTTAAAATGGATTTTTAGAAAATCAAGATAAGTTTTTTAAAAGATTTTGGGAATGTTCGCATAATGAGTATTTAATGGGGGCAAATATAAATGGCTTTTATAAACTTATTGAAAAACAAAACCCTAAAATTCATGCAATAAATTTATGTTCCTTTGTTTTGAAAAAATGCTAACCAAGATGAAAAATCAAAATATGAAAGAATATTTTTTTTCTTTTTTTTCCAATATTTGAGAGATTTGTCCATATAGACTTTTGACAGTGATGAAATGTTTTTATGATTTGGATGATAAGGATAATATAATTATAATTATAATGGATGAAAATAAGACATGATTAATTTCTCACCAAATGCATTATAAACAAGTGTGCGTTCTAATTTTACATGCATAAAATTATAAAAAGTAATTAACACATAATCAAGTATAAATATGGTATTGTACATAATCCTTACACATGAGAATAAGTATATAAGATTAAAAGACTTAGCAAACATCATTCTAATATAAAATTATTCTAATAAATATTGTATAATTATGAAATCTCATCACAGAACACATCAAAATCAATAATAAAACAAGATAAGTTTTCAAGAGAGGCTAGGAGTTCAAAATAGACCTTTTAAGATGACCAAAGATGACTAAGATGTGCTGAAATAATGCCAAAAACCTGCTTGAAGGAAGAAAACTAGTGGCGATGCGTGGCTAATATCTTACCAACTTATAAATAGATTCATAGGGTGTGCCAGGCCATCTTTTTCTTATTATTTGGTTGGTGTTTAACTATTGAAGTGTTTATTTTTATTATTATATTATTAAATAAAAAATAGTTTTAAATAACAAATTTGTTAAACTCAGTGAAATTCATAATCCAGGTTAAATTTTAATAACTTAAGCAATAAAACTTATATCAATATAATATATTTTCATTTTAATATTAAAAAAAATAATCTTAACAAAAATTCAAGATTGATGTTAGGTTTAATTCAATGTGGATTAATAAACAAAAATGTAAGCTGATGGGCTGATAAAATGCAAGGTCTCAAGAGAACAAGATTGTTCTTGATTGGGCTTAAAACCCATGAAAGCCATTAATTAATTAAGTAATAAATCTATAAATTATAAAATGTCCAGAGAAGATTAAAATATATCTTATTATTGAAGGCAAACCGTTAAAAAAAAAAGGTTTAACAAGAATATGACACAACTTTTAATTTACAAAGAAATGACAAGAAAATCATGTACAACCAAAGAATAATGTAATTTTTGTTTTGTTGGAGTCAGTGAGCAACAACAGAAACCAATTCAGTCTCTATGCCATAATTTTCGAATAAATTTCTTGAGTCCTCCTAAGGATTTGTAGCATAATAGTGTCCGCAAGAACCCTATGGCTTGAGTAAGTGTTTGGCTTCACCACAGCCCATGATAGATGAGGGCAACTTTCCAACCCTCTCTATACCTTCTTCAAATACCACTCCCATGCCCATAAAAAAATGTGACTCAATGTGGCAATGGAACGCCCAAACTCCAGGATTGTCAGCCTTAAACCTCAAAGCTGTCCAGCCGAAAGGATGAACCGGCACCGTATTCTTCATAATTGGATCGACCAAATTGTAATTCTTCGGATCATTAATAGGATCGAACTTGCCATTTCCATAGCCCAGGACCCAAAAGTCATGTCCATGAAGATGCCATGGATGTGTTTCACTATTGTTGGGATTCATAGTGTTTGCATTTTGCAAAATTATATCCACTGTTGAATTGAGCTGAAGCCTGTAGATGGCATCACTAGTGGTAGCATTGGTATTATTTTGTCTCGCAAAAACGTCATAATTTTTGAAATCATAGCCTTCAGGAGGTGGGGTTTGGCTGAAGGTATGAAGCAAATTCTCCTTGAGCGCAATTAAGTAAGGTGTATGAGGAATATTGAAAGAGACATTATTAACTGACCATCGGACATTACCATTTACCCGATTTTGTGTGTTCAACAACACTATTACCCTGTCAGAGGTTGCAGGAGGGGAATATATGTGGCCTTTGCGAGCCTTAATGGCAACACTTTGATTAAACCGCGGCTCAATATCGTTCCACATTGGCCCAGAAGGAGGAATCGTCGGAGGGGATCTCCTGGGATGGTTTGGATAGTAGTTGAAAATGGCTAAGCCTGGTGGAGTAGTGGCATTTCTGCTAACAACATTTGTAGTAGCCCAATAATTTCTTGAAGGGTCTTGGTCAGTTTTCACTAGAACTGAGTATGTCTCGCCGGAGTATATGAATAAATTCTTTACCACAAATGGCTCGACATAGTGACCATCAGCTTCAACAACAGTCATGCTGTGACCCTGCATAAGAATTATCAAGATGTTAATTAATAACTACCTCATCATATTATTTTTCTAAGAAGCTGTGGAATATAAATTGTCGGGAGATTGAAAATACCTCTATCTGGAAACTAAGAGCTGATAAAGCACTCAAGCTACTAATCCTAAGCCGATATGTTTTTCCAGGGACTACAGTCGTAGAATAAAGAGAGCATTCAGGATTTGTATTATTGCAGACATCAGCTTTCAGCGGAGGATTGGCAGAGGAGCAGTCAAATCTTCCCTTTCCTTGTATCAGAAGTGACTGCAATTTTTGTTGCAGGGAACAAGTTTAGCCGTTTGAAACTGATAGCTACCACAGTAAAGTACATTAAAGATATCAAACAAGGGAAATGTTAGATAATTAAGTACCTGAGGCTCCCCAACCCACTGAAAGGGAATTGAAGACAATCCTGCAGCTTGTTCATACGTGCTCTTGTGATACCAATCAGTAAGGATGATGCTCCGATCATAATCATAAGCAAAGGGTTCGGATTCTCCGTCGGGAAGCGCTACCCGAATCGATCCATATATCCCAGCTTCTCTTTGCATTCCATAATGGGCATGATATAAGTATGTCCCAGGCTGTATAGAAGATGCAAGAGGTTATTATCATACAGGTAATGTGAAAAGGCAGAGCATTACAGAGTGTTAAGACTTGAGGACTTACCCTGTCAACAACAAACTTGTATACAAAAGTGTCTCCAGGCAGAATTGGACACTGAGTGACTCCTTCTGTTCCATCAAACCAAGGTGTTCCAATCTGACGGATTCCGTGCCAATGAATTGCTGTATTCTCAGTTAACAGACTGTTCTTAACCTCAACAATAACTGTGTCATTCTGCTTTGCAAGGATTGTGGGTCCAGGAGTTCTTCCATTGATTGTAATGACCAGCTTCTTATAGCAATCAGGGGACTTGTACTCATACTTGAGCTCCCATTTGTAGTGACGAATTCTAGCCTCGGCAATTGGTATGTTTATCAAAGACACAACGAAAAAACACAGAGCCAAGAATTTCATCATGGCAATGCTTTTGGATTCTAAAAGCTGATAACCACTCATGTATTCAAAATGTGTTGCTGAGTCAGGTTACCCCTCTATGGAGCTAAATGAAATGAATATGTGATTGTCGTCGTTCTTTGGTATCTCCTAAGCACTGCTTTAAATACTTCTTAGGCTTCTCTTCTACGATGACCATGAAAAGTCCGAGTCTACATAATAAATCTGGAATTGGTAAGTCCTTGTTCTTTTCTTTTATGGCTGGATTTTACGAAGACCTAATCAGAGAAACGCGTAAAAGTGACGAGTATCATCTATTAAAGTGTCTTTTATGAAGGCAATTATACATGTATATCTGGGCTTTGATTATTAAATGTAAAGATATTCGAGAACTTTACAGCTCTAAAGTTTATTTAAGAAGTTAATCGGAGATTACAACGATGTGTTTGTTTTTCGGTGGAATATTTTTATTATTATTATTATTTTGTAATTTCACATGATTTTGGTGTATTAATATTAAAAAAAATTAAAAAAATTATTTTAATAAATTTTTAAATAAAAAATACTTCTGACACATCCTGAAACACTTTGGTAACATTAGTGACTTTTTATAAAAGAAGTAATCAAAGTAGTTTTTTAAATGCATCAATTAAAAAATGATTGTATGGTTTAGATCTATTCCAGATCTCTCACAGTGAAGACTAAAAAATTCTCCCACGTCATAAGAAATTAACTGTTTTTTATATATATACAAAGTATGATTTTCTTTTTACTAATTTATCTGGATTATGAATCAGGTGGGTTTTAAGATTTGACCATGCAATAGTTCCAACAAGTTGGTTTGCCGTGATTGGCAACTTCCCCGTGTTTTCCTTCCCGTTTGTTGACTTTATACAGAGAGACATTTTCTTCTGATTGTTTTCCCATTATCTTTTGGTTTCTTCAAACGTGAATCTGGGAAAGTTATGGGATGCAACTGTCTATTTGAAGATAATGCAATCAAAGCACATGAAAGTTGACAAAGATTCATTAATTAGCAAGACTTAGTGAGTCTATGGATCACCGTATTTTTAAAAATTTTAATTTTTTATTAAAAATTAAACTTTTTATATATTTTAAATTATTTTAATACGTTATTTTAAAAATCATTTTAAAAAAATAAAAAAATATTTTAAAAAACAACTATGATTATATTTTTAAACAAGCTCCTGAACAATTTGGCAAATGATTGCTTTCTATTGTTATTGAAGTGCTATAAAAGCAATTGAATTTGAATCTTCAATAATTTCCCATCGATCTCAAGCTACTACCACGTCAAAGAATTGTGATGAAAATGTTTTCTGATTCATGTTTACTAGGTCATTTGATGGGTTATCATTATATATAATATTCTGTTACTCCGATTAACAAGAAATGATGCTATAATTAAGTCGTGAATTAGGTCTGCTCTGTCACTACAGTATATCCGTGCTTTTAAAATATTTTTAAAAAACATTACTATCATACCTGCTCGGCTGGTCGTCACAAGCAGGGCCGCTGGGAAGGATACAGATGGGATCCATTGAAAGCAAAGTCAGGACTAGAAGGGTTGAACGGGAAGAACGGCTTGTGGAGCTTTAGTTCTGCACAGCGCAAGCGCCTCGCTATGAGAATCTAGCTTCGCTAACTCTCGGCTCGCTATGAAATATTATACATATGGCGACCTAGTAAAATATATATATAGTTTACTAGGTCGCTGTATGTATAATATTTTATTATGCAGGACTTTCTTAAGTTAGGAGATAAATCTAATATTTTAGAGATAAATTATTAAAGATGTGTTAGTTTGGGCATTGATGATGAAAGATAAATTATACATATGCGCATGTATTAAAGGGCTTGGTCTATCGGTGTCTTATACTGAATCTGGGTTCGAGTCCTGACGTGTATGTCTGTCACCCTCACGGTGCGTTACATGCCTACTAAGTTTGCAGGGTATTCAGTGGGCCGTAGGGATTAGTCGTGGTGTTTGCAAGCTGACCCGGGATCACCCACCTAGAGTTGAGAATTAAAAAAAAAACAAATAAAATTAATACATAATTAATTTATAAAATTCACTTATAAAAAAATATCAGTTATCAATCTTTATATTTATAAAAGTTACCAGCTGAGGACAGGTGATCCTAAAGAAGCTGGCCCAGTAGCTTTCCATCCGAGCTCGAAGGAAATATCCCTCCAATTGCTGTTTTCGTTTTCTTTGATTTCAGTCAAATCTTTTTTGGTCAATTGTCACGTGCTTAGTTATTTTGAGTCAATTCAAAGATGCAGAACATCGCTGGCGACTTTGACGTTGTTTTCTTTTATTAAAGTTCACGGAAATTACCTTCCAACTTCTCTCCGTTATGTCCTCCAAGAGGGTATCCTTGTAATTATAATATATTTAAAATATTTTTTATTTAAAATATATTAAAATAATATATTTTTTATTTTTAAAAATTTATTTTTTATATTAGTAACATGTTTGAAAATATAATTATACTTGCTTTTTAAAATATTGTTTTACCTAAAAATATATTAAAATAATATTTTTTATTTTAAAAAAATCAATTTAGATTCCGGTGCATCAAGATGATTTAAAAATAAAAAAATATTAGTTTGGAGAAAAAATTTTAATTTTTTTAAAAATATTTTTAAAATATAAAAATAAACAAACAACACCTAAAAAAATTAAGAAATAAAAGAAACTTAATTCAAAATTTAAAAAAATTAAAATCTAGAGAAAAAAAAAAACAATTAATCCACAGTATTACTAAACAGAATCTAAGCGATCAAGAAGACATGTTCCTCCCAGAGTTTCTAATCAAAGTTGGTGGCTCTTTCAAATTACAAATTTGCAATATACACAAGTCCCTTTCTTAAGTAGTATAGTTTCTGTCCTTGAATCTTGTCATGATAACAATTTGGTCCTTATGATGAGTACATAAAACCCTTTTCGTATACTTCTATCAAAATTATATGACATAAAATTTTACATTTCCATTTATCTATGATATGCGCTCGTATAGAATGAGCACAATTGCTTACAAGGCATCAATGGTTAATAAAAAAAAATTACCAGAAAAATCTTTTCTACTACATTTTTTCATATAAAAAGTCTTTATTAAATATGAATTGATAATACGCTCTCTGTTATGTCCTATAGCTAGCAAATTCAGAGTTGTTTTTCATCCCAAGATCTAAGATGTACCAAGTTATAAAATAGTTATAAAATGAGAGGTAGCTCTCACTCGTGTATTAAAACCAGAAGAAATTAAAATTATTATAACTTTAATATATTTTATTTTAAAAAAATACGGGTACATTAATATTATTAGCTGAATCTGTATATTAGCTAAACATTGAAAAATATTGCTAATTCTGAAAAAGTTTTTCAATCACATGTTAGGAATAATTAAGCGGTGCATTAAAAAGATAAAAGTCATGTTTTCTTTTCCCCCTTTAAAACAACACTCAACATTATGTATGCCTACACTTTCAAAATACTTTTTTACATGGGATATAATTTTTTTACAGGGTTTTGCGTTTAATTAAAACATGTCAACCTAGTATTTTTTAGATTAATTTTTTATTTACTTACAATTTATTTAAATTATATTAATGATATTTCTAATTTGATCCTTAGATATTTTTATAATTTTGTAATCAAGCACCCCCGTGAAAAAAGTTGTAATGGATTCTTTGATTTTAACGTCTTTTTCAATTTGATCTTTGATTTTGGATTTTTTCAATTAAATCCTTAATTATCCATTAAATTTTAATAACTATGCAATTAAGCCCCTAATTTGGCCAAATCAACTTTTTAAAATTATAATTGAACCCTTGAACTTTGATTCCATCCAATAAAAGCCTAAATTGATTTAAAAATCTATTTTTCTTATAATCAAACCCTTCATAAATTCAATTAAACCTCAGATAAAATTTAATTGAGTCTATAAACATATGATTTTAGACTTGTTTTCCTTAAATTGAATTTTTCTTGTTAATAGGGCTTTTCATCAGTAAAAAAATATACTGTCAAATTTCACTCTTTTACATTTTTTAACATCCTCAATCAATTTTTTTTATCATTTTTCAGCATTTCAGCATCTTTTTCTTACTCTTATTATTTTTTTAGATTTCTTCGAAATATATATATATTGTGTGGGAACCAAACAATAGGTAACAACATATACCCTCTCTTTACAATACTTACGGAGCAAAAACTTTGTGTAGTAAGTTTTGTAAAGATAAATGAAATTAAACTTTTGATTTTGATCTTCTCAAAACTTGGTTGATCTGAAATTTTATCTTTACCGTAATCTCTTTTCCAACAGGAACTTGATTATCTTGAGAACCCAATTTTGACGCCCTTCTAAATTTTGTCTCTTTTTTTTTTAATTTTATTTTAACTAAAGCTAAAATCCTCTATGTGGTTAGGCTAACCTAAGATCCCATCCGGCGATCTCTTTTAACTAGAACCAAAATTTAAGTGGTTGGGCTAATATACTGTATGTGGTCGGACTAACCTGAGATCCCATTCAGTGATCCTCTTTAACCAGAACTAATATCTTGTGTGTGGTTGAGCTAACCTGAAATCTCATCCAGCGATCCCTTTTAACTAAAACCAATATACTGTGTGTGTTTGGACTAACCTAAGATCCTATTCAGTGATCCTCTTTAACCAGAATCAATATCCTATGTGTGGTTGGGCTAATTTGAGATCCCACATGGCGATCTCCTTTAACTAGAACTTATATCTTGTGTGTGGTTGGGTTAACATAAAATCTCATCCAGCAATCCCTTTTAAGTAGAACCAATATGCTTTGTGTGATTAGACTAACTTGAGATCCCATCTGATGATCCTCTTTAACCAGAATTAAAATCTGCATGGTTGGACTAACCTAAGATCCTATCCAACGATCCCCTATAACCAGAACCAATATCCTATGTGTGGTTGGGCTAACCTAAGATCCCATTTGGCGATCCCTTTTAACCAGAACCAAGATTTATGAGTTCTTCCTAATGGTAGGGTTTGAACTTTCTTCTCTTGTTTTGAGAATTTTCTAATGGTAAAGTTCATCTCATTTTTCTTTTTGATGATAAGGTTTGATTAAACTTTTCACTTGATGTTTTCATTTTTATTTTTATTTTGTGATTTTGCAAGATTGATATTTGTCCGTCCTAATTGCAGGGTTAACATCTATACTTCTTGATGACTGAAATTAATTGAATTTTTCTTGATGAAAAAGTTAAAAACTTGGTGCTTTCTAATTGTAAGGTTGACTTGAAGACTCCTCATGATGACAAGGTTGATGTTTTCATTTATTTAAGATTTTCCTTAAAGTAAGGTTTATCTTATATTCTTCTCATTCAAGGGTCACAACTATGATTCTATGTTATTATTAGCTCAATGATTCTTTTTTTTTAATCTTACTGGACTTCTTTGAGGATTTTCCTGTAATGAATAAAAAATATGTGTGCAATGGTTTGAGATTAGATGACATGCATGCATCCTTACTTGATTTGAAATGTAGGATCCCCTCTCTTTGATGTTTCATCATTATAAGGTGACTTTATTTGCTATTCAAAAGCCTTTTTTACTCTTTCCATGTACTAGCCTGTTTATGTGCTAGGCATCCACTCCATTGTAAATGCAACGCTTATCCTAGGTTGTCTTCAATTATTATTGGTTTCACTATTTATCAAGCTTGACAATGCCCCCAAGTATGGTGTTGCTAGATTCGTCATGAAGGAGCTTAATAAATCATTTCATCTCCTGAATTCTTTCAAGAATCGTTCTTTGATTAGTTGTATACATCCTACCAACACTCATAAAAAAAATTTCTCATGTCATCCTTATCTTAAATTGTTAATCAGCTATTGACTTACCTCTAGTATGATCTGAATTATCTTTCTTTGAGACACATTGTTCTCAGTTCACTAATTCATCGTTTAATTATTTTTTTATTGCCCCTAGCTGATATGAATAAAAGAGGAATTTTATAGGCTCAAAAGGTGTTTGAGAGTTTCAAAAACTTAGGATCAACATCAGTTATTTATCATTTCTCTTTATCTTGTTATCTTTGTAGAGAAAGCGATATATTACCTTATTAACCTTAAATATCATAATTCTCTTAATGTAGGTCATATTGCAAATTCAACTTTTTTTTTTATGAATAACTAATCTTAATCATATGATAACATTAAAAACTTTATCCTGGATGCTAAAAGTCATGTTTGCAGTTTAGTATTTTTTTTTTAATACGGCTTTCACATAGCCTTCCTTAAAGTTTTTTTAACATGCCCTTAGTCTATGTCTTATTTCTTTTAGCTCTCTCTTAAACCTTGAACTTTTATTTTAAGTCTTTCCCTCATCAATTGACTCTAACATTGTCCTATCTTTGCTAACATAAATCTTAGTCAGGTTTCATTTGAAAAGAAATGTTCTATAAGGTTTAAAAATGGGTTTGCAAAGGATAAATATCTTTAGAAAGTGAAGGTATATCAAAGATGATATTTTCTCATTTCAAGCAAGGTCGGTTAGAACCGATAAATTTTGACCTCATCCAGTGTAATGATTTGAACTTGTAAGAATCACGATTCACGAATCTATAACTATCGAATCCACTATTATCTGATTAGTACTTAAAAGTGCATTTTTATGAAGGTTTTATATCATCATTTTATACTTGAAGTATCAATAACTCATTAACTAAAGTATGTTTTACAATAACAAGTTTGATACCATAAGATACCTTTAATTTATGGTAAATATTCATCCTAAATGTATGTCTATCTCATAAATAAAAGTATTGATTAATGAGTTTTAGCATTGAAGATAAAAGGATTAAGAAAGGGCCAAACTTAGAAAAAAAAATATTGGTATAGTCCAAATTAGTATACTGTTTGATAATTAGATCATATCTGGAGCTCTAGATCTTAGATTTAAATCTATTTTATATGGATGGAAAGATAAGATATAAACATAAAACTTTCATGGGAAGTCAAGACTCAATTCTACTGTTTGGAAGCCCAAATTTTAGCAAAAACATAGAAGTTTGAATTTATCCTACAACTCAAACACAATAACATGGTGGATTAACTTGGGTCAACTTAAGTCAACATGTTAAATCCATGACCCAAGTTATGGGAATATGGTTATCATATAGAAAAAAAAAATCTTAATAAATTAAGAAGTCTTGTTTTCAATTAAGTCAATATTAAAAGATAAAATTAAAAAAAATCAATTTAAAAAAGATTTTAAAAAGTAAAATAATTTAACTTGTCAAACTCATGACCTAGGTCATAAAATTAAAATATAACCCCATAGAAAACAAGTCCAAATAAATTACAAAATATAATTTCAATTAGTTTAATATTAAAGTGAGATTAAAAAAAAACATAAAAACAACCCAATTCAATTCGCCAAACCCATGACCTGGATCATGAGACCAAAATAACTTTAAAAAAATAGAAAAATGACCTAATTTAAACTAAGTTAGCCTGTTGAATTAGCAACTCTAGTTATAAAACTAAGATAATCTTATTAAGAGTAAATCAAAACAAATTATGAAAATTAATTTTCATTCAATCCTATTGAATACAATGTTGATTGATGAAATTTATAAAACTTCTAATTAAAAAATTACATAGAAAATGAGTTAAGTCAGGACGAGTTAACCCATTAAATATTATTTTTGAATCTGGTCGAGATAACCTAATAAAAAAAAATCCAAAACAAGTTGTGAATCCTAGTTCTGAATCATATACAATATTAAATGATAAAATTAAAAAAAATCAATTGGGTTAAGTTGTTAAATTTACGACCCGGGTCATAAGACGAGAGAAATTGAATAAATATCAAATTTCAATGTTGAAGGACTTATGACTTAAGTCATGAGGCTAAGATAACTTCTTAAAAAAATATATGATTTGTCTTGGGTTTAAATATCAAAAACCATAACACTAATCATGAGTTCAAGATATCTTAATGTAAATCAAATCAAAACAAATTATGAAACTCAATTCTCAACTAACTCAATGCGGAATGATAAAATTGAAAAAAAATATCAATTAAGAAAAAAAATATAAAAACAATTCGAGCCAACTCGGCTTAACTTATTAAGCATTATTTTTAGATATTAAGGCCATCATAACCTAATGAAAAACAAACAAAACAAATCTTATAATTAATCCACTGTTAAAGGATGAAATTAAAGAAAAAAAGTTAATTACAAAAAAAAAAACCAAATCAATTATATTAGCTCGTTAATCTCATGATTCATATTATCATGAAAGTGAGATAATTTAATAAAAATAAATATAATATTATATAATGAAATAAAAAAATGATTGATAGAGAAAAAATCAAGAAAGAAAGAAAAATAGTGCTTTGAAATTTAATTTATTTTTTGTTAATCAATGAAATGTAACATGGCTGTAGCTGATTGGATGGTGAGAAATGTAGCTTGTACTCAACCAAAAAAACAAGCAACTCTTCCGCTTAGGCTTGATGCTGTAAATATCAGATTTGCAGGGGTGTTTCTACAATTTTCATATTTTCTTATAAATTAGAGGTCTTATATATATATTTGACTAGTCTTTTAAAAATTAACTTTTTTGAAGTTGGTTTTCCTAATATGAAAATGAAAATTGTTGCATCTACTTATTTAAGAGCCAAATCCTTTTTGAATTAAAAATTTAACTACTTAAAGCTTCAGGAGTTCGTTGAGTCTACCAGTATGAATGTTTGTAATGGTTCATTTCAGGATTGGAGTCTGTGGATTGATTTTCTGGCAATTATGCTTGAAGGTTGTGTGAGTACGATGTTCAAACTTCAAACCCTTAAAGTTTGGTACGTGTTTAATATTTTCACAACAAAAGTAATTTCTCACCTTCTACTTTTCAGATCTTTGTCACACCATCTCCGTAGGACAATCTTCACCAGCACAAGCTTGTCTTGTCCACCCGCTTTAAAGGTGTGTTTGGTGAGCAGAAGGGAAGGGATGCACGTTAAGGCTGTCCTCTTTGCGGGAGAAATAGAAATTTAGGTACGAGACCGGACAAAAACTTGTCCTATTCCATGTATGTTCTAAACCCCAGTACAGGCATGTTGAGTTTTCCTGTTAGAAGATTGTGTTTAGAAAATATTTTTGAAAAAATTGAATTTTTTATTTTAAATTAATATTTTTTATGTTTTTAGATTAATGTATTAATATTAAAAATTATTTTTTAAATATAAAAATATTTTAAAAATATTCGCTAACATACTACCAAATATTCATGTGAAAAATACTTACAGGAAGGCATCCTGCTAGACCTGTATAAAAAAAAATCTAGAATTATTGTCCGTTCTTGTGAGAAATAAACCCTACCTATATAAATATATTTAGCTAGCAATAAAAATAAATAAAAAATTTCGCCTTGGTTCATTTTTTCTTACAGACTACAAGGATTTTAACCAACCACTCAACTAGCTGGAATCCTAGAACATTTCATTATGATACTTTGCCGCCAACTCTACACTCTGTCAAACAAAAACTAACAAAAATCATATCCTATTTATTTTCCCTATTTTTACTCTTTTAGGTTACCATTCTTGTAATAGCATGAACAAATAAAAAGTTGAGATTGAGATGCAGCATAAATCTAATTAAGGTTTCAGATTACAAGTAACTTAACTCATTAAATCTTGAGTTTAATTTATAATTATTATAAATTTGAGTTTTTTTTTAAGGTTATTGGAAATTTATATAATCATTAATTTTAAAATTTATAAAATTAATTAAAATATGTATAAGTTGATGAAATGTATCAAAAAAAGATTGCATATTATATAATCTGAATCGTCCTTGTCCGGTGTGCTATTGGCTGAGTAATATAGACAAGGAGACAGTGAAAAGCGGCTCAACCTTAGCAGAGGATAAGTCGACAAGAGGGCACAAAAATTATATGTAGGTTGAAAATTGTGAGCAGTTTTATTGATGATAAAGTCGACAAGAGGGCACCAAAACTTATATGATTAATGAAATATAAATATCTTTTTCATGATATTGATCAATTGAAACTATCAAATGACTAATATTAAGTTCAATTAAAGTTATTTCATGATAGTGATTATATTCTTATAATTATAAACATTCAATGATTTAATATAATGTAAATATTTATTTTATTTTTTAAATATATTTTCATGTTGAATTCATTGAAATAATTTTTTATATGATTTTTATAATTGCTTAAAAAATATGCAATTTATATATATATATATAAAAAAAAGAGTGGAGATGAGGCTTTTAGTAAGAAACGTTGAAAAAATATCTTAAGGATTTGAAATCAGTTTGAAATTAAAATTAAATAAAAGAAATAAGCTTGTGGGTCAACATTACCTACCCGCACACAAAATACTGAGTTCTCCTCTTTTCTTGTATCTTGGTCTTTTATTTTTATTAACTTTTTTTTAATATGATCGTTGAAAAATTAGCTTTAATTGGGATTGAAGTCGATATTTTACTTGAATTGAGTTCGCAAGGGTTTCTTCTTATACTAAAAGAAATATTCAATGTTAAATCAATGCTTGATTTTATGAAATTAAATCAATTTTCTTGATTAAACATAATTAAAAGTCTAAGGATAAAAAATTAACATAAAACAAATAAGACTTTTGTTTTTTTCAAATAATATAACATAGGCACGTTTTTAGTTTTTTTAGTTCTTAAGTTTTATTTTAAAAACAAAAAAAAACAAAATTCATCCCTTTCTAATGAAGTTATACATTTGGTCTCGTACTCCATTTCTTTGTATTTAAATTCTTGATTAAAAAAGAGAGAAGAGATGGGGTCATTAAAAAGAGAAGAGAGCTGATCTGATTTTAATTACAAAAAATATTGATTTTAATCTTATTTAATTATAAAATTTTTATTATTTAAATTCAAGTTGATTTTAAGTTTCTAAACTATTTTTTAACTAATTTGAAGCCATAAGTGTGTTTAGTTAGGTTATTATAGTTTTTTTTTAAGAAAAAAAAATAAAAATGGCTGGGTTCAAAAAGTCAGTGACTTGACTTTTTAGGGCTCTGAGGTGGTTGATGGTATAACTGGAGGATAAGCGACATCTACCTACCTTTCTAGATGGCGTGTGGGGTTGATTAAAAAAAAAAAAAACAAGCGAAAAAATAGAGGACTTACAAGCCCACACTCCCTACCCTTGATTTTCGGCCCAGAGTTGTCAATTTTTGACAACTCTGTATTTTTTTTACCGATGTAATTTTTTATTTATTTTGACAACATAAGTATTTTTTTGAAGAAATTATAGCATAGTTCATTAAATAGAAAAAATTAAAGTATGGAAAAAGTATAATTATTTGAATTAAAAAAGAAAAAAAGTGTATATTTTTAATAAAAATATAATTTTTTATTTGCATATTTTTTTTAAATTTTTGATGAAAACATGTTATACTTATAAGAAAAATTATTTTTTAAGAAAAGAATCGTTAAAGAAAGTTCCAGTTAACAAATTATGAATAAATCATCTCTCCACAATGAGATGAAAAAAATATGAGTACAATAAATTTGAAAACATTATATAAGAAAATATAATTAAAAAATTAATAAGATAGAATAAAAAACTCATTCATATTTAATATTAATTAGAAAAATATTTTAAAAATTATACATATCATACTAATATATAATTATCTATAAACCAATCAATAATGTTATCGTAAAAAAAATAATAATTTTCTTATAAACAATTACATAATTTTTTATTAACAACATGATTTTATTTTTTTTGCATAAAAAACCACGAAGATTAAAATAAAATTTTGTTAAGAATTCTAATAACTTGAAATAAATAGGGAAATTTTTTATCTTAAGTTTAAACTACATTTCTTTATCAAAGCATATCTTTAATGAAAGAGCATGTTTTTTTTTTTTAATCTTAAACAATGTTCTTTAAATAAAAATCTCAAAAGTAAGATTTAATAAAAAAATATTAAAATAGCTTGTCGATAATTTGTACTTAGTATAATTAAAGTGATAAAATCATGTCAAGAAATATATTAAAAATAAAATTTTGATAAGATTGGTGATTTAATTTCTTTCAACTTCAAAAAAAAAATTCATTTGTAGAACCGATAAATTAATTTCCTTCAAAATTTGTTGAGAAATTGAAATGAACTTGTGTAGTAGGTGGGGGGGAGGTGGCTCCAGCAGGGTCCAAAGCCTCCATATTGCCCTCTAAACATGGATGGAGTAATATTTAATTTTTTAAAAAATTAATATTTTCAAATTATTTTATGTACTGGTGTTAAAATAAATAAATTTTAAAAATAAAAAATATTATTTTAATATATTTTTTTATTAAAAAAATTTTAAATAACAACAACCATCACACTATTAAAAACCCCTTAAACCTATAGCTAACATTCATGGAAGAGAAGCATATGCCCACCCAACTCTCCACTCAAATTCACATTTTTATTTTATTTTTTTTACAGTCAATAGCATTTCTCAATCAATTTTTATATATAAAGATAAAAATGACTGCTTTTTTAGGGTTTGCACAAGAAGATTCACAGCAAATTTATTAAAGTCAACATATCCTGTTGACCAACATCTTGCATCTTTTTTCTTCTATTCATTCAAGCTTCACCAAACTAGTCTCTTTTCCCACCCAATCAATCAACGAATCACAACCGTGTACAGTGGACCCATAAGCAAACAACGGCCGAGATGGTTTAATGATGTTCCAGATTGGAAACCCATTCAAGACGGCGCCCGTAACCAACCCCCAAGCCCTCACCTACCCCGTTACTGTAGTTTCTAAAATTATATTAAAATAATATTTTTTATTTTTATAAAATTATTTTTAACATAACAAATTTAAAATTAAAAAAACTAATTAAAAAAATACAAAATAAAATAAAATGAGCAAGGAGGTGTTTAAACATGACTCTGTTTGGTTTTGTATCTGAAAATTTTTGAAATTTTAGAAGTTTTTATTTATTTTAAGTTAATTTTTTAATATTTTTATATAATTTTAATATATTAATATTAAAAATATTACTTCGAATACATTTTAAAAAAACAAAAATATTTTGAAAAAACAACAGCCGGCATGCTACTAAACGGGCCTCTTTAAAGAGAATCATTCAGTATCCTCACTACTAAAGAGACTCATTCACTCATGGCGGCTACTTCAACTTCAAGCAGTTATCGTCTTGGTTTCCGACTCCACCAACAACTCGCACCCTGTTCAGGTTCTCACCCTCAAACCTCCGGAGCCGTGTCCTTTCTTTCAGGCTCTCACAATTTCTCCTTCAAGTAAATTTCTTTCACTTTCCAATCAATCCTGCAACTATTTATCACTGTATTACTAATGGGTTTTCTCAAGATTTTCAACCTGAATGTTAACGATAATTGTGTTTTAGCAACTTTCTGAAGAAGGTTTTGTTTTGTTTTCGTCATCGGCTGTTAATGATTATTAATAAAGCTAGCTTCTTTCTACAAGGCAATGTGTACTGTTCTGATATGAAATTTCAAGGCCTGCCATTTTTGTTTCTCTGTTTGTGTGTTTCTTATGTTGGCAATGGTATACCACAATTTTTTTCCGACCACTAATAATGTATTATACTTGATAGATCGCTGGAGACTACTAGACGATCACGGTTGTCTGGAATAAGTGTTGCTGTGAAGGCAGAAAGTAGGTCTGAAGAGATGCAGCTCGATATTTCTTTGAGTCCAAGGGTGAATGCTGTAAAACCTTCAAAGACAGTGGCCATAACAGACCAGGCTACTGCGCTTGTGCAAGCTGGGGTTCCTGTTATTCGTTTGGCTGCTGGAGAGCCTGATTTTGATACACCGGTTGTAATAGCAGAGGTGATTCTTTTTCTTTTCTTTTTTCCTTTTCCAGTTGGAATTAAGTGCATATCTTTTCTATGCCTTAAAGTGTATGCCTGTGCTTAAACCGATGTTAATTGTTTGATTTTGTTTTTTGGCTGTGAAAAAGTTAGGCTGGAATAAATGCAATTCGCGAAGGTTTCACGAGGTATACTCCAAATGCTGGTACACAAGAGCTTCGAGTTGCAATTTGTCATAAGCTGAAGGGTAAATATAAATATATTTGCAGCAATTTTGTGTTTGCAACCTTGTTGATATGCTTGGGGCATTTCCAGCATGGAATGTATTACAGTTTTTTTAATAAATCATCTCTTAATTTTTGGCAGAGGAGAACGGTATCTCTTACACACCTGACCAAATTTTAGTTAGCAATGGTGCCAAGCAGAGTATATACCAAGCAATGCTTGCAGTTTGCTCTCCTGGCGATGAGGTGAAGTTTTTTATGTCAACATAATTAGGATTATGGTGCTATCTGCATTTCTGCTGCCAACTAAATGGTACCAGAATTGTTGCCTTCCTACATTTGAGTGTTGGCTTTGTGTAGCATTTAGGACCTGTTTTTGTAACTCTGGATTAAAGTAATGGTTAATTGAATATAGTGCTACGGTTCTCTGCATTTTATATGATTCAGGAAAAAAAACCATCCAGCCAAAGCTAGAGTGCGTATGCAGTGTAAATTCATAGCTAAAAAACACAGATGATAGAAAGCAAGGGAAGAGATTTTGATGTGTAGAAAGAAATAGCTATACTTTTATATTCTTCAGAATTGTATATATTTTCATTCAGGCAATCAAAGTCGTGTTCTTAATGGAATACAGTAGGAGATCATTATCATTGAAGTTGTCTAATCTTTGAAGGTAGCTCTTGTTCATAAAAAATACCTTACCCTCAGGTTATTATTCCTGCACCCTTTTGGGTTAGTTACCCAGAAATGGCGAGGCTGGCTGATGCAACCCCAGTGATTCTTCCAACATCAATCTCTGAAAATTTTCTCTTGGATCCAAAGTTACTTGAATCAAAACTGAGTGGAAAGTCAAGGCTGTTGATTCTTTGCTCTCCATCTAACCCAACAGGATCAGTTTATTCCAAGAAATTGCTTGAAGAGATTGCACAGATTGTAGCGAAACATCCTAGGCTTTTGGTATGATTAATCAAACCCTAATTTCAAGTTCTATGGTTTCCTGATATTTAAATGCTGAATTTCTTTGGTATTGCACTCAGGTCTTGTCTGATGAGATATACGAACACATAATATATGCACCTGCTACTCACATAAGCTTTGCATCTTTGCCCGGCATGTGGGAAAGGACTTTGACAGTGAACGGATTTTCTAAGGTAACTTAACCTTACATTTGATTATCAGTCTTAGATATCTACTATCTCAATAATATGATATTTCATGTATAATTTTGATATGGCTGTGGTTTTGAATAAAACCCAAAGCAGTTTGTCTCATTGAATAGATTAACATTTAGAAAGCGGGAAATTTGCAGCCCTTTGCAATGACTGGTTGGAGACTGGGTTATATTGCTGGTCCCAAGCACTTTGTGGCAGCGTGTAATAAGATACAGAGTCAGGTATTGTATCACACCACTTTCCAGGATGAATTGAGTCCATCATGCATGCTTTGAAGTTTTCTTTTATCTAAAGCGTCACTGGCTATTCTTGCGAACAGTTTTCCAGTAGTTTATCTGTTTGCAAATCATGTATGAAGTTGTTAGATTTCAAAATTTCTTTTGTTCGCATAGATCTTTTTTACCTTCCAAAGATTATGGCGGATCAAATAGGCTTTAATTGTCAATTGAACAGAGGTGATTTGCTGCGAGGGTGGAAGGAGCCATTCTGAACTTCATTGCAGATAGTTAGGAGACTCGAAGGAAAAAAAAGTTATTTAGTATTGAAAGGGTTAAGGTGAAGTTGTGGGTTCTAAAGAATCAGATGCATGGCTAGTCTAGAGAGACACAGCTTTCAAAATTAATTGTGTGATGAAAGCATACAAGACACAAGATGATACTTGGATCTGGTTACCAAACCATATAGTCAAGAGTGTACTTTATATTATGCCATCTTATATCTCCAAAAGCACTAAATCATTATTCCTATGACCTCTACTCACAATCAGCATTACGCATGAAGCACTCATCAACACATAATGAATTGGATATGCACTAATCACGTGAATGCTTAACCTGAGAAAGACCCGTAAGGAGATAAGAATCTGGAATTTCACACTTGCTTACACAGGCCAGTTGGCCTGGTAAATGAGGGGCTTTGCGCATGGGGCTGCAATTGCAATTTTTTATGATTCTTTGCTTTTCAGTAAGAATGTTCATGCCTTGCATTGTTGATTTGCAGTGCATTGATTTACCTGTTCCAGTAATGCTTGTGATCTCAACCATGACTTTGTTGAAGCCCCAATTGATTTGTGTGCTCTATTTTCCCAGTTTACATCAGGTGCCAGCAGTATATCTCAAAAGGCAGGCGTTGCTGCGCTAGGACTCGGCTATGCTGGTGGGGAAGCAGTGTCTACCATGGTGAAAGCATTCATGGAGCGGAGAGATTTCTTGATTAGAAGCTTTGGAGAAATGGAAGGTGTTAGGATGTCAGAACCTCAGGTACTGGCATTTGGTTATTTAGACTTATAACCTCCCATCTCCCTCGCTTCTAATTCTAACTGGTTTTACTTGCAGGGAGCATTTTATCTTTTCATTGATGTCAGCTCGTACTACGGAACAGAGGCAGAAGGTTTTGGTAAAATCGAGGACTCTGACTCCCTTTGCCGTTACCTGTTGGATCAAGCCCAGGTACGCATTGTTACAGCCTTACAGGATACTGCTCTGTTTACTTTTGATTGACAATGTTTCTCTATCTGTCTCACCAACAATGTCCAAGTTGAAAGTTACTCGGCAACGCTTTGATGTTGTTGAAACTACGTTCAAGTAACATGGCATGCAGCATTTATTATACTGCTAAAGATCATTATAACTTGATAATGGTTGCTTATATACAGGTTGCGCTAGTGCCAGGGGTTGCATTTGGAGATGACAGCTGCATACGTATCTCATATGCAGCATCTCTGACCACCCTACAGGAGGCTGTCGAGAGAATCAAGAAGGCTCTACTCCCACTCAAGTCTGCTGTCCCTGTTTAATGTAGCAGAATGTTAAATTGCAACTGTACTCTTTTAGGGTTTAAAAATGTGTACTACTTCATTGATTGTTACAAATAAAACGTTTTTCTTTGCAGTGATCATTGATTTTTGCACTAGCCGTATTAAGTGGAGATGTGAAACAATTCCAATGTTATGCACAGTATTTTCTGCCCTCAATTCATATTGTTGCATCTGCAACTGTTTTACATTTGGCTCTTATTAAGTGAGATTGTTTTTCATTTTTTGGCAAGTTCCCATTCATTCAGTAGAAAACTAGCCACCATTTAACTCGCACGAGTTATAAATTTATTTTTCCAAAAAATATCGGGTATATATTTGTAAATAAAAAATTCAATACAAGTATCAAAAGAAAAATAAATTGATAACAATTTATATAAATAAACATAAAAAAATCATTAATAAAAAAAAATGAAACAGATTAAGATATTAAAAATTATATTTTTTAAACTTGTTTATTTAACTCAATAAAAAATAAATTTATACCCTAAAAAACTCACAACCTAAAAAAATAGAAATGAAACATTTTGAATAAACCCACATATTAAAAAAAATATTATGCAAAGACAACACATTAATAATATTATTTTAAAATGCAAATAATATTTTGAGCAATAAAGTTTATTTGTAATTGAATGACTGAATTGCAAAAAAAAATTATAAAAAGAATACAAACAAAAAAAGAAAAGAAAAGAATAAAGATTGAAATTGACAAGCAACAAATAAAAACAATAATGATGTATTTTAGTTATTAGAACAGAGAAAAGAAATGAAGAAAAATAAAAATAACATTTGATGACAATTCATCCACTTTATTCAGTAACATACCATTCCATGTGGAAGAGGATAGTGTTGCGCATCTAATATGAAAGTACACATTTGACCAGCAAATGACATTGCACATATCGTCTCAATGATGCAGATGCTGTCCATAGTTTTTTAATTTAAATATTTAAAAGTTAATGTGAAAAATATCAAAATATCTCAATGACCCTGTTAATTATACAAAATATTCATATAAAAATACAAAAATATCTCTAAATGTAAAGCTTCTTTTTTGTCTCATGAAGTCTAAATTTATATTTACTTTGGATATGAATAATAAAAAAATCATGCCATTAATTTTTTGATATTGGAGGTAAATAAATATTTTAATTGTTAAGAAGTTTGTTAAAAGTCAAGAAAATCTTTATCAATAATTTTAAATTTTATTGACTCCAGAAGAAAAGAGTATTTTTATCATATAACAAAAAATACAAATATCCTCAAGAAAAGCTTTAGACATAAAAACATGAAGAGACATAAAAATATGAAGAGTAAAATAATAATTTCACTATAATCCAAACATTTTTTTTTATCATGGCTAAGCTACAGAGAAAAAAATCACCAATGGAACTTAGTTTTTTAGTTGACATTGATGGCATGCCCGCACGCTACTGTGGGCTTATGAAATAAATATGCTTGATGATGATGCTATAACTACGAGTTAATATTAAAAAATTAAAATTAATAAAGATAATTTAAAAAAATATAATAAAAAAAATCATATAAAAAATATTATAGCAATCTATAGTATTTTGTGAGAAAAGTTGTAGTACTTGCTTCATATAATTTAGTTTTATATGTAATTGTAATTTTCAATCAGTTCAATATTAAAAAAATAAAATCAATAAAAAAATTTTAAAAAGCAACATAAAAAAATAAATCATGAAGAAAACACTGTAGCAATATAAAAAAAATTAACAATCAATTTTGAAAAAAAAAATCGTAACAAACAAAACTATAACAATTCATAATATTTTAAAGAAACAAATTATATAATATTAAAAAATAAAATTAAAAAAATGAATTTATAAAAATAATAAAAAATCCATTATAAAAATCTACAATAACATATAAAAAAATTATAATACATTCCCCCACATTTTTTTTAAAGTATTACTTAATAAAGACTTGTGTATGTGCCCTTTCATGCGGGAAAGCCCAGCAAACAAGAAACTCAAAAGAAAAGGTTGGACTCAGGCTAAAAGGAAGCCTTCTTGGCGGCTTGGCCCAATATTTGGCAGGGAGGAACAAGGGTGCTCCTGGACTGGCATCGTTATTAGGTTAGGCTATAGGCTTTAGGTAGAGGTCTTTACTAAGACAAAGAAAAAGAGGACTTTAAAATCTACGTTGTTTTACTTGACTGCTATCCGCCAGTTGTCTTCCTTCTTTTGGTCAGAAGATTCGAAACATAAGCGAACAGGGAATCGATTCTTTCTAGGAAGGAGACTTTACTTCCAACGTTTCCACACGTTCAATTTGCATGTCCTTGTGGGTGAAGAAAGTTCAGACTTTTTACACAGGTCTCGTCTAAAGGTCTCAGAGAAAGCTATTCTTGTCCTTCATTACAGCAAGATATATCTGTCTAAAGGGAAATGATTTCCTCAAAACATCACCAAGGACACAAAGACGCCTCCATGCAAGGTCTAATCAAGCACCTGACTTGAACTGCAAGACAATCAATCTAAAATGTGAAGAATTCTTTCTTCATTTCATGCCTTTGGGCTTTCTTTTATTACTACCCCACAATTTGAAACACAGTGAAGACAACAGGAATTAGCCAAAAAAACTTGAAATTAAAACCAGTTACCAATACGAAAAACCAGACATGGAGTCGTCTAGTCCTTATCCCGTAGGCTCACCAGAGATTGTGGTCTTCGACTTGGAAACAACGGTGCCTAATAGAGCTGGACAACGGTTCTGGGTACTGGAGTTTGGTGCAATAACAGTTTGTCCACGGAAACTTGATGAGCTAGATAGCTATAGTACCCTCATAAGACCTAAGGACTTGTCTGCTGTTGCATTGAAGTCTAGTCGATGTGATGGCATAACTCGTGGAGCTGTTTCAAATGCACCTGCATTCGAGGAAGTTGCTGATAAAATTTTTAGTATTTTGAATGGTAGAATTTGGGCAGGACATAACATCCAAAGATTTGACTGTGTCCGGATTAAGGAGGCATTTGCAGAGATTGGTAAGCCAGCGCCAGTTCCTGCTGGAATGATTGACTCTTTAGGAGTCCTGACCGAAAGATTCGGCAGAAGAGCCGGTAACATGAAGGTATGCATCTATGCATCAAATCTGAACCGTTTTCCCTTCATATATAACATGCATTAATCAGTAAATTTTTAGTGCAATCATATGATCTGCACCTATAATTAAGCACGGCAGCTTACTGACTTCATTTACAAAATTTCATGCTGCTTTCTATATCCTGATACGGTTCTATTATGTTTAGATGGCAACTTTAGCTGCTTATTTTGGGCTCGGCAAGCAAAAACACAGGTATAAATTCTGGTTTAAACCAGACCCGTGCGTGCTTGATATTTTTCTCAGGTATTATATGAAACCTATAATCATGGTTTTACAACTGCACTAAACAGGAGTCTCGATGACGCTCGTATGAACTTAGAGGTCTTGAAGCATTGCGCTACGGTTTTATTCCTGGTAATCTCTAACATCTTCATCATAATCCCATCCGATTTTATCACACATTTCATCATTATTTACGTAAGGTACATGATTGTTTTTTGAAATCATAATTAATTAACATTTCGGAGTCCTCAATGGATTAAGGAATCATGCCTTCCAAGCGTTTCGAATGCCAAATGGTGCAGCCCTTCAACAATAATAACTCGAAGCAGAAGTAATGGAAAACTTCCGTGTAGGGAAGAAAATAGCCGAAAATCACCTCCTACTACTCTTGGATACCAAAGAGCGGTTCCCTATACACGAGGAAGTCTGGGAAAGGTTTAAGTTGTTCATTGCTTGTAATGTTCAATATTGTCCAATCTATAATGTCAAATACAAGCTACTAATAGCAATGAATTGCATGAAAAACAGATGACAGTAGGAGTGAAGGATTTGGTGTGTAAGGCCCAAAAGACCAAATCTTTTAACAACTTACTCAAGCATTCTCGTTCTCTGCTGAGATGAGCAAAGAAACAAAGCTCCTTCCTCTCATTTTGCATCGCCTTCTTTGTGTTGATAAAGATGAATGCATCTAGAGGGGACAAGATGTTAGCTTACCAATATGTAACATATTTGGTTCATCTTGTTTTTCACAGATAGCTTGAAATTGGGGGTGTGTAAATTATGCCAAGATGCTTAATGGCTTTAAGATTCAGATTGGAAGAGCATTAATTTAATCTTTGTAACCAAGATTATTTGTTCATCCTTCAATTAATTGATTTATTTATTTTTTAAAAGATTTGTTTATTTTTCAGGCGATACAGTTAATTGTGTCTAGGATACGAACAGGAACATAGAAATGGGAATGTCGTGGCTACAAGAATATCCAAAAGTGTCCACAACAACGTATAGTAGATAATTATTTGAAATTGTGTAGATTTTTTTATGGTTAAGTGGTTATAAATTGTGTAGATAATTATTTAAATTTTATTATCTTTTTATTTAATAAAAATTAAACATAAAATATTATGAATTTATATAAATTTTATGCTGAAATGTATATGTTAAAAAATAATTTAAATTATATTTAAAAATTTAAATTGTTAGATTAGATATAATTGATAGACAACTGCACTTCGATTATAATATAGAAGGGCTCGTTCTTTCCCTCATGTTTTTTGAGTGGATACTGGATGGACCTTTCCGACACAACCAAAGTGGAAAATAAATGTTATCATTACCTTGAGATCCTGAGATGCAATGAATCTAGACAATTCTGGGTGAAATAGCAATTTTTTGTAGTAGTTTTCAGTTACTGCATCATATGTATAAAATAAAAGAGAAAGAAGATAATGGTGAAAAAAATATTTTTAATAGAAGAGTGTGTGTATAATTTTTGAGTGAATTTTTTTATGAGTTATTATCTTTGTAGATAATATGTATTATTTTTAATCCATAAAATATTGATGTAAAATATTTTAAATTTCAAAATTATACACCTAATATATATAAAAATAATAATTATTATAGTTTAAAACCTAACTTGATCATAAATTAAAAGAATTAACTTTTTTTTTAAAAAATAAAATAATATTATTTTAATAAAAAAATCTCAATAAAAAAATCAATAAGTTTTTAATCCTCATTTTTACCAAGTTTATCTTAGATCACACATCGAGACAATCATTTTTTTTTAGTTTTTTTTTAAAAATTAAACTAATTTATATCACCAAAATAACTAAGTATTAAATCAATTTGTCAGACTAATTTAAATTTTCTAACTAGGGTCGTTATATTATTAATCTCATATTTTATAAAAACTAAAGTAAATTGATATCTTATTATTATGTAAATATGTAAGCTTTATGGTAATAAAATAAGTTTTTAAAAAATTTTATTTTGTCTTGTTTATCATAACTAAATAATATATAAAAATAATTATTTTATTGTTATTATTAGCATTAGGTAAACCTGTCAGGCGATTTAAATTTTATAATTAGATTTATTATAATATTATTAATTTAACACTCAATATAAATTAAAATAAAAAAATAATACCTAACTATATTTTAAAAAATATATAAATTTGACAATAATACATATTAAAGTAAAATAAATGTGTTCATAATTTATTATTTCTTGTTTACAATAATCAAATGTGAAACAAAAATAATCATATTGTCTTGCAAATTATTACCAAATATATTAAATGATAAAAGATATTCTGCTTCAATAGTAAGCATTTATTATAAAAAAAACTCAAAGAATAAATAATATAAAAAGAAAAAAAAAGACGAAATAGCAATCGAAGTTAGCTAACATGGGAAGATTGTTTGGACTTAACAGCTAGGTAATGAAGAACAAATTATGTATAAAATAATTAAAATATCATAGTTTTTTTTTGTTTTTTTTACAATTGCAGCAAGATTTAAATACTATCAAAACACTAAATAAAATAAATACTTTCTCTTTAAAATAACTAAATCATAGCAACATCACTTAAATAAACTATTAAAACAACCTTAATTAATTATATCAAATCTACTGCAATTCTAGCTTCCACATCATTCTTGATTCGGAAGAAACTTATTCTTAATTTAAAGTCGCTATTGACTTAGTTGTAAAAGTGACCATTCTTTTTTCTCTCTCTCTTTAAATACACATCAATAATGAATAGTAGTTTTATTTAATGTTTAGCATGACAAACTTCTACTTGCTATTCATTCCTTCACAAAACTTTGTCTCGTACAATAAGTTGTATATTACATCTTTATATTATCAACAAGCACAACCAATATATAATCTATATAAAAATTTATTTTCATACTTCAATCAAATAAGTAATTAAAAGGATCATTATAATTTAAATCAAAAAATTCTTTTTCTATAAAAAACTACAATAATATAATATAATTTGATATTTAATTACTAGCTCATTATTGTTAATTATTTTCGCCTCATCAACTTCATCATCACAATAAACATTATATTTGAACACGCCAATCTATATTTATCTCTAGAGTGGTAAACTTAACCAATCCATAACTTCTTTTTTCTCAGCAAATAGTATTTGTTGCTCTCTAACTCTCTTCTATGATCATTGGTGTAGTGTTGTTTCCCCCTTTCCATCCACCTTACACCATGTGCATTTCTTATGCCATATTAATTCATTAACTCATTGTGTGTGTGTGTGTGTGAGAGAGAGAGAGAGAGAGATGTCATTGAGCATTACTGTTTTGTATAACTCATTATGATGATAAATGTTTTTCTTGTAATTTTTAAATGGATGCCAATCATTTTTCTTAGAGAAGATTCTGTTTTTAATAAGTCATGAGAATTTCATAAAAAATAAAAGCGAGTAAAACCCATTAAGCACCACACCAAATAAAGGCTAAAACAAAATAATAAATAGTGGGAAGCCCACTGCAACACACACTCCACTCCAAACAGCTCCCCAAAAAAAAAAAAACAATAAACTACAGCCATGATCCCCCAGGACATCAGCATGTTAAATAAACAATAAAACTCAAACTCGTGTTGTAGGAAAACGCATTAATTAATTAATTAATTATAAAATTCCTTTCCGCTCTAATTTGATGGACATTGATGATTGAACAAAAAGGAAAACTAAATCAAATGATTTCATTGAAGCACAATCGATCATGCACCACTTTCTCCAAGAATCCGAATTAATTGTAATGGTGGGACAAATAGAAAAAATACCAGCCATTAATCACAAGAATCAAAAACTTCTGCCTGCCGGATTTTATGCCATCAGAAGCATCATTTCGTTTTTATATGTGTTATCTCTACGGCTGGTGGATCAAGCCGGCATGGAGCTGTCCGATACCGGTCCTCAAGCACGTATAATATTCAGGAAGACCAGTCCTTGCTTTTCCTTAACGAAGCTGGCAATTGCGAATCACGGATAATCAATCAAGAAAGGAGGAGCCTTAAGAGCCACAGGATCAATTGATCGATCAATATCACAGAACATATCTTAGAATAACTTCTGTGCATGGCTTAGTTGAGATTATATTTATCCTCATAAAGATATCATCATCACTGCAACTCAACAGAAGAAGCTCAAGTCAAGCTACCTTTCTTCCTTCCTCTTCTGTTCACTCTCAGATTAATAAAAGAAAAAAAGAGAGAGAGAAATGTTTAGTGGTCTAGAGTGTAGCTGACTTTGCTCCATCCCTGAAAGTGAAATCCATCTACATTAGGATTGATGCCAGGCACAAATACTGTATCCCTTGACTGTTTTTCCCTCACGCAGTGTCTGACATTAGTTAATATTGTGGTAGGGTATATGTTATGGCAATGAGATCGTGACTCGAATTTTTCTTGAGAAATCTCTTTTTGTGAGTATGATCAAGGCATGAAATCCACTCCTCAGTTTCAATGCAATATTGTCCACAAAGGTTGGATACACACACACACACACACACACACACTCCATTCATTAATAAATGTTTCAGAAGCAGGCACAGGAAATTCTTGATGTGATCCTTTAAGTGCGTGTGTGTGTGTGAGAGAGAGAGAGACAGAGACCTAATCTTTCTTTCTTTGTTCTTATCGATAGTATGCGAAATAGCTACAGTGTTAATATACAAATATATATTGCATCCATTAAATGGAATCTGAATAGAATACTTAATTAACTTTGTTAATTATTTTAAACGATGTTAAGCTTTCAGAAGAATTTAATAAATCTTCCTAAATATTAATTTCAAGATTTGAACGGTAAAATCAAGGAATAGAGGATAACTTCTAAAATATTCTAGATGTGATTATAAAATAATGCTTGCGGTTCAATTTAAATAGATGGATTATGGATTGACAGGTATACTTCTACAATAATAAAATTATTTCCAAGTCATCTAATAAAATTCTTAGTGATCCAATATATATATATATATGAAAGTAAAAATTATGTCAGATTTAAGTAAATTGAGTATGTACATAATTAATTACTATATTTTGCTTCAGTTAATTGATTGTAAAACAAAATGAAAAAAAATTCTAACACACCTTCTTAACTGCTTTTGCACGAGGTATCGCATTACATTGTACATAACGAAATACTAGTACACGTAACCATTACTTTTAGCTTCAGTGAAGGAAAGAAAAAGATACTACTGCCTTTAATTTTTGTAATTTTTATAATATATTTGAGAGTGTTGTTATGGCTATTTTTTAAAATATGTTTTATATTAAAAGAATAATTTTTTTTAATTTTTTAAAAATTATTTTTAAAATTAATATATTAAAAGAATTTAAAACATTATAAATAATTTATTTAGAAATATAATTTACATCTCGTTTTTAATTATTCTCTAAAATCAATTTATATATTAATTAACAAACAAAGAACAAATCTTTTTTTTCTAAAAAAAGAAATCAGCAAATGCCATATTCTTAATGTTTTTGTAAAGGGTACGGCTATATAATTTAAAAAAAAAAAACTGTGGAATCTATCCATTGATTGACAATTGCCATATTCTTAATGTCTTGGTAAAGGGTACGCTACAGAACATGGATCAGCTACCTAGGATTTTTCACTTGTTACTATGTTCATACCGTTAGATTTCTAACCTAACTGTGGACTGGGGTGGCTGTTTTTAAAATAACTATATAGTTTTAAATAAAATGATTTCATGTAAACACAATTAATAATTTCAGAGTCTCTTGAATTTTTTTGTTTTAAATTTTTTAAATAATTTCTTTATTTTGTTATTTCAAATTAATTTTTTGTGTGTTTTTAAATTATTTTGATATATTAATATAAAAATAATTTTTAAAAAATAAAAAATATTATTTTATTATATTTCTAAAAAAATACATTTTAAAAAATAATCACTATAACACTCTTAAATTCCCTTTAAAAACCCAAATCAAATAAAAGTTGCAATGGTGAAAAAGAGAACTTGAGCCGTTATAAGACTTAGAGTTTAAAATTATTGATAGAAACATTCATATCACAAAGGTTATGGTTTATATTACATTTCTTTCTTACATAAAATCACAACTTAACTACTTTCACAATCACCTTTGCTGCTACCTCCGCCGTGGACTTCCACTTTTGAGCCTAGCTAGGATTAGGTAGAGGAGATGAAGCTTCATTTATGTCCCAGTAACGCAGACACAGGGGACTAGATCACACTCACACAAGATAAAAGAAAGCAGAATTGGAAGTCACATGCTTAAACAGCAGCCATTTTGGCGCCCAGACATGCATCCACAGCTTCTCCGATTGTCAAGAAGACCCTTCCTCCAATTTTGGTCACAAAGTTGGATACCCTTAGCTTATGAATCACTTGCCACTTAGGGTTTGTTATGGCTAGCTGAGAGACAACCGTTCATGATAAGAGAATTTGTATCGCCAAAATACAGATAAATTCATAGTATAGGACACAGTCACTGTATTAATTACCTCCATTCCACTCGAGGCAAGATTCTTGTGCAATTCCACCAAAGAAGCGATTCCAGATACATCAATGCTCGTTAAATCTGCAACACAGAAAACGATTTTGAAATATATATATATATATATATATATATATCAGAGAGGAGAAACTTTTGATACAGTCCATAACTAACACGAACCCATCCTTGATTTTTCCGTAAACACTTACTGGACATGTCAAGAATCACAACTTGAATAGTCCTTTTCCCTTTACTGCCCTCTTCCTCTTCAGTTGCCAATTTCATTATCCTTCAACAGCAGATTAGAAAATGAAACCGAATAGAGCTTAGTTCATTATTGTATACTGTATATGTTATGTATAATTAATGAACATTATAGCATAGCAAGTCCTTACTTTTCATTGACAAAGTTTGCATTAGCAAAACAAAGCAAACCAGACTTAACACGGGTTATGAGGACCTGAGGATTCTTAGCAGCCATAGGGTATTGATCAACATCACAGAATATATCAGTTTCAGGGAGTCTTCCAAGTACTTCCGCGCCTGGTCTGATTGAGATTATAATAATCTTCACAAAAGATATTGTCACCTGAAACTCAACATAACCGTTCAAATTATGTGAAAACTTATCTCATCAAATATAAAATCAGAAAACAAAAAAAGAAGAAATGTTTAAATGGTCTGGATGCAGCTGACTTTGTTAAATTTTTTATTATATAACTTTAAATTTTTTTTATTTTTTAAAATTTATTTTTAATAACTATACATCAAAATTATTTATTAAAGATATTAAAATATTAAAATACAAAGCAAATTAAAAAAAAATAGCAAAACGACGGCTTCACAACGACGCTAAATAGACCCTTGTTTCATACATACGCACTGCACACAGTCACTGTTTTCGCCACACATCCACTGGCATGATACATGACACTTAGTCAACTTGGTAGGGTATATGTAACTGTAACGCCAGTGAATCAGTCAAATTTTTGGTACTTTATTGGTCTGAGATCGTTTGGCCTTTCCACAAATTTCTTTTGTTAATTATGAGCTCCACGAAATCCACTTCTCTGTTTCCATCAAGCATCTAATGTTGTCCGCAAAGGTTGGATATATGATCTATTCATTTATAATTGTTAAAAATTTATTGTATGAGGAAGCACGAAAATTCTAGATGTGATCCTTCAAGTGCATAAACTATACGAAGTTGACATGCACAGTAATCAGGCCTAATACTACAACTTGCAGTAAATTACCAGGGAAAAAAAAAAGGAAAGAAGAAAGTTTTTAGCCAATAAAATCTAATATTTCTAAGCTTTCCATGCACTATTAGTTCATAAAACAAGAAAAAAAGAATAAGAAATTATTGAAACAATTTTTATTGTATTGACATGCATTTATTATCTTTATGTATATGCATGCCCGGGAAGTAAAAAGCAGAAACTAATGTTACCGCAGCTAGGAGACCAATCTCCACGGAAGCAAATAAGACCCCAATGAAGGCTCCAGCGCAAGCAAGGAAATCCAGCTTGTCAATTTTCCAGATATTGTATACTTCATGAAGGTCAACGAGTCCAGGTAAAGCAGAAAGAATGATTGCAGCAAGGATTGCAATGGGAGTGTAATACAATAGCCTTGTGAACAATTCCAAGGATATGATCACTGTGATGGCCATCACAATATTTGACATAGCTGTTTCACAACCAGCACTAAAATTGACAGCACTGCGCGAGAACGAACCTGCATAGTTTGATGGTTAATTAATGCATTCATAAATGTAAGAAAATATGGGTTGTTAGATATATCCTACGTAAAGTCGTGGAAGAATCTCTCACCAGTTGCAACATAGCAAGAAGTGAAAGATCCCAAAATGTTCATAAATCCCATGGCAACCATTTCTTGGTTTCCATTGATGTGGTATCCTTTTATGGATGCAAAAGACCTACCTACTGCAATTGCTTCCTGCATTTGATATAACAGCAGAATGGAATGGAAAGTGAGCAATGTTGATTGATTTAGTACTTCTCATGAAAAAAATAGTTGAATTGTTTGAAACCTACAGTGAGTGCGACGACAGCGACTATAAGCCCAATTTTAGCCACTTCTCCGATGTGTGGATTACTGAACTGTAACTGATGGAATGAGCTTGGGTTTAAGCCCCTTTTAATGTGTTTTATAATCATTACCCCATGTTTATCTGCTCTTGTCAGGTAAACTAGAAGAGTTGATAAAACAACAGATATCAAAGGAGCAATTGCCGGCAGCCAGAAGAGCTTCCTGTTCCTTCTACCCTGAGAGAATCACGAGTCTATCATCCTTAATGAAATGACTTTAATAATGGCAGAAAGAAATTTCTCATATTCTTAATCAGGTATAAGTTATTGCTATTTGGACTTACCACAAATCTGGTTATTAGAATAAACGTTAAGAATGAGCATCCGAGTATAAAATTATGGGGATTCCACTGTGATCAAGATAGGAAAACGAAGGATAAGTTGGCATTTCTACGGCAATATATGTAATCGAGTGAATTAATAGGCTGACTGAGGAGAAAATCTAGGGACAGTAACATACAGAATGATGAACTGCTCTCCAAAGAGCTTCCATTACAGAGATAACATCAGTCTTATTTGTGAAATGAGCAATCCCAAGGAGCCCTTTCATTTGTTGAAGACCGATGACAATGGCTGCCCCTGATACAAACCCAACAATTGCAGCATGGGAGAGAAAATCCACAAGGAAACCCAACCTGCGAATTCCAATAAGGAAAACTAAGCAGCATAAGTACTATAAAGGTTGAAATAACACTAACCAGCAAAAAATACACTCGTGAACGAACCACCTGAAGAGTCCAAATGCTGCTTGGAAAATTCCTGCAAAAAAGGTTGTGGTAAGAACAAGATTTCTGTAAGGAATTGGATTAGCCTCAGGATCTTCTAGTTTCGGAATCATCGAAGACAAGAGCAGTGAAACCACAGCCACTGGCCCAATTGCTATGTCTCTTGAAGTTCCCATTACAGCATAAATGAGAGGCGGGATAACACTTGTATCTGAAAACGAAAAACAAATTCACACACACATAGTTTAATTATATCAAAGATAGCTAGCTAGCCTCAACAGAAGTTTAAGATAACTTACAGAGGCCATATTGAGGATCAAGCTTTGCTAGAGTTGCATATCCAATACTCTGCATGAAATTTTGTAGTATTTTCGGACAAACTAAGAAATTAGTTACTACAAATAAATAGCAATGTTGACTGTTTATGTGACCATTGTAAACTTCCATGATTGCTTGTTTTTTACCTGAGGAATGCAGAGACTAGCGAGAGTTAGACCCGCCAACAGATCGTTCTTGAAATTTGTTGCCTTGTAGTTCCGGCACCAACAAAATAGAGGAAAAATTGTGTGCAGGAATGAAATTACAGTCTTGGAAAGGCTACCCTTGTCCTTGACAGTTGAGAATCTCCTGGCATGAGGCAAAACTGTTTCCCTGACGGAACCCGTGAGCTCTTGCCACAGGCTAGGTGGCTCAGGAGCATTGAGCACCCACTGAGCCTTTTCAGCATGCCCATTCCTCTCAACGTCATGGATTTCTTGATGACCTGTTTCAATTGCCAGAGAATCCATGGTTGATTTGAAGTGTTTGGGAAAACTCAAAAAGCCTCTGTCTCCGATAAGTCTCTCAACCTATGGAGATGAAAACATTCAGGCTACAGAATGGTTCGCACAGCACCAAGCTTAGAGAATGGTGTGATGCTAAAGTGCATATGTTACCTTTATACTAGTCTTTATCTTTATATAAACAGAAAAGGCAACTTCAAAGGTCGAGGAATTTTTACAAAGAGACTATCCAAGACCTATATATGATTTGCGAATTTAGGCCGCATAGATGACCTGTGAAAGTGGTGGGATGCAAATTCCTTCCATAAAGTACACATGGAGAGTCAAATATGAGGGTGTCAAGGGAGATTAAACTCATCGCCGCTTATTAATGATGTTACACCGGTTGGTGTTAAAGAACGTGATAATGATTATTTTTTAAAATATTTTTTATTTTAAATATAACACATTCAAACAATTTAAAATTTCTTTCAAACTTTGCAGAACCGCATTGAAATATGTCATTCTCCAGACAGAGTCTATTTATGAAACACAGTAGTCGTCTAAATTTGTTGTAATTGGATTTTCTGACTTCGAAATTAAACTGCTTTATAATATATATATATATATATATATATATTCTCAAGAAATACTGTTTCATAGAAAACAAAATTATTTGAGAAGAAGTAACTGCAAGACAAATGCAATGGGTACTATGGTAGAGCCCAGAAGAGACTAGCCCCTCCAAGATCTTGGGAAATTCCTGATGAATTCCTTATTTGTCGTTGTTTTGTATGAACATTAACTGATCAATGTCTTTGGGGTTTTTGAGGAGAGTTTATCCTTTTTGTCCTTGTTTTGTATGAACATTAACTGATCAATCTCTTTGGGGTTTTTGAGGAGAGTTTATCCTTGCGCAAAGAGAAAATCACAAGAAATTCTGTTCTGTTCTTTTTAATGCATCTATCTAAGAGTTGATAGTGAATTCAAGATACAATTGAGGAGGAATTTGAATTTGGTAGGCAACATAAATACCTTAATTAATTATTAAAACCCTATGGTCCAACCTACTTTCAACTACTTGCACCTATATTTCTTTGATCCAGTTGCTGGAACATGTCTTTTCTTCGATTAATCTATCAATTTATCTTGGTTTTAAAAGTTTTTAGCTTTTTAAAAAATTTGAAATTTTTTTTAAAATTAATTTTGTTAACGTTTTGATATCATGATTAAATATAAATTTTAAAAATTAAAAATATTATTTTAATACATTTAAAAAAATGCATTTTAAATTTTTTAAAAAAAAACGTTATTATAACTATAAACACTACCTCACTAGGTTTAGTTTAATAATCTGAGTTGTTCGAACAGTCCAAGCTTGTATCAGGACATGTTCAAGGCTGGATGCTAAGTAAAGAGGTACACGTACATATACACGGTTGTTTCCTGAAATAGAATAAAGTCCAGAACACGATGTACATTTATTGTTAGCCTTTTTACCTACTATCCTTTCTTTTTCTTTTTCTTTTTCTTTTTCTTTTTCTTTTTCTTTTTCTTTTTTTTTAACAAATTGAAAAGGGGACAGAGGACCATCCCTGCTCGGTAACTTAAGCCAGTTTTGGAATCATATTGAATTTAATTTAATTTTTAAGCATATTTAAATTCAATTAATAATATGTTATAATTTTGATATTTAAAATAAAATACTAAATCACATAATTGAATTGAATTGAATTATATTATTTAGAATACATGTAAAAATAAATTCAATTACCAATTTGACTATTAGAAATCATTTTTGTTTGTTATGAAGACCCTTATATTTATATAAAAATAAAATAATTATATTTGACTATTACCACTTACCAATTGAATTGATAATTTTTAATGATTTTGACTGAAAAACCTACGGGGGAAACAAACCCAGAAAAGCACTTGCAAATGTATGCCAATGTTATATCTTTCATGATTTCTTTTGGTTGGTATAATTGTAAATCCGTAGGTGATAATGACAGGAATTAAGTTATTCGTTAATTCAAGATGATGGGGGGAACGGCGACGCTAGTGCCATTTTGTAAAGTTATGTCTAGATTCAATGTACCTCTTTACTCTTCATTGCATGTTCTGCTCGCCATGGTTTGGTGGTGCTAAGCTCCATATCTAGTAGCTTAATTGGCTGATAGTGCTGCAGAGTGTCTGTAGACTAACCTGTGTTACTTTTTATTCGATGTGGAGTTTGAAAACGTGGTGGTACTTGAGTGTTTTGTAGAAGTATTTTTTATTTTAAAAAATATTATAATGCCTTTTTTAGTAGTTTTTTTATTGTTTTTATGTTAAAAGAAAAATAAAAATTAAAAAATATATTCTAATATATTTTAAAATAAAAAATACTCTTAAAGAATAATATATATTGAAATCAAAGCTCATGATATAGATTATAAAAACATTTTTTTTGTTTTAAAAATAAAAAAAAATCTTCATAAAACTATTATTTTTCATACAAATAAGTTTTATAAATATCTTCATCACTCATTTTATGAAAATAAATTTAGAATATTAAAAATCTCAGTTTAAAATAAAAGGTGATCTTTCACACACAGAGAGAGGATAAAAAACTTGCAACAAAAACTTTTAAAAGTGTTATCAAACCTGATCATATAGGTTAATTTTAAAATCTCTCTATTTAATTTTTTAATTAAACTATGTTTGGGCTAACTTTACTTAAATTAATTGATTTTATAAGTTCATTTGGATCGACTTCCACCCCTACCACTCCATCTGTGCGACTTGAGTCATGGACTTTATAAGATTTAATAACTTATTTTATAATTTTTTATTTAATTATATGATAAAAATATATACTTATAAAATTGAGCACTAACCTAAAATATATACACTTATTTGAGATTATTATCCCTAAAAAGCAAACAAAAATCAATAATATAGTTCATTTCTCAACCAATCCAATATTAAATGATAAAATTAAATAAAAATAAATCAAAAACAAGAAAACTTATATCATAACGGTAAGTAAATTCACCAAACCTATAAATAAGATAAGTCAAGCTGATATGTCAAATTTATGAATCGAGTTATGGACTTTACTGGGATTATAATTTTTTTTAATTTATTTTTTATTTAACTATATAATAATAAAAATATAAAAATACAAAATCAAACATCAACTCAATACCAAAATATTTTGTTTCAAAAAGCAAAATGAAATCAATTATAAAACTGAATTCTCAATTAACCTAGCATCTAAAGATAAAAAGAAAAACTAAGTTAAAAAATTCAAACTTGTTAGACCCGTGGTTTAAATTAACGAGTCAAACCTGTGAATAGGTTCATAAACTTTATAAAGTTTAACAACATAATTTTTTTAACTATATAATATAAGAAAAAAATGATAAATAAAAGTCAAGTTTAATTAAAAATAAAAACACCTAGCAAACCTTTAAATCATGCTAACCTTATAGAAAGATAAAATTAAAAAAATTATGAAGTCAAATTCTCAATTATTCCAATATTAAAAGATAAAATCAACCAAAACAATTCAAAAAATCATAATAAAAATTCAAATATATATATATAAAGATAGCAAAACATTGTGGGTTATTATTTTTATTCACAGTGAAATGTGCATTGATGAACAATGATTTTCTCACACATTTTAACTTTTTTTATTTTTTAAAATTTAATAATATGACTTTTCTCTAAAACTATTTTTTTAACTATATAATATAAGAAAAAAATGATAAAAAAAGTCAAGTTTAATTAAAAAAGTCAAGTTTAATTAAAAATAAAGGCACCTAACAAACATTTAAACCATGCTAACCTTATAAAAAGGTAAAATAAAAAAAATATGAAATCAAATTCTCAACTATTTCAATATTAAAAGATAAAATCAACCAAAAAATTTAAAAAAAATCATAATAAAAATTTATATATATAAAGATAGCAAAACATTATGGGTTATTATTTTCATTCATAGTGAAATATGTGTGGGTGAACAATGATTTCCTCACAACTTTTAACTTTTGTTATTTTTAAAATTTTAATAATATGACTTTTCTCTAAAACTATTTTTTAACTATATAAGAAAAAATAAACTATAAAAAAACAAGTTCAATTAAAAAAACAAAGAAAAAACAGACAATTTATTAAACTCATAAACTAAGGCAACTTAAGTTACCTTGGTAAAGCCATAAACCATGCCAACATTATATAAATACAAAATAAAAGGAAGCAAATTATGAGGTTAAATTCTCAATAATCTCAATTTAAAGATAAAATTGAAAAAAATATTTGAAAAAAAAATCATAAAAAAATAAAGAAAAAGAAAAGGAAAAAAAGAGTAAAATATTGTAATCAACAATGCAATGAATATTGGATAAACAATTGTTATTTTCGTCACTTCATAAATTTTAATAACACGGTTTTTGAATAAAATTATTCTTTTAATAATATGAGAAAAAATAAACTATAAAAAAACTAAGTTCAATTGAAAAAAAAAACTCATCAAATCCATAAATTAGGACAACTTAAGTTAGCCCAACAAACCTGCAAACCCCTGCTAACCCTATAAAAAAATAAAAAAAAAGAAAAAAATTACAAAGTTAAATTATTAACCATCTTAATATTAAAAAGTAAAATTGATAAAATATTTTTGAAAAAATCACAAAAAAAAGGAAAAGAAAACCATATGTTCAAAGAAAAAATAAACAATGTAAGGAAAATACTATAGCAATTTATAGTGTTTTGTGAAGAAAGTTATAATACTTTCCTCTCATGTTTTAGGTTTTCTTACTAGCATACTCACAAGCACTTCATTGTAAGTTGAATTTTTTAAAAAAAAAACTTAAAAAAGTATTAAAAGTCTGGAGATTTTTTTGATGATAGTATTATTGAATCCAATCAAATGATTCAATCTTAAAACCTGTCATCTTGACTTCTTGTTTAAATTGAGTTTGAAATTAAAATCTAAAGTGAATTATTCAATTTAACGGGTCAAAAAACAACTTGCATGGTCGATAAAAACATAACATAACTTAAAAAAAAATTAAGATAAATCTTTTTTTATATATTGAGACGATGTCAAATTGGATCGACCTTGATTACCTTGCGACTTGGGTTATGGATTTCAATGAGTGTATAATTTTGTTGCTTTTGTAAATGATTTTTGTTTAATTTTATGATAATATTAGATGCTTTCAAAATCAAGCATCAACCCTACAAAAATATTTATTTGAGATCGTAATAACCCTATAAAAAGTAAAAACAAAATAAAAAATAAATCATGAATTTCATTTCTTAACCAATCTAATATTGAATGAGTGAAATAAAAAAACCATTAAAGGACAAAAAAAAAGGTTTGACGAGTAAACCGATCAAACCCATGAGTTGGATAATTTGGGTTCATACATCATACCTGCAAACCAGGTTATTGATTTTATTGAGATTAATAATTTGTGTTTTTAAACTAATATTTATTTAACTATGTGATAACAAAAATAGACAATCGTAAAATTGAGTATCAAATCAATACTGAAATTTTTTTAAAAGTTTTTGATAATCTTATAGAAAGCAAAATGAAACAAATTATGAAACTTAATTCTCAATTAATTCAATATCAAAGGTTTAAAAAAAATAATAAATTTATATAAAAAAAAGTTAAACTTGTCACACTCGTCAACAAGCCAAGGACTTTTTGAAATTTAATAGCATGTTTTTTTTTCCAAACTATTTAACTATATGATAAAAAAAAAGATAATCATATAATTAAGTTTCTTTAGAAGAAAAAAAAAGTATCTTACTAAACCCACAAGTTGGGATAATTAGGATTACCTTCTCTAACTCTAAAACCAAATTATTGACTCCATAAAAGTTTATTAACCTATTTTTAAAAATTATTTTTTATTTAACTAAACTTTTTATAAAATAAACTATACCATAATGCTAAAATATTTTTCTAATATCATTTTAATATTGAGATGTTTTTTTTTATACCACAATAACTATATAAAAGGAAAATTAAAATAAATTATCAATTTTAAAATCCATAAACATATCATATAAAAACTAAATTAGAAAACAAATCAATAACCAAAGAGAAAAAAAAGTTCAAAATAAAATAAAATAAAATAACCAACAACATTATAGATTATTTTTTTTATTTTAATTTATTTATTTTATATTTTATATTTCAATATTAGTTGAAAATTGAGCTATATTTGTTTTTTCATAAGTTTATTCAAATCTCATCATCTGAGTTATATATTTGATAGGTTAATCAAGTTATCTTTTATTTATTTTTATTTTTTTTAATATCATCCTTTAATATTAAGTTAATTAGGAATTAATCTTTATAATTTATTTTGATTTATTTTTTATAAGATTATTATTATCTTATATCCATATGAAAATTTAATAGGTTAATACAGGTCAATCTAATATATTATTATCTTAATATTAAAAAAAATATTATCTAATATGTTTTCATCTCAATATTTTTTTTTAAAAAATATCATTCAGTACATTATTGCAATAATATTAAAAAAAATTGTCCAACATTTATCATATTTTGAGTTCATAATTAAGAAAAGAATTATTAAAAACTATATTAACAATACTTAAATATATTTTTTTATATAAAAATAAAATTGATATGTATATGGGTTTCATAATTATATGGATTAAAAAATTAAAAAAAATAGTAAAAGCCTACAGTGAAAATGGCTTAGTGAAACCTGATTAACCTAGCAGGTCCATTCAAAATCTCTAGCAATATTAGAGATATTTACGCCTGGTTTTTAATGAATTAATTACTATTATTATAGTTAAAGTGGTAATGTAATATTACGCTATGGTCCAAAAGGTGAAAGGGGCATGACATTTATATTATAAATTAGTAATTAAAAAATAATATTATATTAAAGCACGAGCGAATAAATTAATTCATTAATTTTTAAAATTATGGAAACTATTTATTTATTTTAAAAAATTAGCAGAATCTCAATGTATTAGTAAAAACAACCATGCTTATGCAAAATCAAGTTTTATATAAGCAATTTTTTTCATTGACTCGGGTCAATGAATGTAAAAACAACAATGCTTATGCAAAATCAAGTTTTATATAAGTAATTTTTTTAATTGATTCTGGTTATGTGAATATTGATAATTTTTCTAATTGAGACGATGTCAAATTGGATCGACCTTGATTACCTTGCGACTTGGGTTATGGATTTCAATGAGTGTATAATTTTGTTGTTTTTGTAAATGATTTTTGTTTAATTTTATGGTAATATTAGATGCTTTCAAAATCAAGCATCAACCCTACAAAAATATTTATTTGAGATCGTAATAACCCTATAAAAAGTAAAAACAAAATAAAAAATAAATCATGAATTTCATTTCTTAACCAATCTAATATTGAATGAGTGAAATAAAAAAACCATTAAAGGACAAAAAAAAAGGTTTGACGAGTAAACCGATCAAACCCATGAGTTGGATAATTTGGGTTCATACATCATACCTGCAAACCAGGTTATTGATTTTATTGAGATTAATAATTTGTGTTTTTAAACTAATATTTATTTAACTATGTGATAACAAAAATAGACAATCGTAAAATTGAGTATCAAATCAATACTGAAATTTTTTTAAAAGTTTTTGATAATCTTATAGAAAGCAAAATGAAACAAATTATGAAACTTAATTCTCAATTAATTCAATATCAAAGGTTTAAAAAAAATAATAAATTTATATAAAAAAAAGTTAAACTTGTCACACTCGTCAACAAGCCAAGGACTTTTTGAAATTTAATAGCATGTTTTATAAAACATTATCAATATTCACATATTCCCATAACACATCCTTTTAATATTTTTTAATTAAAAAATAAAGGTAGAAAAATTATCAATATTCACATAATTTGAATAGCGCAAGGTAGCTCGGATATTCATATAAATAAAAAAATAAAAATAAATTTGGAAAAAAAATGAAAACTCCGATTATCTGCAGCAATTCCATCGCTACAAAGAAAATAATGGTAATTCATCGTAAATTAAATAACAAAAATTAGAAATACTACAGTACAAAAAAAATAACAAAAATTTAAAAAAAAAATAGAGTATAGAAATACTACAGTAGGGAAAAATTAGAGAGACGTTTGGGAACGTTTCTCACCTGTCCAATCAGTATTTTTTTTTAATTTTTTCTTTTAAATTAATATTTTTTAATTTTTTAAATTATTGTGATGAATTAATTTAAAAAATTATTTTAATATACTTTTAAATAAAATATATTTTAAAAAATAACTATAATCATCTTCCTAAATACCCTTTAAATCAGTCCGCCCTTATCAAATCACTTGCACGGAGCTATAGTTTGAAATGACATGTGAGGTCACTTGGATCGTCCGTGGCCCTTAGGCATATGTAAGGCCATTATGTGTGGACAAGAATAAAACTTGTCAACATCTGAGTGATCTGTTTATATATATATATATATAATAGATCTATTCTTAATTTTTTTCATGTTTTCATTCAAAGTTCATTATTTATTAAATTTTTAAAAAATATATAAAATTCACAGAAAATTAAAATTGCCTACAAAGTATTTTAACGAAAAAAATTAATTGAGAAATCGAAATAGTTTACTAATAAAATTAACGCAAAATATAATTTAGTTGAAACTTGAAAATGCTACAATAATTTAGTAATATATTTGATACTTATCCAATGAGTTATGGACTCCCTACAACCATTACATGCAGTAATCGAACAATTCAACACTTCGACCATGTCGGTAGAGAGAGAAAATAATCATGAGGTGGACTATATTTTTTACTTTAAAAAAAAAATTGAGAAAACGAGGCGTACTAAAACATGAATTTTGATTGCATATATAGATCATAGTTACAATATAAACATACAAAATCATTAATTTCATTTCAAATTTGAATCTACACTACCTATAAGAAAAAAGAGTAAATTATTATCCCTAATGGAACGAATTCCGTAAATGCACATATTGCCATAAAAAATAAAAATAAAAAGATTTTGCAAAAGAAGAATATTGAGAGAGATCAGAGAAATTAAGAGAAAAATGATCTATAATATCAAGCACAAAAACACAGAAGTACGTTGTTCTTTTCTTTGCGTTCAAGATTGAGGTTGAGGAGACTTACGTGTTTTTGTAGAGCAAGCCAATCGTTATTGGTGAAAAACAAAACACACACAAACACGCCCACCAACAGGCTTACTTACATCATGTGAAGTGATGATAATATGGCATCTCCTTAAGCAAATTCAATAAGAAATGGAGATGGATGTGCATGGAAATCGCTAAATATGCATCACAAAAAAATAATAATCAAGAAGCGATTAAATGGTTATTGCACTTTGAGCGAGGGACTAGTGGTGGATGTGGATGATGCTTCTGCAGGAGCACTTGACTTCTCTTGCTGCTTCTTCCATCTCTCAATCTCCTTCAACAGCAAGCCCTTGCATTCCTCCTCTCCATCATCGCGATCACTTTCCTTCATGAAACGGACAAGCTTTCCATTCTTAAAATTGTAACCCAGGTTAAAACACATCCTTTTAATCTTGTTCTCTCAAGTTTTTCTTTTTTTTTATTTTTGTTTCTGGGCGGTGGAGCTAAGAATCTAAGAGAAACAATGGGAGCTTTATCCTGACAGTTTCCTTAAGGTTCTCCTTAATTTATATTAAAATCTCGAGAGTGTTTTGGGTTTGTCGCTGAGAAACGACGTACGGTGAATACAAGAAAACGATTGATCACCTTAAGAATAAGTTAAGTCACAAGCAAACAAGTGATGGGAAAAACTAAAGGAACCCTAAATATCAGGATCATCTATGTGAAACGTTGCTTTAATGAAGCTTTTCATGCCCGGCAAACTCCCACGTACGGCGGTTCTCTCCATCTCTTGCTTGCTTCTTAAGGCAGCAATTTCTACATTAATGTTGACATATTTATATGCATGGAGACATTTCCTCTCCTGAAAAGAGTAGAATGACTATCCAATGCCACCATGATGCAGTGATTAATGTTCGATAATGATAATAATATGTTAATTTAAATAAATATATGAAAGAGACTCCTTATTCTATTTCTTTTCCCCATAATTAGATTCATCCTAAGCTAACGGTTTTGTACCTCAAGTGAGATAAATCTCCAATCATTTCGCCCTCATATTTTTTTTTTATTTCCTTTTTTCACTTAACAAAAAAAGGTGCCATGTGGATCTCAATGTCAAGTACTTGCTATCTATCTATCTATCTATCTATCTATCTATCTATCTATATATATATATATATAAACACATATATTTCCTTTTTTTCCTAAAAAAATAGATTGAAATAGAATATTGTCACAGCATTGCTGCGAGAATCCATTTTACTTCATTCAAACCTCTGCTTATATACTTTTACTCTGTTAAGTTTTGGAGCTTTCAGATCCAGGGTTTCGAACAAAAACAAAAACACTTTGTTTTATTTATTTCTCTTCATGTTCAAACAATGGCTGCTTCTCGCGATTGCTGAATTCCTCACGGAAAGAAACGTAGAACTATAAATCGTCAGGACTCGAAGAAGAACCATACAATTTTAATGTGTAAAATGGAAACTTGTTTCAATGGAGCTGGAGGTCTCTTCGGTTATAAGAAATGGCTGTGAAATTCATTTCAACATATGGGCTGTGTGTACTTGGAGCCTATGACCAGTCCATTATTAGAGTCCAATGTATTGATTAGGGCATCTAGCTCAACGTATATTGTTGGGCCCAATAAACAATCTCCCTGGGCCTGGGTTGGATGGAGGTCCTTAATTCGTCAAGAAAATAAGGAGCCGAGATATTAATGGATCATTTACGCTATAATTTTTTTTTCAATTTTTTTAGAGAACAGACAAGGTAAATTATTTTTCTATTAGAAAATATAAAAACTAATATTACTATCAAGATTTTAGAAAACCAATTTTTTGTCTTTAATATATTTTAACAATTGATTGTTTATTTTTATGTTTTTATTTTATAAAAAAATAAACAAGTTTTCTACAATATTATCAAAACGACCCACTAATCTTGATCAAAATTTGGATTTGTTACAGTTTTGAATGCTAAATTATATGAGAAAATTCTCAAGTACTACACTAAAAAGATTTTAATACTATGTTTATATATATATATATATACTATGAATCAAAAGCAATGGAATACATATAAACAAATCACACAAAACCTCATATAAAATGATGTGACAATCACTCCTTTTTATGTTTGATAAATCATTTAATGTTTGCATAATCCACTCTCGTTATCTTTTCTCCATCTATGGGTCCAATGGACTCTTAATTAATGGGTACATTTTCTTAATTTGTATGCATAACATTTTGCATAAGTCAAACACTTACTCTCTATTAATATTTCCTATAAATCTATACACGAATTAGTAAGTCGTAATAATTCCTAGAGAAATTGATTCCCAATCTGACAAGAGTACAGGAGCTATGAAACCCCCTTTTTGGAAGTGAAAAGGTGAATATAAAAATTTAGAAAAAAAATGATTAAATTTAATTTTTTATATTTTTAAATTGCTTTGATGTTCTAATGTAAAATAATATTTTTTAAATAAAAAATTATTTAAAAATACAATCAGTACCATACTCCGAACACCCTTAAAAAAAAATAAATCGAAATAGCCTTGGCTTATGAGTTGGCCTCGGCAGCAACTTCCATCTAGAACGAATTCTTATACAAGTTCTTGTTAGAGAACAATCTACATATTACAGTAAGAATAAAGTAATTAATATTAGCCATAAATAAATAAATAAAAAGTTAAATAACTTTAACATGAGTGCATCCATTGTTCCTCCTCTCCGCTCGGGCATATGATCGTTGATATAATCCATGCAGTTGCCTTTCCCACACTTCCCTTGGAAAACTGTTCTTCCTATCCTCCGATGGAAGCCCTTCAAACGCAAATCCTACAGAATTAACCATACCCAACTCGTGATCATACATTCTACGAGCAATTGGATCGGACAATGTCTCATAAGCCTTTTGAAGCTCAACAAATCGCTTTGTAGACCCTTCTTTTGCTGAGGGAGGACATACATCCGGGTGGTATTGTAAAGCCATGCTTCTATAAGCTTTCTTTATCTCATCAAACCCTACATTCTGAGATCCGAGGGAAAGAACTTCATAGAAGTTCATCTTTTTTCGATATGCTACCTCGTTAGACGTCTTCTTGCATAAAATTGTCCTGTGCTTATAGGATTTTTGCCTTGACCATTTCTTCATCATAATTGGAAACTTATTTGCTGTCCTAGGACTTACTAGCAGGGACATCTCCATTTGAATTTCGGAGCCCGCCCGAGTCTGAGAGAATTAGCGATCGTAAATAGCTTGAGAGCTGTGAGTGGAAGAAGTGAAGGGCTTGTGTGTGTATGTGTGTGTGTGTGTGTGTGTGTATACATATATGCTTAAAACACGGTTGTACTTTCAGCGTTTTGAGTAGAAATTAAGGGTGCTGTTGACTGCAATTTTGGCCTGGAGTCGTCGTCGTCGTTGTTCTTCCCTACGTATTCTTGCCTGTTTATGTTAATTAATCAATTCATAATGATATTTCTTGATGGCCTCACCTTTCTCTCAAAGTTTTTTGTTTTTAGACTGACGGTGTGCAAGTTAATTTGTCCATGCAAATTAAGCAGATTCCTAGGATGACTATTCCAACACGAGTCCATCAACCACAAGAGATAACTTGCATGAACATTATAAATGTTAAACGACAGTGGAGATCCCAAAAGATATGTGGGTCCATCAATTAATATATACACACGCGCGCAAAGATGGCAACCCGCTAATTTTCTATGTTATTTACAAGGTGGTCAAATTCCATCCGGGCTCTCCAATATCTAAATATCTATATTTTTTATTATAAAATAATATTTTTGACATTAAAATATTAAAACAATTTGAAAATATTAAAAGAATTAATAAAAAAATCAATTTTTTCAAAAATATTTTCAAAATATAAAATAAACGGGATCTAAATATGAGGTAAAAACACAATAGAAGTATAGATTGCACCTAAGTTCTGTTTTCTGCTGGCCGGCCGGCCAAGTTTTGGTGTCGAGAATTCTTGCGTTATGCTGGGCAATCAACTATTTTCAACGCACCTTGTACGTTTAAAAAACTCAATCGAAGAGGCTAAAAACTCACGTATACTCTCTAATTAATAATTTTTCAGACCGAAATCAGCTGTGTGGTGCACAAATTGTTAGTCAACTACATTGTACTAATTAATTATTAATTAATCCAAATATTATATGTTTTAATAGGTCCAAAAGTATATTGTTTTTCGCATTCAACCCAAAATTGAAAACACCGATATATATATATATATATATATTTCTATTCTTTTCTGAGCTTCGATGCCAAGAAATCAGTCCACAAGAAAGTCACAGTACTGATCATCACCAGGTTTCTCTTTTTTTATTGATTATATATATCTCCATTAATCTTATAAATTTAAAATTAATGATTATATAAGTTTTTAATGGTTTTAAAAAGATTTAAATTTATAATTATTGAAAAATAAATTTAAAACATAAATAGTTAAGTTTTCTTTTTTGGATTGTTTAACATATATGTCTTGGCTTCTTGTATTGCCGTCCTGTGGATTTGGTCGGGACTTGACCACTTGGGAACATGCCTGAATGAAATTAGCAATGGCAAAGCATTATTAAAATTGAATATTCTTACTTGGAAATGCAGCTGGCTAGGCTCAATCACGACATACAAGGACAAGACTAGAGCATTATATGTTTAATCAGTAGAGAGTATATTGTTCTTTATCCCTTGCTTTTGAACGTGATTATAACTTAGTCCTTTGTGTTTTAAAAGCTATAACTCGATCCCTTGCTTTTAGTTGACTGCAATTTTATTAAAATATTTTGATTGTCCTCTAAGAATTTAAATTATTACAATATGCATTCGGGATATAGAGAAAAAAACAACAACAAATGTTTTTCGAAAACACTTGTCAAGAAATTCTAGACATTAAGTTATAGATGCACTTGGTTATTTATGTAGATCTAAATGGTTTTAGCTTAATGTTAGTTAGAAAATATGAATACCAAATATTAATCCTGTCCATCTTACGGTAAAAAAATAAATTTGGTATAATATTAAAAAATCATCAATTTAAAAATTTAAATTGTTAAATTAAATTTTAAAATTATTTTTTATGATAATTTTCTATACTGAAAAGAAATAACAATCATTGTATTTTCACTTTCTAGTGAGACTAATGTATGAAATTTATTCTATTAACCATAACTGGTAATGATAAAAATAAAAAATTGTAAGTGAGGTTCTAGTCCAGCGGTGGGAGGGGCTTGTCCCCTTCCTCAGCACATGGGTTCGAACCTTACCATGTACGCCTGTCACCCCCGCGGTGCCTTACCTGTTCACTGGGCTTGCAGGATGTTCAATGAACCGTGTGGATTAGTCGTGGTGCGCGTAAGCTGGCCCGGACACCCCACATAAAAAAAAATGAAATATGCAGAATATTATTGCAATATAATCTAAAAAATAATTTTCTATGTTTCAAGTTATCATTAAAATCTCGGTAATAAACTTATAAAGGCTCAAAATTGTTTAAATCCATAAGTTTACAAGTAAGATGGATCATGGACTCAGCATATAAGAATTAGCACAACGGTCAAGACTTAGCTCAGGATATATGAAAGTCCTAAGTGCAAAGTTGGGTTTTTCCTCATCCACCAATTCGAAGATGCAAGGGTGGAAAACATTCAGGGCTTACAGACCCCTAGGTTTCTTCTCGTGCGTCAAACTAAATATTCTTTCAAGATAAAATATATATATCTGTCTCTTATACACATCTAGATGTGTATAAGAGACAGATATTGTATCCATGATTTTCTTTTAATTAACTTTCATCTTCATTTNAAAAATATATTAATATTTAATAATAAAATTAAAAATTAAAAAATTAATTATAGACAGATTACCTTAACCTAGATGGCGTCTGGACTTTAAATCAATTGTTGTGATTGAAAAATTAGAAGAAGTGATTTTTTAGGCCAAAAATTAATTTTAAAAGCTATTTTCACATAAAAAAAATCTATAAATCACTATAAAAAAGCTCCCTAAACCACTTACTAATCTCAAAACACACTTAAAAACTTAAAAAAAAACAACATCAACCAACAAATATTCATAACCAATTTGGCTCTTTTTTTTCATGTATGTTTATAGAAAAAACTTTTCATTATTAAATTTTTTTTATTAAATAAAACTTATCGACACAAAAAATAATAAAATTTGTCATTAGAAAAGGTAATACCAATTGTTTTCTCTCTCATCATTGTTTTTAGGTAAGTTTCTTTCTCATCTCTCTAATTCAAAGACTTAAATGTAAAGTAAATGAGTTTTTGGATCAAAATTGAAATCACAAAAAATATAGGGACAATAAAGGTAGAAAAAGAAAAGTAAAAAGATGATAAATAAATTTTCCGCCTATTACCAATGGGTTTCTCCTTGTTTTGCATTTGGTCCCTTTCTTTTAAATTTTTCTCTCCTTAATACATTTTTTCAAAATCATCATTGATTTGAGAATAAAAAGATGCAATTGAAAAGAAAAAAACTTGAAAGTCAAATTAAAAAAATAATATTAAGGGTGCTACAATAAAAATGCCAACCATTTTTTTATATTGCTAGCCATTTTACTTATGCTTCATTATGGGTTAGATAATTTTTTTTTCAATATAAAAGAAATATGACAACATTTCCTATGTATTTTTTATATAAAAAATCTTAATTATAAATTAAAAAGTTTATGCATGAATTTAATTAAAAAATTGAGAATTATTTATCCAAGCAAAACACATAATGAAGTTCAATTTTTAACTAATTAAAGTTAACTAATCAAACTTATAATTCAAGTTATGAGCTCGATTAGATAAAATATTTTTGTTTAATTATAAAATAAAAAATCTCACAAAATTGAAAATCAAGAAAATACTAGGGTGTTTGCATGAAATTATGGTAAATTTACAAATATCAAATCAAAAAATTGCATTGCCTAGTTAAAAATTAATAAAATATTAAAGGATGTAATTTAAAAAAAAAATAATCAAGAAAAATCAATAAGGATCCAATTGTAAAAGATTAAGTTGGGAAAAAAATCAATCAAAAAATAAATAAAAACCAGGAAAAAAAGCTTTGGTGTATAACCTAAAGCCGCTCACGTGCCTAACCCTATTTAATTATTATTTTTTAATATAAAAAACAACATATTATTTATTTCTGAATTTTTTGAGAAATAAAACAACTACCAACGTGTTACCTGCCTTATCCAAATTTCAATAACTAAAGGTAACTAGAAAGTTGGGTCAAAAGTGTTTTAAATCCAAAAAATTCATTTGTAACCATTGTTTTACCTAGAAACACTTGAAAATACCATAGCAATCACCTAAATAAATATGTTTATGTCTTTAAATAACCTAAAAACAATTCAAAAGTAATAAATCAACCCAAAACCAAATAAATTTTCAATGACAAGTATATTTTTTCAAGTAATTTAAAAATAAAAAAATATTTTAATAAAACTTTTTTCATCAAATAAAACTAAACTTGTTGATATAAAAAATAATAATTTTAGTTGTCGAATCTTTACCACAAAAATTACAGACTTTCTTTCTATTGTATGAAACAAACAACTAAAAAATGATACAAATAAAATATTAAAATAAAAAACTATTTGTTTTTATGTTTAAAACTGCATTTAGCATAAAAAAATATTAAATTAGTTTTTTTTAATGTTTTCTAATAATTTTAATATACTCATATAAAAATATTTATAAAAAATTTATTTTAATATGTTATTTTTGTGTCCCTAATAATAGAGAAAGGGAACAGTTTCCCACGTGTTTTAGTGTTTTGTCGGGTAATGCGATGTGATGGGGGGATTGTGGACCTAATGATTTAAGATATAGGATTTAAGACATGGCCCCCATTGATGCAAATGGATTCAGGCCGAACAATGATCTGTGGCCTATTCTGGGCTACAAACTCATGATGGAGCTAGAGTGCCCTTTGATAGAAACAAGTAATTCCAGCAAATTCATGACAAGGCTTGAATTATCACATGAAAATCCAATGATACAGTGAACGACTTATAAAGGACTTGTCAAGACGATAGCTACATGTCAGTGACAGAGTGGTACCACGTGGAAACGTAAAAAAGATGTGATCAACTTTTCCACAGCAAAATGTTAGAATCTTTGATGTTGTTCTTCTTGGTAATGACCGATGATGATGGTGAGATTTGTTTAATTGTGATGTTGTTGTTTTTTAAATAAATTTTTTATTTAAAAATATATTAAAATAATATATTTTGATATTAATATGTTAAAATAATTTTTTTTTGAACATCAATACTAAATAATGTTTAACTTTTTTCATAACTATTACTTTAAATTAAATAGTTACGTACAACGAACCATCTCATTTGACTAACTTGATAATTGATGAGAGTAAGAGGACTTGCTATTTATTTTTAGATTTTTTTTTTATGTTGAAATGGTTATCTCGGATAGGTTTAATTTCTTAATTTATAATATCAAATCTTGATATTATTACAGGAAATAATTCAAAATGAAAAGCATGGCTCTAAATAGGATATTTAATAATTGATAATATTTTTGGTACGTCCATGACTTTGGAAAAAGAGGGAGAGGAAGAAGAAAGAATTGTCGATAAAATAAATTGAATGATAAAGGTTCTTAGAATTTTGGGCATGTGGGGCCCTGGTACATTTCAATCACAGAGTATAAAATAATTTGGGATCAAAACGTGTTTCGTGCAATCAAATCATGATAGAAACCGGTGCGCCACCCTCTGCCACCAGCCCAACGTCATCAAATCACGGATTCACTTGGTACCACTGAAGCTAAAGTTGGTGGAAAATTAGGCAAAAAATACAAAAAACTAGACTCTTTTTTTAATTTTTTCTAAGAGGAGACCAAATTATCTTGCAAACTAGTATAGTTGAGTGCACCTGAGAAAATATATTTTACTCTAGCACAAAAATACAAGCCATCCACCTACTATATATATATGATCTAGTAATTTGATATAGAATTAGTTTACTGTATATATTTTCTTCCTTAGTAAAATAATAAATAATAAAATTAGATATATAATTTTTGTTATAAAAATTAATATTATAATAATAATGAGAAGCTCTAACTCAGTACTTGGATTATCCTAGTGTTACATGGTATTAAAACTAGTCTAATACCACATGGTGTTAGGGCTATCATAGCCACTTAAGCATTTTGTCATGATCAAATAGACTTGAATGTGAAGTCTTTTCTATATGCAATCCAAATGAATTGGGTTTGGGACAGAGTATGGATCCAATGGAGTAAGGGATTGAGTCTATATCTGGATCTGAAGGGTTTAAATTCTTTTTAATTTAGACCCTAAAAGGGGTTGGGGTGGTTTGGAATGCGATTTCAAAAGGGTTGGGGTCTAAGTATATATTCCAACCCAAAAGTGTTTGGGTGAGGGTCTTTATTATCATGAACCAAGAGAGTTTGAGGTTGGATCTGTGGATGAACCCAATGGGATTGTGGTTAGGATCCTTCCGCAGCCGAGCCTCATTGTGGTTGATGGGTTTTGATACCTCATCCGTAGGGGGTTTTGCCAGCAAACCTTGCTGGCTTGGTTGGGTAGTTTGGCTCCAGCATCTAGACATGACAATTTAAGTGTCAGGTGTCTGCCATGGAAGGACCAAACCTGTTTTTACCTGCAAAGAACACGTTTTTTAACTTCATATAGATTCTTGAAGTTACAATTTAAATTTTATTATTTTTATTTTTTAATATAAATCTGCCCTTATCTGGTGAAATGCTATGCGGCCAATTAACCTGCAAGAATGTGAGGGTCCCACTAACATGGGTTACTGGGGTCCTGATTTTCCTCGATGCTTTTATAGTGAGAGGATCCACTCATGCTCACAGAGCTCACGTCCACCACAGACCAATTTTAGTGGTCGTTGATTAATGATTGTCCTTTGGATAATATCACGTGATCCTGACCCTCCAACTGTCTGCGTCCATACCCATCAACCTCGTGTTTGTCAAGAACTAAAACTAAAGAGCCCTAATCAAGGAAAGGTAGCCCGGCCCAAAAGGTAAATAACTTGAAAAACAAGATTAAATCTTAGGGCCCAATACTGCTAATTACCAGCAACAAAACAAAATCTAGAGAGAGAAATAGCTAAAACCTCGCCAATATATCTACATGGCAGTTGCGACAATTCTATCCTCAAACGTCTAACAGGCGCGTCGTTTCAACGCCCCAATTAGGATAATCAGAAACAATCCTGAGGGCCTTTTTTATTTTTGGACCCCACCAAGAAAGAAAATCTGGCACCCAGAAGATAATGCCACGTTGAAAGTGCAGCCAATTGTCTCTGTATTCTGGCACGTGTCACTCTCATACGTGCGGTCCCATCACTCTTCTCTAGTCTCCTCTCACCAATTTTCGCAGTTTTCGTCGTTCCATAGAAATTTGAAAAATAAATTTTTTATTTTAAATTTATTTAAAAATATCAAAAATAAATTTTTAAAATTTTAAAAAAATATTATTTTAATATATATATATATATATATATATATATATTTGTTTTTTAAATAACCAGTATCAAACACTCAACCCTTCCTTTTCTTGATAGTTGAGACCACTGTGCAAACAAAAACAAAAGTAATGTTGGGTCCCCTAGGCCCACATCCTAGCGTGACCCCACGTGCCGTGAAGATTTCTCATTTCCTTGGCCCTATTTATAGACCGCCAGGGGTGGCTCTTGATGGAGCATAAGAAAGAAAGGGTCAGAGGCTAGATAAGATTAGTGGCATCGCAGTCTTGGTTTCCATTTTTGCTTTCTCAGTCTTTGATCTCGTGATATTTGTGTTTTTATTATCTATAGCAAAGAAAGCAAAAATGTTTATTGAGAAGTTTAAGGTTGAGAGTCCTAACGTTAAGTACATAGAAGATGAGATTCATTCCGTGTACAACTACGAAACCACTGAACTTGTCCATGAGAACAGAAATGGTTCTTATCAATGGACTGTCAAACCCAAAACTGTCCAATATGAATTCAAGACTGATACTCGTGTCTCCAAACTAGGGTTCGCACCTATATACCAAACCCTTTCTTTGTTTTTTTTTGTTCTTTCTTTTTTGTGCGCACGCGCGCTAATCTTTTGTGGGCTGATCTTAAAATCTTGAAATGTTGTTTTAATTTTTTCTCCTCGCAGTGTTATGCTTGTGGGGTGGGGAGGAAACAATGGTTCAACTCTTACTGGAGGTGTTATTGCCAACAAAGAGTGAGTTCATGTTTTTCTTTGTTGTTTTTTAATTTAAGTCTGGCTATGAATTAAGGACGTAAAGTTGGGTTGGTAGGATTTTTAATTAATTTTATGATGGGGGTTGTTGAATGCCTTGCAGAGGAATCTCCTGGGCAACTAAGGACAAGGTGCAACAAGCCAATTACTTTGGATCACTTACCCAGGCATCAAGCATCAGACTTGGGTCTTTCAATGGAGAGGAGATTTATGCTCCATTCAAGAGCCTGCTCCCCATGGTATGCATATGTCTTACATTTATTAAGTACCGTGCTTCGCTCTCCAATTTTTATTATATCTTGAGTTAATTCATGAATAATTCTAAACTATTATGATAATCAACAGTGATTTTTTAAGCAAAAAAGAAAAGAAAAGAAAAGAATTATTGTGATATCAATATTGAAACGTTAAAAAACAACACAGGTGAACCCAGATGACATTGTATTTGGGGGATGGGACATAAGTGACATGAACTTAGCAGATGCCATGGCGAGGGCCAAGGTTTTCGACTTTGACTTGCAAAAGCAATTGAGGCCCTACATGGAATCCATGGTCCCACTCCCTGGAATTTACGACCCTGATTTCATTGCTGCCAATCAAGGCTCACGTGCTAACAACGTCATCAAAGGCACCAAGAAAGAACAAGTTCAGAAAATTATGGAAGACATCAGGTAGCATTTTAATTACTGGGACCTTTTCTGGTTCTGTGATTGGAAAAAAAGAAGAAGAAAAGGTTTTATTCTTTGTATGGAAAAATAATTGTTGCGATCATGCATTTTTATAATTAACTAGGGAATTTAAGGAGAAAAACAAGGTGGACAAGGTTGTTGTGTTGTGGACTGCCAACACAGAGAGGTACAGTAATATTGTTGTGGGGCTAAATGACACCATGGAGAACCTCCTGGCTGCTGTGGAGAAGGATGAATCAGAGATATCTCCATCAACCTTGTTTGCTCTGGCTTGTATTTATGAAAATATACCTTTCATCAATGGAAGCCCACAAAACACTTTTGTTCCAGGTTCTTAACCGTAAAATCCCATCATTTGTTTGGAAGGCCTAATATTTTTGGCTATTAAGGAAGTTTAGAAGTTTAACCTTGTTTCGTTCCTGACAACTACAGGACTTATTGATCTGGCTATTAAGAGGAACAGTTTGATTGGTGGAGATGACTTTAAGAGTGGTCAGACCAAGATGAAATCTGTGCTGGTTGATTTCCTTGTTGGGGCCGGTATTAAGGTATATAATATATTAAGAAAGTGGAATTATGTAACTTTTTCTGCTAATCGTGTTGAAATTGATGGGGGTGTTTGTGATTGTGATGATTCAGCCAACATCAATAGTGAGTTACAACCATCTGGGAAACAATGATGGCATGAACCTCTCAGCACCTCAAACCTTCCGCTCCAAAGAAATCTCCAAGAGCAATGTTGTTGATGACATGGTCTCCAGCAATGGAATTCTGTATGAGCCTGGTGAACACCCTGACCATGTTGTAGTCATCAAGGTAAATAATCTCACTTTTTTTATACCGTTACCTTTGGTTTTAATTTTCAGTTCTTACTCTTGCAGTGCTAATCTATTTTTTTGCTCTTTTCTGTGTGCGTTTTACTCGTATAGTATGTGCCATATGTTGGAGATAGCAAGAGAGCTATGGATGAGTACACCTCAGAGATATTCATGGGTGGCCAAAACACCATTGTGATGCACAACACCTGTGAAGACTCCCTCTTGGCTGCACCAATCATCCTGGACTTGGTTCTTCTTGCAGAGCTTAGCACCAGGATCCAGCTCAAAGGTGAAGCAGAGGTGTGTTTTCTTAAACTGAACTTTTAATCCTGTTTGATTTTGTTGAGCAAACTAAGTAGATTCTTTGTGGATTGACTTGTACTGATATGAATTTCCTTCTATGTAGGGCAAGTTCCACTCATTCCACCCTGTTGCTACTATTCTCAGTTACCTTACAAAGGCTCCTCTTGTAAGTTCTACTCTTTCAAATTACTGGTTTTTTTGGGTTTTATTAGTAACTCTCAGTGAAATGAAGGGAAATGTGGAGTTGGGTTTAGTTTTTTTGACCGGACAAAAAAGCCACTAAACTTTTTTTATGTTGTTCATGCCAATGTACTTGCTCTGACGCAAGTTGTTGGATTACTTTAGTCCTAGTAACTACTTGTAAATAAAATCATGGGAATCTAGACTTGGTTAGGAGGATTCTCTGTCTCTGTCAGATTATCTTAATACCATCAGATTTATTGTCTTTATCACTGGCGGCTTATGACTAACTTGTATGTAACGTGGAAAAAATAAATAAATAACAAATAAACAGGTTCCACCAGGCACACCAGTGGTGAATGCACTGTCAAAGCAGCGTGCAATGCTTGAGAACATACTGAGAGCGTGTGTTGGGTTAGCTCCTGAGAACAACATGATTTTGGAATACAGGTGAGCTCGTGGAAGAAGATAACAGTGGACGTAGTTTGGTACAGGAACAAAAACAACCACCCAGTTTCCCTTTCTCTTTCACTAATCCTGTGGTTAAGTGCTGCCCTTTTTTCTGTAGTGTTATATCTATGTTATATTTTCATTAATGATTTATGTATGGATGTTGCTGTTTATTTTACGGAGTTCATGTAGTCCGATTGCTTTGGCTCTTGATGACCAAGCACCTTTTTCTATGGGAAATAGATGATCTATAGATATATATAACAGTTCATGAGCTGTGTTTGTTGGAGCAAAGTCAAGTAATATCATTCTATACTTTACTAAAGTTGCTCTCTTCCTTTTTGGACCTTTTTTCTTCACATTACCATGTTAGGGATCCATGTTTATGCGTTTTTTACTGGACTTTACCAAGAACCGTTGAGGGTATAGCGTTTTCTGAGCAATATTGTGCTTTCTCCTTTCTTAACTGTGGGACTTGTTCAAATCAGTGGTGCATGGACCAGTTTCTTGAATTGATCACCTTAAATTCTATGATAGTGCCATTCCATTATAGGTCACTTGATATTCGATGATAGTGCCCTTCCAGTTTCTTGAATTGATCACCTTAAATTCTATGATAGTGCCATTCCATTATAGGTCACTTGATATTCGATTGATGCCCGCCTTATGGAGCGCCATGGTAAGGGGCAAAAATATTTCAATGGTCCCAGCTCTCATCTCCATTGCCATATATATGGAGTCTCCATTATTTGAAACCTTCAGGATTATATCTATAAGGTCCCCAATTTTTTCGGTAGACCAGTCAACGTATACGTGGACAGCTCATGCTTTGTGGGATGATACTGGTCCAGTGGGGCTAATCATTATTTCATGCTGAAAGTTTTGGATCGTGTGATCATCTGTGTTTGCCTGCAATCCTGGGAAGCGGGTGGGTGGCCAAGGCTGTTGGAGATGATGCTGGGGACCTGGAGAGATTTTCTGCACCAAATCATGAGATTCTTACAGAACAAAGGACCAGTTCAGTTCTCTAGTTTTCTTTGGTTTCCTTTTCATTTTTTATTCAACTTCTGCAAAATATAATAGTGTTTCTTTCCATTTATTGAGCTCAATTTTGTTTAGGATGAGTGCAACCGTGATTATTTTTGGTTCATTCAGTTTTAAACTAAAAAATCAACAAAATGAATTTTTTTTTTAAAAAATTAAACTAAAATTGATTTCAACCCATCAATTTCATTTTGTTTTGGTTTAGGTTTTTTCTTTCAAAACCAGCTGGTCCCATTTCCATTTAATTGGGCTTGAACTTTTCTTAGCATTGTTTTAGGTTTTTTTAAACAATAATGGTAACATATGGTTTGATCTTTTTTTTTTTTTTAATTTTTGCTTTTTTTTTTGTTATGGACCATTTTATTTTATTTATGTGAATTTAAGATTACTCATAAAATATCTTTTCATTTCAAAGAGATTATGATCTTTCAAACACAAACAAATAAGTTTTTGCCATTTTATTTCTTTTTTCTACACCCTTTCCTTCTATCTTTCTTACGATTCAATCCAAAATCTCTTAATATTTCTATCTTAAAGCACATATGATGATAAACATAGAGAAAACAAGTTGACATGAATATCAGGTTTGCAGCTTCCTCCATATCGATTCAAAAGATATGAACCTGTGTGTAATAATTTACACTTTTGCACCTCCTGATATATGTTTTGATAACCCACAAATTCAGAAACTCACAAAGAATTACAATATTAAACACAAGTATAGAATAAGAATTACAACATTAAATACAATTATAGAATGGAAAATCAACTGTCTCCTCGCAATTGTTTATCCTATTAAACATAATTAACATAGAATACAATTTCCACAAAAAATAATAATAATTATATTCCACTTGAGATTCAAGCCAACTTAAAAAGTCATAAAATAAATCACATTTGCAAGCTCTAATATACACATATAAATAAGTTAGAAGACAAAAAACCACCCCTATCTGCCCCAAATAGAAATAAATTGTGTATATATATAAAATTCTTATTCTTGTTTTGAATTTTTTGAAATCAATATAAAAACACTACATGATACGAAAAGAGATTTACAAAAAAAATCCAAATATTTTCAACAGCCTAGAAACTTCACCAACAAAAATGACTACATTTAAGATTTTTCATTTCTTAACAAAGAACAGATGGCTAAGGAATAAAATAATTTCTTAAATATTTTTGGCGGATAAAAAGGAAAGGGGATGTAGTTCAGATGGTAGAGCTCTCGCTTAGCATGCGAGAGGTACGGGGATCGATACCCCGCATCTCCAGTATGGTTTTTCCGTTAATACTAAAGGCCAGGCCCACCGAACTGGGCTCCAGTTGGGCCACCAAATGGATGGTTCCTTTTCCTATCGAAAGGCCGAAGCTATGATTCTATTATGCCTTCTCTCTGCTCTGGTCATATTTTCTTCAATCTCACCGCTATCACATGAGTAGGGTTTGATTTCTAAATTGTTTGATTTTGTGGTACTGATTTTTTAAAGTATTTTTTATTTTTAAATTTAACATATTAAAAAAATTTAAAAACAGAAAAAAAATAAAATTGAAACAACATAATTAATTTTTCATTTTTAATATGTTTGTAGAAAAGATGTAAGAAGAAGGACAACTAGAGTTTGAAGAAGAAGAGATCAAAGAAAAGTAGTGTTCTTGATCACTGAAGTACTGGAGAGAAAGATCAAAGCTATTTGCATGACCCTTCATAAACAACTTCAAGATCTTTTAAGATATTCTCCTAATTTCTATAAAAAAAACCTAAGGGGTTAGCTTGCAGATAACAAGCATGATGTTGCTCTATATGTGTACTATTTGTGCTATAATTTAATTTTTTTTGGTTATTAATTCTTAATAACATCAAATACTGAGTTGTTTATTGAATATAAACAACTGAAGTTTTCATTGCATAAAGTTGTTCAAAAAAAGCTAGAGTATGCCTCATTTTAAATAATTGATTAGTAATATATTTGATATTTTTGAATAACAATGTTCTTTAACCACATTATATATTGTTATATATGGTTGATTTATTTGTTTCAATTTTAGTATTTAAATGATAAGAAAATATTTCTCTATTTAGTCTAGAAATAAAAAAACGTACAAGGCATTGTTTACAAGAAAAATAAATATTTAGGTGTCATAAAAATAAAAATAATAGTGTTTCTTTACAACCAAAGTAGAAAATAAATATTGAAATCGATCTTGGACATTGAAATTGGCCATGGATCATGATCAATCAGGAGTCAAAATCAAAGGGAAGGTGATCTTTTTATTTCTTTTTTTACAACTTTCCTTTAGTTTTCGCAACTTCTTTCTCTCATTATTTTTAAACTTTTTTTTTTTTGTTTTTATGTAGCGTTGCTTTGAAATATGATGTTTTTTTTATAAAAGTTTGAGTTCATAAATCCTCATATTATATTTTGATTTTACGAGATAGCTATTTATCTTATCTTATAATTAAGTTTTTATTTTCTAGTGTCTTCTTCTCAAAACCTAAAAAGGGTTAATGTATAACATATTGATAAAGAATATTTGACAATCAAAATATTTATTTTTAATAATGAACTACAATGAATTTACAATTGGATTATTTTTTTTGTTTGTCCAAAAACATTTTTATCAGCATTAGCTTTTTTTCTTTGTTCAACAAGATGTTTATCCAGGAATAAAAAAAATATTTTTTCAATTTAATTTAAATTATTAGATTTTTTACTAATATTTTTCTAGTTGTCATTAACTTTTATTCAATAAATCATGGTATTAATTAAAAAAAATGTTATTGTCCAAAAAGAATTACATAAGTGAAAAAAAGATATTTTTCTTAAAAAATCACATTTTTTCTACATAATTCTAAACATTGCATTTCCTATGAGTATCCATTCTAATAATTGTGTAAAATTGAATAAAAATGAATTTTAAAAAAGCACAGATACCATACTAGTGCTATTATATGCCAAACATATCGCAGCTTCGCGAGCCATCGTATGTAGACATGTTTAATTGTTTTATAAGCATTAGTTAATGAAAACCATTATTTTTATTAATATTTTTAAATAAAAATGTCTTTTTTTTATTATATACAAACCATTTTCATTCTAAAAAAATTGAAATACAAAGCTAAAAAATTATTTCTCAAATACCAAGAATTTAATAAAATCAATATGCGATGATAGGCAAACTAAAAGCATAAGTACATCTTCATATGGCATAAGTACATCTTCATATGGCGTACATGGATCAGCTGTGACCGTTAATTATAAAATCAATTGGCGATGATAGGCAAACTATCGATAGCTAAAGTATGAATTAACAAGAGTCCTGAGGTAAGAACACTTGGAAGAGAGCAATTTTAAAATGTATAGAGAGGTGGTGGTAATGGATAATAGGTTATAATTTTTAATTGTAATTTGTGGCAAGTTCTCCCAATCCCAGGCAGGAAACCGGGAATTGAGCTGACACCCTAAACCCCGACAATTGGGTCTTCAAGAAATGTCTTTCCCCCCATAATCTCCATTTACCAATGCTAACAACCAATTTCATGTTAATACACTCTTGTTCTTTAAGGAAAGTTCAGAGTGGAAGTCCTAATTTACGTTTTGTTTGCTGTTAAAAATTGAAGGTCGAGGACTTCATGTTAAGTATACAGAATGTTTGGTTCAAATGTGTAAGAAATATATGTAATCAATAAGAAGGTTTATAAATTAAATATAACTGAAAAATAGTAAATAATGTATAGTGATCATGGAGTAATTCCATATTTGGTATAAAGAGAGGAGAAGAAAATTAACGAGGGGTTTTGGACAAAGAAATCAAAACACAAAGGATCATAAATCTCCAGAATCTTTCCCCTCAAGGATTTCTTATACCCCACCCTCCACTGCAAGATCAAGGAGGGTTAGAAGTTAATTATCCATGGGTTAAACTTAACTCCTTCTGTCTTAAAATCAAACTCTATAAAAAATAATAGGTGGGATGGAAAATTTGGCAAGAGTTTTCCATTGCGTAGTTCAAGATCTATCTATATATATATATATATATTTGCATTATTGGGTAGCCAACCAACCAATTAGAGAGGCCTTGACTCCTAGTAGAAAATCCACAACAAATCTTTCCAACTTCGCTGTGAAAGATTCAGTTGCATTTTAAAATTAGCCGAAAGGGAAATCATCTAATAATCTATGAACTTTGGAGTATGATATGACCTATGAGGAAAGTTGATGAGAATGAGATAATACATATTAAAATAATAGCTTAGTTGATAAACTATAAGACAACTAGTAGTTAATTGATTATTGAATGTGTCCATAGGCTTTAAAAAAACATGATTTGAACCCGGTCTATGATGTTTTCTTCTAGCTGTTTTACATTACTAGCTAGCTTCTTTTCCAAGCTTGTCTGCACTAATGGGTGACGATCCTAAGGGCATTGGCTGTCTGATGGGGCCGGAGAAGTGATTTTTATTTTTTGTTTTAGAAAAACCCTAATCAAGAGGACACCTGAAATCCAACGGAGGTTGATGGAGAATCTTGAACTATATGTTCTTGCTTAGCCTTATGACAAATGACTACTTCTGTTGTTTCCCTTCAAATTCAAATGACTTTTATTTTATTCTTCCTTTTTTCAACAAGTTTAAGAAGTTCCGCTGAAAGTTTAGAGATAAAAGTTCCTTAATCAAATACAAGAATATAATTCTCATCAATTGGCCTTTTCTCTATAACTCAATAGAATGACTCTACCAGATGGAATGGTCCCAAAGTAATCATGGTTTGTTTTTATTCATAAAAAAAAAAACATGGATCTAAAGCTAGCCAAGTTAGAAATGTGATGGGACTTGAGGAATATTATAGATTATTTGAAGAATTTTAAGGCTCCGTACTAAATTTTAAGGGCTAGGTAATATCAAAACAAGGCTCAACTAACCATCTAGGTGGTGGTCAAGTGGTAAGGACTTGGGATCAAGGGGTTTGCTTCCTCTGTGGTCTCAGGTTCGAGTCCTTGGTTGCTCATATGATGGCCACTGGAGGCTTACATGGTCGTTAACTTCAGGGCCCGTGGGATTAGTCGTGGTGCGCGAAAGCTGACCCGGACACCCACGTTAATAAAAAAAAAAAAAACAAGGCTCAACTTCATGGATAATCGCGATTTCATTTTGAAATTTCTTGGAGGGACACAAGCCCCTCAACCGTGCATTGCATGCATATATATATATATATATATATATATATGAAGAGAATAATTTTATTAAATTAAATAAGGATTGAGGTTTAAGGTAGCTTCGTAAATAGGGTTAGGGGGCATAGAATCATCTTCTCATATCAAAGGGACAATTATGATACTTAAATATGAAATTTCAAACCGAATGAATATTTCGGTTACCACCTAAATCAACCGTTTGAGGAAATGATAATCTATTGACCATGAGTTCTTTGCAATCATTTTTATTAACTTTCATAAACGGATTCATATTTATTATTTGATTAAAAATTATCCTATTGAATTAACAACTCTTAATCACTCAAGTTTGAAATTGTTTTATTATCCAGCTTCACTTGTGTTTCTCTCTATTTTTCTTTCCTTCCTGCGTCGTCGACGTTGAACACTCATTTATCTAAACCCCATCCGATCCATCGCAAGATTTAATTTTTTAACCTATGCCATTTATGCCCGGAGCACAAAATGGAACTGAAGCACTCGAGATCTCTGCTGCAGAAAATGGATGTTTCCATTGAAGCAAAAATCTAATGTCAAAGACATCTTTATTCAATTTGAAACATATGTTACAAATCATTTTGAAACCAAAACCAAAACCATTTAAACTGAGTGGGTAACTAATAAAGATGTCCAAACATCCATTTGAAAAACATCAGGCATTGTTTACCGTTTTCTTGTCCTTATACGCACAAAAAGATGGGTTCGGTTGAACAACATCATCGTCAAATTATAGAGATAGTTAGCTTACTCTCACCTCCCTAAGTGTTATTGAGAGGCAGCTTTTCAGACTACTGCTTGTATTATTAATCGTTTTCTTACCAAAACTTTACAAAATCAATCTCTTTGAAAACGCAGTAAATAAATAAAAACTAATTACAATTTTATGCGTATCTTAAATTGTGCTTGTTGGCCTAACTTACTTCCATATAACGAATGCTTGGTTCGTCCATAAACTAATTACAATAAATAACGAATGCTTGGTTCGCCCATAAACTAATTACAATAAACGCTGGACTCTTTGCCAACTAGATATTTAGAATGCTTTCCTTTATAAAGACCTCCAAGAAGTAGTGTATGTACAACAGCCGCAAGGTTCCAAGCATCCAGATTTTCCCAATTATGTTTATCACTTGTGAAAAAGTCTTTATGGTCTTCGCCAAGCATCTCGTGCTTGGTTCTCCAAGCTCACAAAAAAGTTACAGCAGTAAGGTTTTCAAGGTTATAAGGCAAACACATCTCTCTATATATATTTCAACAAGGGTTTTTTTTCTTTCCCCTTACCAGCCTGCCCACCTGATAATATCCCTGCACTTGAATATTCTACAAGGCAGTTTAGATCCCCATAAATCAATCAGAATAGCGTAAAGAACACATCGCAACCAACCAATAATTAATACTCATAAGATCAACTAAATAAATTCTCTACTGTTGCTGTGTGAGCACAGAAGTCTCCAATTTCGTGGTCCCTCCAAGGTGACAAAACAGAATGGGACTTTATGTAATTTTTGTGAAGGACCCATAGCAACATTACAACCCATATCTATCAATCAATCATTCAGCATTTTTTTTAAAAAAAAAAACCCTCCAAATGAATCTCTTTCAATTTTCATTAAAATAAAACCACCAGATGATGGCGCTTCTGATTCTTTAAGCTCCTTATCGTAACAGATTTGTATTTGGGCCTCTCTTTTTTTTCCTTTTTATTTTGTTACAACATCCTTATGCATGGTTACCACTAAAATTAATTAATTTAAAAAGTTTAATTTATTATATAAAATTTTAAGATATAATTTATATTATTATTTTAAATAAAAATGTTTTGAACTTGAAACTTGCAAAAACTTTCATATTATTATGTGTTTAGTTTTTATCAAATAAATAAAAATAATAAGATTCGAACTCATGACATTATCAAAACTTTGATATCATATTAAATAATCAATTCAACTTAAAAAATTATTGAGTAGATTCTCAAGATATAATTTATATTATTTTTAAATAAAAACTCGAATAAAATTAGTTATTAAATTAATTAGAAAAACTGGTTAATTGAAATAATTCAAATTAATAATATAAGAGTTAATTAATTCACTAAATTAGAAATTCAAGGATAAGAACGAATATTGCGACAAATAATTATATGAACTATTAAAGAGCGATGACATGCTTAATTATGCACATATAACTACAAGGAGTCAACAAGAAAACAGAAAGCAGAAACAAATTAGTTTCAATTTTCATGGACCGTCAAATTAATCAAACTGGCGTTTTCCTACAAGTTAAACGTATACGAGATAAAAGGGAGAGTAGAACCTATTAGAATATTTGTAGTGGCGATTACATCACTGCTAACAAACGTGTAAAAGTATATTTGAGGAAAATAACGTTCAGGCCGGAGGGTGTGGGTGAGGGACCATCACAGACGTAATTAGCATTTTTCATGGCTGATGATGAGATAAATTAACAGTGATGCATGCTAGCTAGATCCACTATCACTAGCTAGGCATCACAGACGTAAAGTTCGCCTTTCTTTAGCTAGGCTCCTGTTCTTTGATCTAAAAGGCCTTCTACTTTGGTGTGGCATTGATTTTTCTTAAGAACGTTATGTATCGTCCAAAAGGTTGACGAGGAGCCAGTTCTCAGGAGACATAAAAGACGAGTCACTTGATCGGCGAGGATTATTTCGCTGGACAGCGGGGACAAGAACCAAATTTCATAATTCGATGTCTGGGAATCAAACCTCGCATTCTACCACCAAAAAGAAAAGTATTGAAAGACAAAGGAATTATTCACCTTCCCAATTTTGGATTTTTCCTTTTCATTTTGACTAAATTGCAAAAACATTATCATGTACATATGTTGTCGCCACAACCATCCCCTTGAATCGAGAATAATATTGAATAAACAAACAAGAATTTTTTTTCTTTATTAATAATAATATAAAAATCATTACCTAATATTTTAATTAAGTGAAGAGAATGATTGCGTGAATAAAAAAATATTAAAAAACAGAAAAAATAGATAACAACAAACATCCTAGACATACTCGTGTCACTCCCTTTTTTGTTTTATTGAATCAAAACTACTTTTCTTTAAGATTCAAAAATTGATATAGACTCGTCTCTATTTAACTTGGAATAATGAATTAACTGATCTCCAATTTTCATAATAGAATGCATTAATTATTAGATTGAGTGATCTTTGATTAAAGATGATAACGGAGAGATACTGAACAAGGTGTACCTTTTAATTTATCACGTACATCTTGATGCTTGCATGCATACATGTCAAGTAAATTATAGGTCTTGCAGGATACGTACCCATATGAAAATAACATTACGATGTTTTAAGGTTAGTTTATCTAAATAAATTGAGCTTTGAATTCCAAAATAGTGCTTTGAATTTAATTTGAGCATGTTTGTGGATATAAACAAAAATCAAATAACTGAAGTAAGTGATATTATCAATCATGGAAGCATTAAAAATACTTTGAAACCAGTTTGTATATTAATTAAGACTATCATTTTTAAATAATTTTAAGAATGTATTTTCACATAGAAATGATGCATTCAAAGGAATCAAAATAGATTAATATTTGAATAGAAAAGACGTATATTCAAAACAGCCTTTTACTACATAAAGATTAGATTATTGCTTGGTTCTAGTAAGAACTCTGGTAAAATTAAATAGTTTATTCTATCAGGATATATTCAGGAGCTCTTCATTTATTTAAATAGCTTTTCTTTCTCCATATAATAACAACACTAAAGATAGTATCTTATAGAATTTCCTATGCCGTAGAACAACCCTGCTAATTGTATACAAATGATCCACAGTGAAAGGAAAAGGGAAATAAAGCTTGAGAATTATGGACAACCTGAAAAAAGGTGCGGGAAAAAGACTCGATCAAAAAGGAAAAAGACAAGATCCACTGGCATCTCAATACATAACTGCACCCACATTCATTTTCTGCAATATTTTACATGATAATTAGCTCTAATATTGTTTTCCACATGTGTTGGTGCAGGGAATCATGTAAATATATGTGGGCTGATCATTAATAGTAGAGGAGATTGATTGGCTAATATGCAATTACATTTAATTCTACAATAACGTTATGCGTTACCATTTATCTCACTTGATCTTGTCTCTCTTAAAGAGTAGTAGTAGCGTCTGGCTTTATTCAAGCGGCAGCCAGAGTTTCACTTTTACGAGAAGACTTGGAGCTTGTTGTGGATGCTGATGCACGACGATCTTCGCTTTTTGATGCTATCATAGCATTACCCTTTTCTTTTCTCGCATCTTGTTTCATCTGCTGTTCTCTGCATTCTTGACTACAAAATGCCATATCTCCCCTGCAAATTAATATCATCACACACTCACAAACAAAAAAAGATAAAAAAAAAAAAGAACATATATTAGACACACTAATGCAAGCAAGCTAGAAGTACATCATAAAATGAAGTCATAGCCTTATAATATAGCACAAGGAGAAGAGCTAATATAGTAAATTTAAAGAATTGAATTTGCAAAACGGTTGAGACTAAGAAGGGAAGAAAAGAAAAGAAAAGAGAAAGCTGAGATTCGATGCACGAGCAGATCAGTTTCTTCAGATTTAAAAAACAAAAACAAAAAAAAAAACAAAGAATCTCACACAAACTTCTGCATTTAGTTCATGACTGAACATAGTAGGATGTAACAATTTACATCATTATATAACTTTATTTTTTGCTAAAATTATAGCAATTTTTCATAAGATTAAAGTATAATATACAGTAACAGGCAGATCTTTACATGGCCGCCAAACTTCAAGGCAGAAAATCCTTCAGAATTCATGAAAATAAAAGAAAAACACGACCAGAAGAACCAAAAGAAATAAAAAAAATATCCAACAAATGAATCGAAAGAAAAGTTATATTTAATATAAATTGATGAACATACCTATACATGAACAAGTCTTTCCCAGGACCCAACCGGCGTTTACAAAGTCCACAAGTCCTCAAGAAATGAGCAGCCTCCGCAAAATGATCACTAGAGTCACTGCTCCTGTAGTGGTTTCTTGGTGACACCATGGTGGCCAATAAACGTTGATCATGTAATAAGAATCCACTATTATTGCCACCATCAAAAGCATCCACCATGTTGTTGTTGTGATGATAATCAAGAGACCCTTCTTCTGGTCCCGCAGGTGCATGAAGAGTATCATTATTATCGGAATTAGGCTCTGATGAGCCCGCGTCCATGTTGCTAGGAAGATCAACGGTGATACCAGTCATGCTTGCCGTTCTTCTTATGGGTTCCCTTGGACGCTTCCCTAGTAACATCCTTCCCCTCCCTTTTCTTCCTTTCGTTCTTTTACACCAAAGAGAGAGAGAGAGAGAGACAGAGAGAGAGCAAGCGATAATGGAAGGAAAAGGAGGGGAAGGAGAGAAGATAACTGGAGGAGTGGGGTGGGGGGGGGGGCTTAGAGCGAATCTTGGCCGTTGCTTGCGGGCACAGGATTCTAAGAACTCCACGTCACTCTTCTTCTCTCCTTGCTTTTATGAGTATGAAACTATGAATACTGTCTCCACTCCTATTCTCTCTAGGTGTTTTTATTTTTATTTTTATTTTTTTAAGCCTGCAAATTAATTCTTGTCACGTCAAGTGTTTAAAAAAAATACAAAAACAATAATGCTACTAAAATATGTACAATCTATTGGATAATCCACAAAACTAATTTTCTATGTAAATTTAATGCATCAATCTACTTCAAATGTTTTAAGAATAGTTATTTAATTCCTGCTTTGATATATTTTAATTTAGAGTTTCTTAAATAATTGATGATCATTTCCAGACTTCTGTTTAGCTTCCTTCTTTCTGACTGATCAATAATAATATCTATATATTATGATGGAATCATGATCAAGATGTGTCGACTAATCATGTAACATCTAAGCCTTTGATTAATTGAATTATTCCACAATCAGGTTAAATATTGTGAGATATTCTCCTTCAACGCCAAAAATTATTATTATTAATATTATTTATTATTTTCTTTTAGATATATGCCTTACTTTATGCATAGACTTTCTCTTGTAAATCTAGTGATAAAAAAAACATATTTTACCAATTAAATTTTATCATATATCATTTTAATTTTATTTTTATATAAAAAATAAAGTAAATTTTAAATAAATAATATGAAATATTATCTAGAAAATAAAAAATTGATATATGAGATGTGATATTTAAGATATATTATTATAAATATAAAGTTTTATAAATAAAAATTAACTAATAAAATAATGTGACGTGATATGGTTACAAGACCTTAGTAGCTTTATAGATTTCTATAAATAATGGGTCTCATCCTAGACAAAAAGAGATTCTGCTTGAAGATATAGAAAAATTTTCAAGACATGATTTTTAAGTAAAAAACTATTTTAAAAACTCCTAAACATTCTTTATTTATGCTCAATGTTTATATAAAACAAAACTCTATTGTATCAAAGTTAAATGTTTCATAAAAGTTTTTCAATAATATTTTAAAGATAAATTAAATGTGTTCTTTAAAGAATCAAAGTATTAAATCAAAGTTTGAGTTACTGACATGAATTAAACCTATTATGACAAGTTTTAATTCTCTATTTAGTTTCTATAAAAAAAAAATCCAAATGAACTAAACTTTTATATAAGATGTGATTAGAACCTTAAAACTTGCTATATCAAATTTGTGAATTCTTTAATTTATTTTACCTAAAATTCCCTTATAATATAAATCTAACCTATCATAAGAAGGTTTAATTCTAGTTTTAGTTAATATAGCAAATGATTTCTAAATTAGTTCAAATTTTATATGGGATGCGATTAGAACTCCTAGAACTATTAAATAAAATTTGAGAATTTTGTGAATTGGTTTGGTCTAAAATTGATAAAATTAACTTTTGGATGTTCTTTTCTTTCTTTCTTTTCTTTTTTACTTTTTATGCTACTGATATATTTTGAGACAACAACAAATTAAAATAACATCCTTTTTTAAAAAACTCTATATGCCAACTATCAAGCTCCAAACATAAAATAATAAAAAACTGAATGAAAAACAACTAAAACTAAAGAAGCCAAAACTAACAAGAAGAAAATAAAAGATCATTTGATAAGAGTATAACATAATAAAAACATGTTTCAAGATACCAACACTATTGAAATAAGAATTCTCCACCTAACAAATACTAATTCATTCGTGAATGTGAAGTATCAAAAAGATGTCACAAGGTCAGTTATACCTTGATAAGTTAATTTTTTTTCCTAGCAAAGAAAACTTGTTGCATAATGCAAAATATAAATTTATTTCATAAATTCATCACTCTAAAAATTTCAACTGGCAAGACCTTATATAACAATTCAATTAGTAACTTTAATGGACCCAAAACTTGTGGGTTAATATTTACTTATTTACAATGAACTCAAAGTATGTTAACTAAGTCTAAAAATAAAGAAAATAATAAAAATAACTAATCAGACACATAAACTAAAGTTGTTGCACTAATTAAACAAAATAACCTAACATAAGATAATTTTTCTAGTCTCAATGTCATGAATGAAATTATCATTTTAGAAGCACTAGGGTTTTTGTTGCCACCTTTAGAAAGTTGCCTCCCCTTTAATTTTCTTTGTTTCTCTAAGATAATTAATTGTAACTTTAAATAATTCTCTCTAAACATAGAAATTGTTGTTTCCTTACTTTAACCTTCCATATCCTTATAGAAAAATGATTATTGAAAAGTAAAAAGTTCACATGTCAAAAGAAAATAATTAACAAACTTTATACAATCTATTTTGATTTATATCACAAGTTCTTCCTTAATTTTGATTGACCTACAATTTTGTCCTAAAATAAAAAAAAATTATGAGAAATGCTTGGTAAATTTTCAACCTAATCTAATAGTCAGATTGAGAATTATAATTATTGATGTAAAATTGGATAGTAAACACAATCACACTAGAATCAAAATTTCCTTATTCAACCCTTTCTTGAGTTGTATCATTCCCTTTCTCTTTAAAATGATTCATTCTCAAATTTCTCTTTAAAATGATTCATTCTCAAATCACCAATAGATATAATGGATGTTTTATAAGCCAATTGTTTAATCTTGTGGAGTTCTTTTCTTGCCAACACTCTCCTCTAATAATTTTGTATGAAAATAACTAATACAATTCAAAAGAAAGTTAAATAAGAAAATTCAAATTTTAACGTAATTATGTTTATTGTCTAGTTTTACAGCAACTTTGAAAGTATACCTAATCAAGGGCACTAAATAAAAAAGATCCTTTCATGTTTAATAAAAGGTTATAAATTGCGAAACTAGATAGGTTAACAAAAATAATCATCTTTGAGAAATTGCTCATCAAGTGTCATAACCATTGACTAATGAGTAAGAGCATTACAACCATTGACTAATGATTCATTAAGCACCGAAACTGTTGAGTAATGATTCATCCAACATAAAAATCATTAAGAAAAGACTCATGATATTTTATAATTATTGAGTAACCATTTGTCAAGCACAATAACTATTAAAAAATAATTCATTAAACACCATAACCATAAAGTAACATTTCATCAAGTGAAGCAACCATTGCAAAATGGTTTGTCAAGCTTTGTAATCATTAAAAAATGGTTTTTTAAGCACCACAACTACTAAGTGATAGTTCTTCAAACATAGAAACTATTGAGAAATAGTTTTTCAAAATCCATAATTATTGAGTAACAAATTATCAAGCATTATAATTGTAAAGTAATATTTTGTCAAAAGTAATAATAATTGAGAAATGGTTCATCAAACTCTATAATGTTAAGTGTTAGCTTATCAAACACCATAATTGTTGAGTAATGGTTTGCCAAAAGCCATAGAAATCTAGTACTAGCTCACCAAATGCCTTAATCATTAAGAAATGGTTCACACACTAAATTTCAAAATCAATAACCATTGAGAAGTGGTTGACACACCAAATCTTATTGATCCATATTCAATTAGAAAATATATTCCAACCATAACCTATTGGTCCAACCATTTTTAATATTAAGAAATATTTTTTTTTTAGGAAAGCTTGTAAATTTAGGGTTTGATTTTCTAAGCATTGTCATGTGGCCATGATCACTAGCTTAAACATATTGATTTCTTATAAAGGTTTATGCTTAGAAAAGGAGGAGTTAGCTGGTGCTCGAAATATCAAATGGCAAGTGCTTGAGAAACGAAATAGATAGATAAGCCATACATATATTTTTTTTAAAAAAAAGCTAAAAGAGAAAATAATAGTATTTTCTTATAATGGAACCAGAACATTCTAGTTGGAATTTGGATGAAATTTCCACAATGGGTCAAGATTCTTAACAATATGAAAAATGTTCTAATTTGTTTTATTTTTTGAACTAGAAAGCGATATATCAATCATTTTAGATTGAACAAAACAAAATTGACACCTTAAGATGTACTTGTTAAGTGGAGGCCATTGAAAAGAAAAAAAAGAAAGTGAATACTACTTGTAACGTCTGTAAAGGAGTGGTTTGGCATTATTAAGGTTAAAATTGGTCATTTAAATATGTTTTTTTTCTAATAGTATAATGAAAGAAATTGGTCATTTGCATTGTTAACTTCAAAATTGGCTCTTTGTGCAAATAATTTTCTCTTTTCTAATAATATAATGAAATAAAGTGGCCATTTGTACAAATATTGTTTTGTCTTTTTATCAAATGATGGCCTATTTTTAATCAAAGTTTGATTTCATCTTGAGACGTTTAATTTCATTAATTTTTAATCAAGGCCAAGTTTGATTTCATAACCAAAAACAATTGATAAGGCATGACATTTACCGTCTAATTTTACATACATAAAAATCGAGACAAGAGAGAAAGGGAAATCAATGTCTTTCACATCAGCCATACCCATCAATCATTAGTCAAAATTGTTAACAAATCACCTCCCATTGAATTTTAGACTATAAGATCTTAAATGAAAAGGATTTTAAATTAACCATTTTCTATGAACAATAAAGTTATATGGTTAGTCAAAGTTAATGGTAACTATTTAAGCATAAGATAAAAGTTTAGGATTTTTATTTTGATCACTAAAAACGATAATTTCTTCAAAATGGATCTCAAACTTTGATTTTATTATTTGATTTGATAAATTTCAATCAAAGCTGGTTCTAAATTTCTAATTTCAACAATTATATTTTATTTCATTATAAAAATATCTATATTAATTTATTGTGAAAATTTAATATGACTAAATAAAGAAATATAATTAAAGAATGAAACCTTTTTAACCATATTGGTTTAGACATGCCCACTTATTTTTAAGTTTAAATAAACTTGTCTTGATGGGGCATTTATAGAAACAAAAATTTTCTATCAATCGAATATTACCATGTTATTTTTATTTTATTTTTACATGAAAATAAAGTAAAATTATTATAAATGACTTGAAAAATAATTTTTATGTGTGTGAGCGTGCACATGTGTATATCTTGGTCAATGAAAGGAACCATATATGATGCATGAATGCGATATTTAAGATATTTTATTATAAATACAATATTCTATAAATAAAAATTAACTATTAATGTCATGTGTTATTGGAAAAAAAAAAACCTTAATGCCCTTACAAGCCTCTATATAAAGAGGGCTCACCCTAGACAAAAGGAAATTCTACACGAAAATACAAATTTTTTATCAAAACAAGATATACAAGTAAGGAAGCTTTCTTAAAATTTTTTAAACCTTTTCATCTACATTAAAAGCATGCAAAGAACAAGGCTTTGTTGGATCTAACATAAATACTTTATAAGAGTGATTGAACAAAACTTTCAAGATAAATTAAAAGTATTCTTCATTTCACCAAATTTAGCTCTACAATACACACATAAATTCATGTGCTAACAAACCATGAATGTTAGCTTGATTTTACAAATAAATCAAGTTACTATAAATCAAATTGAAAGGAAAATCATAAGATTATTTTATTCTTTTATAAAAATATTTTAAATAAAGATTGTACAAGTTACATATTTTAAAAAAGTCAAATATTCATAAACATGTGCTTGTTTAATTTTTAGATACTCAAATTTATGTATATTCACATATCTTGTACCACTTTATAAGGAAATGTAATAAAATCATAAAATCAAGCTCTAACCTTATGTTTTCTCGGTATAATCTTAAATGGAATATAAAATAAAAGTAAAATCAATGATCACTTAATCACTTCTTTTTTCTTATTTTGGCATCTAATTTTGCATCCACATTTTCAATAACCTTAATCATTCCTTTATAAAATTTCTTATTGAAGATATGTAGTTTTCTTACATCATATTCCAAACTTCTTTCACTATTTTATCTTGTAACATTGAACTTTAAAATTATCTGAGTTAATCTTTCATTAATTACTACAATTCCATTATAATGATTTTCAATTATCTTCATCTTGATTTTATATTTCTTTTTAATTTCTTTAATAAAATATTTATACCTCTTTTTAAGTATCTTATTAGCCTATTTCACTTTTTATTCAAAGAGTAAATACCTCTTTTATATAATCATAAGCTTGTTGCCTTTTTTATTTTATATTTGTTTCTTTTAAAGATTATTTCTCTATTTTCTTCTTCAACACAGACATCCATAAGTTTTTCTTTTTCTTCTAGACTTTCTAGTAATTTTGATTTTTTTAGTGCCATAGTTTCAAAGAATAAATATGACATTCTCTCTATGGTCACCGATTATTTTATTGGTTCTTTTATGTTTGTCTTAATTAAGAGGACTTTAGTTTTGTTTCAAGGTTTGATAATGAGTCTAATGTAAGCACTTTATATTCCAGAATTAAATTCAAAACTTTTACAACTCTAGATCTGTAATTCCTAACTTATAGCAATGCCAAAATATAATTTAATAACAAGTAATTAAATATTTAATGCTATAAATGTAAATAAAAAATTTAATAATTTAAGATTAAAAGACTTACATCCATTGGATGATCTTTGGTTTCATTTTAACCATACACTAGAATGCCTTGAAAAAACAACATGAAATGATGTTTTTATTGTTTTCTAATTTTTTTTAATAATGAAAATTTTAAGTCTATTATATTGCAAGTGTACTGATTTATCAATTTACCGATACAAGCTTATTGATTATTACCTATAAGTTACATGTATATTGATTATTTGTTTAGTGGTTACTATCTGCTAATTATTGCCTACTGATAAATAGGTTTTAAAGATCCTACAAACTTAATTGAATTATAGTGCAGTTGTTGTTGATTTATTGAGTTGTTTTTATATTTGATTATCTTTTTATCATTCTTTAAATAAGGAGAATTATAGAAAAACACCTTGTAACCACCTATCTTCTTTGTTTTTTTTTTAATTTTAAAGACGCACATTTTAACTATATGTCTTTATTATTTCACATGTTTCTGCCAATTTCTTCTTAATAATGTCTTTTCTATATCCTACCTTTCTTTTCTTTTTTCCAAACTAAACTCTTTTTATTATTAACTTATTATATAACACTATGTCAAGTTAATTTACAAAGAAAGATAAGTTAATGATGTCATGGACTCACTAGAAAAGCAAAGTATATGGATATTACTAAGGATTTTCTTATGATATGTATCATATCCTAGTTGCTTCCTTTCTTTTATTTATAATGCTAAAAACTATAAGTCATGTTCTTATTAGCCACATTGTTGAATTTTATTAATAAGCCATAGAGTTGAAATGCTTCAGTGAGTTAAAAATAAGCATAGATCCGGATCACTAATAATTTGGATAATCTTTTCAGAAACAAAAACAATAAAAAGAAAATATATTCATAACTACTTTTAAATGCCAAAGTAATGATTGAACTGAAAAAAAAAGGCTTCTTATTTAAAACCACAATCAAAATTGGATCTAATACTCTTAGTTAATGCCACCATCAATTTTTCTCGTATAAACTTATATTTTGTCTTATTTCAATTATTTGTATAGAAAAATAGCATGATGATGATAAAATGCTTTTTTTTTTTAACAATGGTTAAACAGATAAATTACACTTGGACTGCTGTATTTATAATCTTTCTAAAAATTTAAATTTAGATAATAATATGAAGAGAAAAAAACCCATAATAAGACTCTTGTTATGTTTAAATTGAAAAGTCTCATTGCAAATAGGCTTCATAGAGTCAATTGTATGTTGTATTGGTATATAACATTGTCACTACAATATTTTACACTTCTTTATTATTTTAATAATTTCATGAAAACTATTTTTTGTTTATTTTTTAACTATTCTTAATCATGATCAATTCTCGTAAAGTTTTTTCATACGGTAAGTTAGATGAATTATTTTTTTGGATAGCATAAATTATTATTTTATAAAATATATTATTTTGCACTTTGGTAGGATGAATTGTGCATACATAATTAGGCAAGGAAATTAATGAAGTATGTGGCCCTAAAAATATTGGGAAATGGCAAGTACATAATATACTAAAGCATACATATTTACTAATATTTTTCATAACAATTATAGCATCAAGGAGAGATCCAAGAAATAACAAGACCCTAGATAATTTAATCTAATAAAATCATGAAAACAACTTCATATAAAAAGTAGGTTTTTCATAGTTACGTCTTGTTTGGTGGAGAGATGGGCTTGAACATAAATTTTTATCTTTAGTCTAGGTTGTTTAAGAAAAAAAATTTCTATTAGAATTGTGAACCAATCCATGCTTATCCTAAAAATGTGAAAGGAGATAATAATATACAAAAACATAAAAATAAAATGAAGTTATAAAAAGAAGTATTTATGTGTAGCCTATACATGGATTCCAAGTCTTAAGACCTATACATCTTGACCATACATGACTTAGGATTGCATATAACTTGTATGGCATATGACCTAAAACTTGTATATTTCATAGCTAAAGCCTCGTTTTCTTACATGATGATTGGGTGTATTTACACACCAATCCTTGAGCTTTTCTCATAAAAAAGAAGAGTATTTTCAAGTTAGCTAAGCTTGATTTTCTTTAAAAATTTAAGTCATGGGTTGTTATGCCATGCTTGTTATTGGTGATGTCACTAGCTATTTCATAGGTATGAAGTGTAGACATAAGAGAAAATCTACTACACTAAGATAGGCAAAAAATGGTGCACTAATCAACATAGAAATAAGGGTGCAACTATGTTTGGCCTAAATATATAGTTTTTTGTTTATTTTTCTTGTATTTTCACCCTCTTCAATCATTTTAAACACTCATGTTTAGAAGATTTTGATTAGTAAAAATGGAGGGTAAAATAGTTAAAATATAAATGTTACCTATAATAACTTTTGTTAATGTGTTTGCATGAGATTGATTCTCGTAATTTCTTGTTAATATTTTTGTAATAGATTTTTGTAATAGATGAGAGTTCATTAGTTTTAAATGTTCTTTTTATAGCAAAGAATATTGTTACTTAAAACATGTAAAATACTCTATGATCATGGAAACAATGTTAAAATATTGTTTATCAAAGTGTTGTATGGAGACATAAAGATCTTACCATAAAGATTTTAATTAGAGACATTAAAGACACATTTGTAGATACGAAGATTTTATTAAAGAAATAGAGATATCATAATAGAGATTGTTCATTGAAGACACAGAGATTTTTAATTAGAAATTTTAGAGATGAAAAAACATCACTACTTTTATTCTAAAAAATATTGAAAATATAATTTTAAAAAATTATATGATCTCGGGCACGAGGGTTTCTCCTTATTTGTTGAAGTTGTATCTCCTTATTTATAAATTATTGAAGGCATAGTTTCAAACCCGGCTTGGTGGCTAGCCTGGTCTAAGACCCTGGTTTTGGGTTTTGACATTGTCACCTGGTTTTCTGGGTCAATTATTTTTTTAAATTAAAACGATATCGTTTTTGATATATTTCTGCAGCTAGTTTTTAAGGTTTTTTCACGGAGAAGTAGAATATTTTTCTAGGAGGTTGAGCCATAAATTATGTTGTGTTCATCATTGGTAAATATATTGGTGATGCCATTGGTTGTTTCATTGGCATGGAGAAAAGCTAGCACGCCAGGGCTAGCCAAATAGTGGTATAGCAATTGTTGTAGAAACAGGGTACTCCAATGTATAGAAAAATGTGTGATAGAGAATCATTTATGTACGTATAGTTATGGAAAAAGAAAAAAAAAATGCAAAGGCATGTGTTATGATAGCCCAGCAAAAAATAAAGAAGAATATGAGAAAGAAAGTAAAGAGAAAAGAATGGCCAACCACTTAGGTTGACCTAAACTCTTGGATATTTGTGAACCGTTTAAGTTTGGAAGTGCCATTTATTTGGATTTAGCTCAAACAACCAAAGTTTTTTATTTATTTTTAATTCTCTTATGTTATCCGAATTCTAAGGTCTTGTATTTCTCGTGTCATGTCCAAATTTCAGTGGAAATAATGACATGCTCAAAAAGCTGAACAGGTTTAATTTGATAGTAATAAAAGGGCAAGTGTAAGGAATGAATAAAAGGGCAAGTGTAAGGAATGAGCCTCGAGGGATACATGCCATAGTGGAAAAGTTTGCATTGTATATATANATATATATATATATATATATAAAGCAAAAAAAGAAAAAAAGAAAAAGGAAAAAAGTAGAACAGAATGAACCTAAACCAGACGTACACAATGAGAGCTGAGCGAGGCAGACAGCCAACAAATATCTTTCACTTTAGTAGATGTTTGGCCTTTCTTCCAGGCCAACGATGTCATGTGTTTCCTCATTGCCAGGCCACCAGACTTCCTGTGTTTGAACACAAAGTAAAAGAGAATTTTGTAGTGTGGTGATGAAGTTATTTTATTAAGTCATTCTTTAGCTCAAAAATAATTTATTTTCCTTCCATCTTTCCTTAAATTCAAATATTAAATAATAAGGTGAAAAACATCCCACATATCTTTAACCTCTAAATTTAGGGTTTCGTTCCCTTCCATATTAATTTGTAACTATTTGCTCTTTTTATTTTTAATAATAAATTATTGATATTGGGTCAAAATAAACTTCCTGAGGTTCTGAAGGTTCCTAAGTTCTTTTAAAATGCACCTTTAATTTTATACGCTATAAGGTAAGATTGGAAAATTTTCTATTACAAAAGAAGGATATGTTCTTATGAAAAAAATAATTTATTTTTTATTAATTAATTTATTCTTGTAAGCTAAATGTAAGAAAGAAGTAAAAAATAACAAGTGATTCAACTAGTCATTTATATTTCAATCAGTCTAAAAAACCACCTAGTTTTGCGGATTCTTGCAAGTGGTTTCCAATTTCGTTAACATGAAAACAATGATTATTTATATTGTATTAACTCTTAATAAAATTAATTTATTGCTATACATGTATATAGTCAATACAAAAGATTTGTGTTTGGTGTTAAAAAAATTCGACATCCAAAATAAAAAGAGATAAACACGCAATATATATATAGAGAGAGAGTGTGTGCACTAGAGAAGATGGTTACCCGCTTTAGTTATTTAAATGTGTTTTGTTTTTTTAATTATAGTTTATTTATTTTAATATTATTTTAAAAAATTTAAATTATTTATTTATTTATTTTAAATTAATATATTTTTAATATTTTTAAATTATTTGCATAATTTTATATCCAAAATAATTTTTTAAAAATAAAAAACTTATTAATATATATTTTAACACAAAAAATTATATAAAAATAATTATAGTTATACTGCGAAAAAAATTAAAGAATATTATAGAATATAACTCAGTTAAATTATAATTAATTTTTATTTAAAATTATATTATTTTAGATTAACAAATTATATATATAAAAAACTAAAATAACAAAGTTTTGAAAAAATTTAAAAATAATTATATTTATTTTTGAAGTTTTAACCTGGTAATAGTTTTCATTAATTAAATTACTTAACTAAAAACAGTTTGAAGATGTGATAAATATTATTTTATTAAAAAATATATTTTTAATTTTTTAGTAAATAAAAACAATTTTTAAAAAAAAATTAAAGATAAATTGTTATGAATTAATAACATGAAAGTTGGCGTCTGCGGGGCTCCTATTGACCTTAAGACACTCAAGATCGAAGCAGAAAAGAACTATTATGTGCAGTTTCTGTCAATCAGTGGGTCCCCTGTGGGTCCATAACCAACGAATAGTAAACTAGACACACCGATCAAGTTATGTGAGCTTTGTCATTTACTGGCCCCACCAAGCAACTCCTCAACCAGACAAGTATATTGGTTCCTTTTACCTTCTATACCTTTTCTTTTCCTCTTTTCCACACAAGACAAACGATCGGTATGAGAACTACCTCTTGTGACCGTGTTGAGCCTGCAGAATTCTACTTGCAAACAAGTTATGAATTCAATGGATTTTGTCTGAGAACATGATAATAAAATTAAAAAAAAAAAACAATTTTGAATACGTTTTCGATGCTCGAATATCCGATGATGTCCAAGGGAATAAACCAAGATATTTTTCTATTTTAAAACTGATATTCTCCTGAAAAAAAAATAGATATAAAGGGCATTTTTAATGGTAGGAGTTAAGACTACTTAACTAGATAAGGCTCTCATTCAACATGTCTAAACTAAAAGGTCACGCTATTATTGTTGGGGTATTTTAAATATATATATATATATTATCATTTACTTTTTTTAATTTTAGATTTGAGAATTATCTACTTTAACAATGAAGATCATCACTCCTTTTGCAACAATGATGATAGTTAGCTTGGTAATTTACTTTCTCAGACATCAAGATTAATAGCATAATTACAAACTAATACAAATAATATGACGCATGTTTGGTTCTTTTATCTCTTTGATTTTCTCATCCCTCACACTTGAGCCTTCCTCTCTAACACAATGGAGGGGAAAAAAACTGAAGTTTCAATATTTGCAGTACTCATTTCGAATTTCCCATAATATGAAGAAAAATTTAGGATATATAGCATATACCACCCTTTCCCTTGAATATTCATCTTTACTCTCAAAAGCTTAAAAAAAATGAACTTAAATCTAGTTTATGTACTAGACACTAGACATGTATGGGATTCTGCTACTCCAAGGGTCCTTATTTGTTTTGTAAAAATTAATATATAAGTGCCGAAAGCATGTTTTAAAAAAATAAAAAAAAAAAATCAACAACTTGTTTTATAACACCTATGAAGTATAATAAATTTTAGGTTTTACCTCTCAATATTTTGATATATTTGAAATCAAATATTTTATATTTTTTGAGTTTACCTTTATATTTTACATAAAATAACTTAATATCTTCATCTTCAATAACTCTTAAGCTATCACTTGATTTCATAATTTTTTTATCTTTTTTATTATAAAAAAATTAGATTGAAAACTCAATTTAGAGACCTTGAATGCTTGGAAGATTCAATTAAGACAATAATTCCATAGGGTGCCAGTGCCTTTAGAGAAGTCAAAAATAATTGTGCTTGCATACAGTGTTCTCAAAAAGTTCTGTGATTTTTCCAAAGTGGATATGAAATAGCCCAATCCTATGGCCACTCATGTCTCTTGCGCTGTATAAGTATCCATCCTAGGACGCACATGTGCAGGCGGAGGAGATCTAACGCTGTTTGAGATTATAATAATGATTATAATTTAAAATATTTTTAATTTAAAAATATATTAAAATTTTATTTTTTTAAAATATTTTTAATATAAAAATATATAAAAAATAAAACAATAATTTTTAATAAAAGAATTCAAAATTAAAAAAATACAATTTATACCTACACGGAATTATACATATGTGATCCTCGTTTTGGTGGTGCTTGTGCCTTTGCTCAGGGACAAAAGAAGGAAAAGAAAGAAAGAAGAAGGGCACTAATGTACGGTTGAAGAGGGCACACATCCACCAACCCACCCACCCTCACGCAGACCAATGTACGGTTGCGAATGCAAGCAATTCCACAAAAATGGATCCCGTAATTATTGACGTTACCCAGCATACTGACTTCTAAAATAAAAAATAAAAAAAAAAGTTGCTATAATTAATGGCTGCATAAAGGACACAGTCTCTCCAATCAGTTTTGTCCCACTAAAGTTTCTGCAATTTATAAGTGCATGCACTCAGCGGGCACATCATTGGGAGCCAAAAAAGAATCCCCAGACATCAATTATAGGTTTCAATTACTTCCTTTCTCTTTATTCCATACACTTT